>CM055909.1:44646217-45246217 GCA_029582155.1 Panopea generosa | reverse complement strand
AGAGTGGCTAGGTCATATTATTTTCGAGCCGTATTGCATAAAAATCATGATCCCACTAGGAACAAAGACACTACCAACGCTGAGTCATAAGAACGAGGTGACCTTTCGCAGCTGCCATATGACAAGCGAGTCTTTTTTAGATATTACGATACTAATCGTACGAAAAGATGTACAATCAAATTAAAGGTACATGTAGTATATCAGGTGAGAAATACTACGGATGCCTTAAATAATAAGAAATAAATTTGAAATTGATAAAAGGCATCACATTGTCATTATTATACATTTGCCATGTTTCATCGTCCTTTACCTACTACCGGATCAATATTCTTTCCAAAATATTCAAAATGACATTAACATTTTGAAAGAAACTTTTATAGAGAAATTGTAAAATATTTTTAAATTAACCCGCACTTCATCATTCTTGCAGACTGCACGTTTTAGTTTTTATTTTATTTCATTCATCATTCTTGCAGACTTTAATGCTTTTCTAGCGACTTTATTCTCTCCTATATAAAGAATACATGCAATTGGACAATTTCCTGGATATTTATAACAATTATTTTGTTTTTTATGGCGGATTATGGCGGATTATGGACACTTAAATTGATATTTAACGAAAAAAGTTTAATATAATAAGGTTGAGTTGTTATGGATGAATCTTTTATATATATATATTCAATTTGATTCAAGTCGGCTCACTCTCTCTTTATATATAAATGTATAACAAGATAATCACATGAAATAAATGAGAAAATTAGTGTAATACTGTTAACTTTTGCGTTTATTGGTACAAAATCTATTTATATAAATTCTGTTGTTAGATATTTGTTTCCCTCTATTCCATGTTCTTATGGTATAAGAGACTAGCTCCTATGGTCAAGTAAGTTATAATAATAAGTCTTTGGATAACATGGGTAAGCTATTCATTTATCACATGTCTAGTTTGTAATGATAGTACAATTATTTAAAATAAAAAAAAACTAAGAATTTTGCCGTTTTTTTTTTTTTAAGAAAAATTATTATTATTAAAAATAAATAAAGCCAGATCATTTTTTTTTCACTTAACGATGTGTATACAGATCTATAGACTAGCGGGCGTATCATTTCAAGAATGCAAATCTAACATTCTAGACATAAAGACATAAATGGCGGTACAATGTAACATAAAACTAATTTTCATATCCCCATAGGAGTAATTGTAAACTGGAGATAACATAGAAATATATTCAATCTGTAAACAGATTTGACAGTTGTGGGTATTGCTTTCAGTGATCTTTAAAGTAACATAATTACGTATGTATTGGGTAAGTGTTCGAAGGACAAAACAAATAAGTATTTATTCTTTTAATGGGTTTTATCGCCATTTTGCACACATTGTTATATATGGTATATCCAGTTTTTATGGGTAGGGGAAAACCTCAGAATGAATCTGAGTAGAATCATTGTCCTTTCGCAGGAAACTGGCAACGTTTCTCAAATATATTTTTTGGAGCGAGCGGGACTCGAACGTACGATCTTAGTGTTGAGAGATAAATGATCTTAAGACGGCGATCTTAGATCTTAGATCACTCGAGCACGGAGGACCCTTGACTCTGCTTATAAAATATATTAATATATTATCATTGTTTAGCTTTATAAAGTTTTCATTAAAATTAATTCTTAATTGGATACAATGATGCTTCCGGGAAAATGGATTTGACGTTTGGGAAGGATAATACAATTCATATATATTCTAGTAGCCTGATTAGCACAGAAATGATTTATTTTCTTAAACCAATATAAAGATGGTGTTATGGTAACTTGCTTATACTTAAAAGTAACATGAGCATTTCGTTAAGTCCATCATTGAACCTATAGAGAATTTAGTCGTTTACATACATGTACGCATACATGTATGCATGAACTGTCAGTGTTTTAATTGGAACCATTTTACGGTTAAAATAGTGTTACCGAAAGATTATGACAGGTTATGGTGACTCGGGTTTCCGTTTCGTTTACATTATAACAACTGAGTAAAAGACGCAAGGGAACACAATAGTATTGACTTTAGTTGTTTATTTAATTAATTAATTTATTTTTCATAGGATAAAGACGACCTATCAATCAGCTATATCCAATGCGCTAAGTGACGTTAAAAGCGTTGTATTAATGTTTTATCCTATGAGCCAATGCAATTAAACGAAGTCTTTCATCTTGCCTCGGATACGTTTTGCCAACAGAAGATTTATAAGATATTACAAATGATCAACTGACAGCAGATGAATGTATTTATATACGCGTTTGACTGATATGCCAATAATCGAGGATATAGTAGTGTGGCAACGTTATAAGAATGAGCCAAATACTCACTTTATCAAGTTTACTTCACTATCAATCCTTAAAAAAATTAAATCATATATACAGATAATGAGACGTAAATTCAAAAGAAACATAGGTATATTTTCGCAATACTGGAATAATTGAAATAAATATAAAACGAACATAGAAAAGCAGGAGTCAACTGGGAAATTTAAATCTGGTTAACAAGTTCACCCGACCTCACTCTTTCCCCAATCGTTACATCACACGGCGAAACATATAAATAAACCCTGCTTTTCGTTATATTGCCTACATCGACCATGCTTTCCGTTATATTGCCTACATCGACAATGCTTTCCGTTATATTGCCTCAATAGACCATGCTTTCCGTTATATTGCCTACTTCGACCATGCTTTCCGTTAAATTGCCTAAAAAAAACATACTTTTCGTTAATGTGCTTAAGTAACTATATTTTTCTTTGTATTGCCTAAATAAATCATGATTTCCATTGTATTGTTTAAATGATCCATGCTTTCTGTTGTATTGTCTAAATGAACAGTGCTTTCTGTTGTATTACCAAGATTATTTATGTTTTTCGTTGTTTCTTTTGAAATATGCAAACATGTCTGACTCGGTTCGCTGTACTTTATATATCGCATATATCACATTAATCACCTCTATTTTGTCGTTTATATTACTACTGAAAAGCCATTAAAGTGGTTAGCTAGATATTTCTTATTCAAACAATTAATCAAAAGCGCAGGCGACATTAATGGCAATGTTCAAGAACAAGTTTGTTTGGTAACTATTTTATGAAAGGGTGCATTAAATGAATACATCTTTGAAATCAAATTACTTTTATGCCTTGTCTATTTGATACCAGCCACGATAACAGTATATGGATAAAATATAACGCCAATGCTTAATAACAAATATGCATGTATGTAAAAGATGATATAAACATTTTAAAACACAATTCGGCGTATTATTTGGAATTGTTTATTGTTAGCAATTCTTCTAAGCTGACGGGAATAAACAAAAATGTAATACTTTAAAGAAATGACATTTTTAACCATATATTGAAGTCGAGGTTGATACTTTTCAGCTACAATTTTTATAAACATTTTCATTCATAAAACTTAATCGATATTTATTGATATACTGAATAATACAAACAAACCTATAAACGTTTTTATCTTTATGTTTTGCATCTATCATAGGTACAAAACAGTATCGTGTTTATGCAGTTTGGGTGGGTGTATCCTTTGAATGCTACAGTTGGTCACCTTTTTTCATATTTTAGAATCTAGCATTTTCTTTTTGTCAGCTAAATCATACACATAAAAGAATAACTCATTATTTTTAATATTCTACCATACATACTTACACATCATAACACGTGAGCGAGCATAACTCTATACTATATATATGTATAATAGCTGTCGATTTCATATTCGGTATAATTATATACATGCACGTGTATAGCCATTCACCTACTCCAGATGTTACCATGTGACCGTACAATTTGTATAAGTTTATTGGATCCAATACATTTTACATTCTACAGCTCAAAATTCAAGATGGAAACTAAAACTTAAAGGGAAAAAAATTTCAACCATAAAAACAAATAACCGACAAAATGTTCCGCATAACAATGACGTTGAAAAAATCCGAATATCTATCTCGCTATTCGTCTGCTGCTTTGAACACAAGTTTATTTATTTAAAAGGATCTTGATTTTTCTTAACTCTTTTGATAAATTTCTTTCAGATTGAGGCATAAAATAAAGATCAATTTAAAGTGTTTTGTACATTATGGGAAAATATTGTACTCTTACGTATTGTGGCGTCTCGTCCAATATGGTTTTCACCACAATAGGTACTCGTACAATATATTCCCATATTGTACAAAACACTGTAAAATAACCTTATATTAATTGAATATGATTATAATGTTTAAAGTGTCTAGTACCATTTTATGATTCTTCGACAGTAGAAAGAGCGGTAAATGAATGTATAATGAGACAGTCATGATTATATATTGCATTATTTTACTTGTAAACAATGACAATGCTGCGTTGGCCATTGTTATGATGGCACCACACAGACCTCTAAATCTGTATTATGGTAACGTAATTGCAACAAACAATGACGTCTTAGAAAATGAATTTCAATTTGTTCTGATAGTTCCTAGTATCCAAGACTATTTTCCATCGTATGTCGTGAATCCCACTTAACAGACTAGCATGTTTATGTTAAAGTAGATTTTTACATGAGTTATTTAATATTGTTTACTTAAGTATATGATACGACATAAGCCTACAATTCCATTATACCTTGTATGTCTCAATGTTGGGTTGATGCATGAAGGCAAAAATAAAAATCATCAACATGGCTACTGTACTCACCAACATATACTTAAATACTTAACACCGTTAATCTAAGAAAAGCAGTCAGGTGATCATGATAATAGACTGGTTCCAGTAAAATATATATATATAGTTTCGTTGATATTGATAATATTATAGGTAAATTGCCAATCAAAGCTTAGTTAATTATTTAAATATTTTTAAATTAGTAAAATGTTAATGAAACATAAGCTATAACACGTAGTATTTAAAGAACGCAGGTATAACAACAACAGTCATAAAAACAATGCATTAGGTATTTAAAATATGGAGGCCACAAAAGCACTAAAGAAACAACACGTATTATCGCATCTTGTTGGTTAGTGGACCAAGCACAACCAAAATGCCCAAACAGGTTCATGTGTACTCCAGACTATGTCGTCAATTGATAATAAAACTTGACGGTAGGAAATATCAAATCACCCACATGCGTATTGCATAAACCGCACAATTTAAGTGTAACCTGGTATAATCTATATATGTATAGGTATCCTATTGTTATTGGCAGATGATCTCGACAAGTTTTCAGAAGCCACAGAAAAAAGAGAGCAATTTTAAAGACAAGAAACCAATTGCACTTTTTAAGACAATCTTCAACTGATGCTGCAGATTTGATTTTCAAAGGTTTCGATATAATATGTTATCTGATATACGAGGATGAATCATTTGAAGTAAATATGAGGTCAACCTTTACATCAATTAAGAACTGTTACAGTAAAAGCTAAGTCAGAAATCAAAACCAACTAAATTAGTCGTGTCTAACGAAGTAAATTGAAGACGACTGAATGCTGAGGCACCGTTCTATTACCGGCATCTAAGTAGATAGTATTTAGAGAATACGCCACTTTACTGTGTTCCCCCTCGGGGGCTGTTGATTAACAGCACATTGAAGTGATATTCCTAACATTTTAGCTACATGTAACCATACGCCTAAGTATAACCTAAAAGGCGGTCGTGAATCGACTAGAACCGCCGCTAGCACACTTTCTCATAATTATAAAGTTCAGATCTCTGTGTGGTTTTGTTTATGTATGTGTAAGGTTCAGACCTTATTTAACTGACACAATTAGCCAAAATGTGCTTGTAATATTCTCTCCATTTCCAATCTAATAATAATTGCTAGAACAATATGGTTTAATTCGATAGACATAACTGAAATTCAGGTTATATTTATGAAACAAAAACATGTAATCATAATCAGAACATAAACCTTACATGTACATTCAAACTTGTAAGATCTAATTATTTAGCCATAGTCTCCATATTCTCTGGCTATATCCAATCTTCAAATTCAAGTTACAAAGCTAGTATAAATATACGTATAATTATGTATTACATTCTATTTCCTATAATCAAAAGCAAAACCTCTGATTCTGAAATGATATAACTTATTTTTTGTCTAACAGTAACATTTTCTTTATCTTTATAAGAATCGCCATGGGATTTTCTTCTAAAAATGTCTATATATCAATTATTAACTGCTATATAAAACAAAATCGTCGAGTGTAAAAAGCTGATTTATTACATTTGGTGTATTTTACTATTTAAACTTGGCAACTACAAATATGGTACATTTAGTTAAATTCCCTTGCCGTTATATTGATATCCACGTAATGAAAATGTATTTTAAGCGGTATTCCAAATATCTTAATCTGCATGAATAACTAAAAGCTCAACAATATACGACATGCTTATAACCAGAAGCGTAGCCTGACAGCTTTGCAAGATACTCAGGACAGGGTGAGTGAAGGTGGTTCCACTTCCGCTGGTGGGAAACCAGATAACTTCCTCCGCGGAAATGTTAAGAAACTGCAGTAGACACAATGACTTCTCCTGTTCAAATTGTATGCTACATTTGGCTAGAACACATTACTTTAAAAATATTTAACTACATCGGGAAATGTAGGCCCGGACTGCACACTCTAACTAAGGTCGATGTTTTACACAAAGGACACAGTGAACACAGTTACCTAACTTTATGTTACGTATTTGTAACCCACTCCTGTAACAATGTTTTGCTCCGACAACTATCTTCATAGTGTGTGCAGTTTCAATTCCGGCAGTCGGTCCTACTCGTTGAATTGCCTGTTAGAAATATTTAGGCAAGAAGTACTCTACACTTGGATGTATGTTCAATATATCTTAAAGATATTTTAAAACATTTTTATATAAAATGTTATAAAGATTTGTGTAATAAGAAAAGATATATAACTATAATTGTTGAAATATGAAATTGGCTTATTTTACATCCGCCAATGAATTGTTAACGAAGAAATGAGAGGTTTAAGAAATTTCTATAATTCTATTAATTTCGGTTTCATTGACAAGTAAGTAATGCACTAGGTGTATGATCGCAGTTTCATTTGGGTAACCAGTGTATGTACATGAACAATGACATCTGCTTCAAAGAGCTCCCCGTGGATAGTAGTGTTATATAAATATTCAACAAATTGATTGTTATTGACGTTAAAAAAAAGAAATTCAAATGTTTAAAAAATATAAATTTACATTTATTTCTCTTTCTTGCATTCGTTTTTATTACTGTTTATATTCTATGCCATTTTTTATCCAACTTTATCCTTACATTCAATTTCGGCTTGCTATGTGCTCTGCGCCTAATAGAAATTTGAAATGGAGAGCACAACCATCGTTTCACATAAAAGTGAATGGATGTAGATTGCATGAATGGTCATTATTCCGAACAGAAACTAGAGTGAGTCTACAGTGACGTTGAATTTAATCAGAACAGTACTGTATGACATGAAGACAATTTTGATTAATGTTTAAAGCGGGTTCGATTTTTATTATGCTTTGTGAAATAGTAGGACAAGTTACGATATTGCATGTGATAGTAGTATATCAATAACGTTGAAATCGCATAATTAAGTTTTAATTTAAACAGTGAATAGAAATTGTCACATAACTTTGTAAAACAGTAATGAAGAAAGAATAATTGGATCGGAACACCATATGTAACGAAATGATCAACAAGTCGTTTCCGAAACATATATATTCTCTATGCGTTGCAATTTTACCAGAATAACCGATAAGATGCGGTCCTTGTTGTCACGGATAACAGAGTAATTTACTCATTGAGGACACCAACCAACCATTCCTAAAAATATCTTATTACATCACAATAACCATCATGCGTAACAGCGTTAGACTATAATTATCGACCTTTAACAAAAATGTATCGTTTACTGCCAATATTGGTAAAATTACCGTCAGTCATTTTTCCCTTAGCAGGAAATATCCCTAGAATGCTACTATTTGTTGAAATACTTTAACATTTAACCTATTTGTTTTGCTTTGCGGTTGGTTATGTTTCATATATACCAGTAAACGCTGACAAAGGTATAAACCTAATCACTATTTCAGATACGAGCATATATTTGATATAATAACACAAAACAATTAAGCTAAAGCTTTCTAATGAAATTTGCACATCCAGCCTGCATCATGCTGACGAGTAGTTGTAGAAAAATTATAAATAATAACATGTATGTAAATGTTGATACAATTGTCTGAAAGTGTCTGATTTAAAGCAACTTCAAATAAAAATATCGTAAACATCTTAGACCAAGGACGTTTAAATGTGCATGTATACACAAAGGTTATAATTACGCACTTTTACTAATAATACCGACATGTATTATCCGATTTGGGGAAAATATTTACGCAGCTATGGCAGTTTTTTTACACCTTACGTTTAACCAAACCGGCCGTTTTTGTAGCCGTTATTGTGTCATACTCACAATGGTAAATAGTACCTTTGCTCCTAATTGAATGTTAAAAATTCCCAGTTGAAAGGTTCAATAATTGTAAATTGAAACTTGCAATAATTCCTTGGTTTACCCCATTCTTAATTGTATATGCCATTGATTATTGAATTTAATTGCCAGATAAGTAAATGTACACATCTTTATGTAGTTGAACAAAATATTAAACACAAACGTTTTCCCAAATGTTAATGTTAAAACGCCGCTAAAATTCCCAATTCCAAGAGGGTCATCTTCCCAAAATGGTGAACAAATCACTGTAATACGTCCATAACATATTCAGTTGTTTGACATGTAACTTAAAGGTTTTTTTGCTGTTTTTTTTTGAGAACTTTACAACATTGCGAAATGATTTTTTAGTTTCTTTTAATGGAATAGTCATGCTTTAAATCGATGAACATACTCATTCACATTTCATGGAATTTACAAAAAATGGAATACTTTTTCCGTGAGCGCCTTCACAAGTGTATATACATGTATAAATTTAACTAGGTGAGTTTGGTGTCGCACTCCATGTTAATTTAATCTGTTTGACCTTTGATGATAAAAGATTCCCGATATAATTAATCAGCCAAGAACCACGCACCGTTTCGCGGCGTTGGATGGAAACAAATGCATTTTAAATCCCATAGCGAATTAAGGTCAGGGCGCTTAAGACTATTAAGGAGTTTAATTAAAACAATGCTGGAAAAATAATGTCGCAGAATCACGCAAGAACAGTTAATCCTTCCATTGATACGTGCTGGTTACCAAACTAAATGCGTTTCGCACTCCGGGATAGAAACTAAAACCGGTACATGATAAAGCTGCGATGAATTGTTATTTTTATATATCTCTTCCCGTAGAACGCCCACAACGTTATGGGTTAGAAAGTTAAACATAGCATTTATAATGAAATATTTTTATATGGAGTTGTTCAAAGTAAACTTAACATACGAGAACCATATAACATGAGATGCCTATATATGTTACTGAAAACAAGGAGTACTAATACGTAATTTATACGTAAAATGATAAGAAGTGGCATTTAAACACGCTACTGTTTATATCTTATACAATGGTGCAATTGGACAAAAAATCTTATTTGATATTAGACGTCCATTAACTATACTTTTGGATTGTGTTTTTTCCGTTCATGCATAAAAGGTAACAACAAACAGAAGAGGCTATAACATACAGGCGAGGCAAGAAGAGAAAACATACAGAATAAAACGACGCAATCGGTAGGTAAATACAAGTCCCCGTCGATTTGTAATATCTGTCTGTGCCACATGGAGTAAACGTTACTCTTGTTCATAAATAACGTCGCACTACACAGTTACGTCCCTTTTTTCCCATGGTAACATCATTCTTACGCTTTAAAAATGGCCAATGCAATTCAATTTGGGTTTGAATTATTTTCAAAATGGCTCATAGTGGTTGTGATTTCTTGCTGCAGATGAGTAGAGCAACATTTGGCGTAGCATGTATTTATGAGGACTTCATTGTTCAAAACATCTCAGGGTGTCACTGACCGTCTCTAAAAACTAAAAAACCAAGCTGGTCAACCTACCAGTTATTGTGCATTTTATGTGGGTATACATTCCTGCTATGAAAAAAAAGATATTTTAGAAAGAATGCTATGTGGAATTCTGTTTTTACCATGGAAATCCTAGACGCTTTTTTATATAGAACAAAAAAACAAAATTCAACTGTGTAGTGAGACCTTTACTGTGCATGTATGTTAGGATAACGACCATAAACAGTTATAGTGAGAATGGATAAAAAATCTTACCCTTCAAACTTCCATATTTAATAAAGCCCGGGCAACTTGTATCTACCCGTTGTCCTGGTAACGTATCGTCAAAGCAACTCCATCCATCCCAAGTCCTTGGGCAGTGTTTTATGCCTGTAATGAAATTATTGATATTAGACATATGGTAACGTTTCGTTCCGTATCGGGTCATGTCTTGGGTATTCTCGAGACATGTATACTATAGAAAAACAGTCCTTGTTCTTCCCACTGGGGACTGTTACAAAACAGCTGTAGAAAACAGTCCTTGTTCTTCCCGCTGGGGACTGTTACATAGCAACTGTAGAAAAACAGTCCTTGTTCTTCTCGCTGGGGACTGTTACATAGCAACTGTAGAAAAACAGTCCTTGTTCTTCTCGCTGGGGACTGATTCATAGCAACTATAGAAAAAAACAGTCATTATTCTTCCCGCTGGGGACTGTTACATACCATCTGTGGAAAACAGTCTTGTTCTTCCCGCTGGGGACAGTTACATAGCAACGGTAGAAAAACAGTCATTGTTCCTCCCGCTGGGGACTGATACATAGCAACTATAGTAAAACAGTCCTTGTTCTTCCCGCTTGGGACTGTTGCATACCATATGTAGAAAAACAGTCCTTATTCTTCCCGCTGGGGACTGTTACATACAAACTATAGAAAAACAGTCCTTGTTCTTCCCGCTGAAGACCGATACATAGCAACTATAGAAAAACAGTCCTTGTTCTTCCCGCTGAAGACTGATGCATAGCAACTATAGAAAAACAGTCCTTGTTCTTCCCGCTGGGGACTGATACAAAGCAACTATAGAAAAACAGTCCTTGTTCTTCGTGCTGGGGACTGATACATAGCAACTGCAGAAAGATAGTCCTTGTTATTCCCGCTGGGAACTGATACATAGCAACTGTAGAAAAACAGTCCTTGTTATTCCTGCTGGGACTGTTACATAGCAACTGTAGAAAAAACAGTCCTTGTTATTCCCGCTGGGGACTGTTACATAGCAACTGCAGAAAAACAGTCCTTGTTATTCCTGCTGGGGACTGTTACATGGCAACTGTAGAAAAACAGTCCTTGATATTCCTGTTTTGGACTGTTACATAGCAGCTGTATTAAAACAGTCCTTGTTCCTCCCGCTGGGGACTGATACATAGCACCTGTAGAAAAACAGTCCTTGTTATTCCCGCTTGGGACTGATACATAGCAACTGTAAAAAAAAAACAGTCCTTGTTTTTCCTGCTGGGGACCGTTACATAGCAGCGACATACGAGCACGCTGTTTGGACAGCCGCTTGTCATGTTTTGGTAGACCGTCTATCATTCTTACTAGCACTATCATCATACCAAGTCAAAGTCTACATATAGCACGCAGCTGACGCGTGTAACAGTGACATTCCTGGTGATATTACAAATATATTCATTAAATAATTAATGCTAAGTGATGAAGGGGTGAGTTTTGTTTTAAATAGGGTATAAGTAAATTTAAATCTTCATAGGATCATTGGTCATTGTACACATTTGCAAAGGCAATGTGTCTTTGCGACGACCGGAGAAATTCGCAATCATTGAGTCCCGTGTATTAAATTCTAAACTCTAAAGGAAAAAAGCCACGTTTAGAAAATGAAATTACTATTTATACACCGAAATACTTAAATCACGCAACATCTTAAATAAACTGCTGTATATATTGTTATAACAAACATATTCATTTATTTGAATACAAGATGGCAATTCGATCAATTTCTGATTGTACTTGACAATTTCTTCAACAAACCGGTACTTTATCTGTTCTGTAACACCTGCCAGACAGCAACATTAAAAGATTCATATCGAAATCCTTACATATCCTAGACTATCACGTCAGTGCATTTGAAGATTATTTTTATTCTTCCATAACTTGAAGAGGTGTGATTCAGAGCAGATGTATGCATGCACTTCCCCTTCCTAATATGTATTACAGTAACACCTTCGCTCTCATCGGTAGAACTACATATCAGTTTTACACTACTAGGCGTCCGTTAGAAGTGGTCCGGTCTGCAATACCGTTTAAATTACAAAGGATGTGAAGATCATCTCCTTTTGGTTCTCCCGAGTGAATAAATTTACTGAATAATAACCATATGTTGCCTTTTAATCTATGTATCACTAACGTACTCTGCAGAATACATCGTGTGCTTTTACAACAAGTCGGAAATCTGTTCTAAACTCTATCTCGAGGGATGTCTCGGAACATTCAGGTGGCGAGCCTCAAAATCGTAAAATCAAACACACACACATACACAATAAGAAAGAAGTTTCGAATAATTCAACATTCAAGTTAGAACAAAAACATCTGCATCCAATATTGCTTAGCCTCTGTTATTTGTATAACAGGGAAATAAATTGCACGAATCAGGATTAATTTATTCAAACGCTTTGTTTTGCTGATTATTTGATGTCAATTTTTTGAAAACCAATCTTAATAATTAAGGCTCTAATTCAATTAAAATACCAATACAAGTAGTAGCAATGCAACACAAACAATGTTTTCAAATTGTTAACACGAAAGTTCGGATGACACTTGAATAATTATCTGTAGAAGGTTTTGTTACATTTTATTCAAATAAATTAAACTGAATTCGTTATGCCGGGATCGCAACCTGACCATCGCTTAAAAAGCACATTTAAACACTGACTTATTGAAGGATCCCGTGCAAGTGAAGAACGAGTGCAACTAAAAAGATATTGTATTGTTCATGGGTGCTTTTGAATCATACAGAACCCATCACCCCACTAATACCACCTCAAGCACCACCGAGTTAGCTCCTTGAGTCCAATGAATGTGGAGTGCGTGGTCCGGCGGTAGTGCACCGAAGTCATGATCGGAAGGTCGTGGGTTCGATACTCCGCCACAGCTATCATATGTGATATCTTTGAGCAAGACATTTTTCCGCGTATGCTTAGGACTGGTTCTATCCAGGAAGGTTTTGAGCGTGATTTGTCTACGTTGTAAAGTCCTTGTTTCACAATCGAAGTAAAATAAATAAGTTTAAACTAATGATTCAAAACTATTTAAAACACTGAGTACAAATACGGGTCGACATTTTACGGTCGCCTCTCTGAAATATCGTAATATATATGTTAATATCAATGTCTTATTGGCTGTAAAGTATGTCTATGACTCTAGAAATATGTCAGGTATAATTAGACATTTTGATGACCGATCCAAGGCGGTGACATGTCTAGCTGCTTAAGTGTGTTTGTCCTGTTTCTCCTATTGGCATGCATTTATATTTAATATAGTTCAAGAATAAAGGACTATGGATGAGAATTGTCTATATTGGCTTTTAAACATAACTATGTAAATATATTTTTTCAACAATGCACATCAATTTAACCTTAAAGCTTTATAATTGTGCCACAAGATACGTTATATTGGGTCTCATTTCACAACAAACACGATAAGCCGGGTGATGGGGAATGCAGCTTTCTGTTGGATGTAAATTCATTATCGATTATATGAGTATATTTTTATTCTTAGATATTTGCTGATGTCTACACATGTAATACCCCAATTTATATCCACAACACAGATACACAGTCTGAGGTGCCAATTTTCCTAATTATTTCCTCTATATGTCAATTTGCAACACGTGGAGACCAAGTGCAAAGTAACGTTTGCATATATGCAAGATGTAAGATGTTTTCGTCATGTGAACGCACCGTTACGTTTGCTAATGTTAGTGTTTTATGAAAGTATTGCATGATCACAATGTTAATTCCGAGTTCATTATAGATCTTGTACCTATACATTTGTATTCGAAACCTTTCAATAATTTGTTTTGCACTACCAAAGATGTTCTTACATAATAAGGAATTAAATTTTACTTTCACAATTATAATAAATTTATGAAAATACACTCAGTGAGCTTATATCGTTCGCTTTTCCAGCGTTTATATTGAACAGAAGCTATGTCTGAATGTGCATTGTATGTATTTATCAAACTGTCATATAGATAATCTCCAGTAGAGTCACTTTACGGTTTTGTTGCCATTATTTATTTATTTACGTGACATGATTTCAAAATAATACAAACATAGACAAACAAATATAATAGCTGTAATACAAAGTTGTGTACCAAACCTAAACAGGCTTATCTGTAACTTTTTTTAAATAACACATTTTCTAAATTCATTTATAAGTTATTAAAAAAGAATAATGGTGTTTCAAGGCGAGAATACAGTCAATCGTAAATTTAAGAGTAAAAGCATTACATTGATTAATATGCAATACTATTTAAATATTATGAAATATATTTAAGAAGTTTTTAACAAATATTAAACAAAATTTAAATAATATCAAGTTATCCGATTTATCAAAGCGTTTGTTATAAAGTGTTCTGCTTTAGAAATGATTGTTGGGTTGGTTAATAATGTGAGGTATGTCATCCCACTGTTTCAAAATAATGCCAATATCCACTGTTTCAACAGGATAATGTCACAAGCCATACAGTAAGAGATACTGTGAAATATCTCTGGACGAATAACATTGCATTTATTGATGACTGGCCCGCCAAAAGCCCAGATCTTAATCCCATCGAACACATGTGGGATAAGTTGGACAAGTGTGTTAGACGTCGCCCTATTCCACCGTCGAACGTCAATGAAATAACACAAGCCTTAATTCAGGAGTGGAACAACATTCCACAGGCCGATATCAACACACTAGTCGGTTCTATGCGCCATCGATGCCAGGCAGTCCTCGATGCCCAAGGTGGCCCTACCCCGGTATTAATGTGTGATATTGGTGTACGACCCCTACCTCATTTAATCAACTATTTTATCAGTTTTCCGTAAACGTAGGGCGATAAAATTTTCTACACAATTTCACATTAAAATACTCTTGCAATACATATAAAAATAAGTTAACCCTTTTTTTCATATTTACATATATCTGAAAACAGTGGAAGTTACTTATTTTGTTTAGTATATTTTATACGATTATCAGGTATTTTATACGATGAACGTGCACTCGCATTGGTACATTTGCAGTTTGTTGTACTATGTTTATGTTATTATATAGATACAAACTAGCTTTAAAGGTCAGGGATTCCTTTACCATCCTTAAAAAAAACAGTTGTAATTTTATAATCAATATTCAATAAACTTATTGGTCTTCAGTTATTTAAAGACGTTAAATCTTTATCTTTTTGGGGAAGAAGAGACATAACACCTTGTTTTTGCATTTCTGTTAATTTTCCATTTACAAAATAATAGTTTATAGAGTTAATATAGAATGTCTTGATCGTGTTACAAAATATCTTATAGAATTCTGTTGTAAATCCATCAGATCCTGAAGATTTTCCATAATTCATTTGTTTTAAAGTGCACATTCTTCTTCATTTAAATACCTTCACAAGATTGTTTTTGCTCTTCATTTGGTATAGTTTCTCGTATAGTTTCTCTAATATTTGGGAAAAAATCTTCATTATCATTTATCATTGTTTCTATTTTACTGTATACCTTTGCATACTATCCGTTTGTTTCCTTTAATGTCTCCAGATTGTGTTATTTTTCTATCAATTTAAATAAGTCTATTGATAGTTCTACTCTTAGATCTTTTTTTTCTTCAAATTACTTAAGTATTTTGTATTTCTTTCGGCTCCTTCCACCTATTCTGCTTTTACTCTAATATAATTCCATTCGTTTGTGTTTCAATAAATAAATTTGATTTAACTCCGATTTTATTTTCACTAATATTATCTGTAATTGTTTTATCATTTGGATGTTCAGTTAATTCTTTTTCGAAATTATTGATTTCATTTTGAATTTTATTTCATTTTTTGATGTATTCTTTTTTTTATTCAACGTGTATTTAATAGACTCATTCCTAATAGTACCTTTAATTAGTTACCATAATGTATTTGGATTAGATTCATTATTTATTTCTGCTACTTCTTTTATAGATTGTTTGACTTTATCCTGATATGCTTTATCTAATATAACACGTGGTTGTTTGCCAATAATAAGATTAAAAGATACGAGAGAACGGTCCGAACGAAAACCTGTTGTTTGAATGCCAGGTATAATGTTTAGTGCTTGTGTTTAATATCCTCCATATGTCATTTATATCATTATTTTGTATTATTGTTTATTTTTCCCATGTTGTTTTTATTATTGTTAATATTGTCCATGTTTTTGTTTTATATCTAACTCAACATTTATTACAGTTTTAAAGTTCCTTCCTACTATCATGGTTTCACTATCATTTAAATAAATGAAATCTTCAATTTTTGTAAGAAAGTTTAAATTATATGTTGAATTATTTGGTGCATAGATATTTAAAAATGTTTATTCTTTTTCATTTATTATTATTTTTAATGACTGCATTCTGTCTTCGATTAAATTACTATATTCTTGGACTAAATACATAAAATTAGGATTGACAAATTGCCCATTCCACTACAGTAACTATTACTACTATCCCCACACCATTCCCTTCCAAGTTTGTTCCTGACAATGTAGCTCATGTAGTAAGCAAATAGTCTAAGAGTATTTATTTAATTTAAGCAAGTAAAATAATTATTTCTTTTTGATGAATCATATAAACCTTTAACATTAAAAGTACATACTTTAATACTCATTTAACGTTGAAGTAAAAACAAAATGTACAGATTGCTTTATAAATATAAAAAAATTGACAGTGAAAGTAAGGAAAGTAGTTGAAAGTAGAGGAAAGAGGGACAAGTGGTACGAGTTTGTATGTCAAACCCGTAGAAGAAGAGAAGCTAAATTATGATTTAGCTATAACCAAAAACTATACAAATGTACATCGCCACTGTTAACACATGTTTTGCATCATATTTATAAATTGTTTAAATACCATATCATAATAAACGTATACACCCTTTTCAAACAAATAGTTGCTGTCCATATAAAATACAAAAGTTATTTTTAAAAAATAATATTCAAATTATATCTCAATTCGATACTTTCACTTTTGTCATATCTAACTCGAAAAACACATACACAGACATTTCTATCATGATATAGCAAAAAAGAAAAAAATAGTCCACATCACACACATTCACATATATGAATACAAATATCAGTAGCTACTCACTATTTACATCCATCATTTTTAATAACATAAATTGTATATATTAATTAAAAGCATTAACCTCTTAATATGTAATATAAAAACATTCTATCTAGTAAAAAGTCCGTTCAATTTAATTGATATGAAGTTTTAATCTCGGTTCTTTCAAGTCATGTAACCGCTTAGAAAAATCGTTTGCAAAATTATAAATGTATAATGTACATTTGACTCATGTTTACGGTGCTTAATCTAGAAAAACGGTGTTTTATTGAAAATAAGGAACAGAACATTAGATTTTCTTTATTCCAAGTTAAGAAAATAACGACAACAAAGTCCAATAACAATTCAATTTATTTGTCTGTAATGTGTTTTTGTTCAATGTTCTGTGTCGTTGTCCTTAATACCTAGTTTCAGTACATTGACAAACATCCACGCTATTTCGGAGTTATATTCTCAAAATGATCAGAATTAGCAACATTAAAACAAGACCAGGCCTAGAACATGTGGCGTTTGTTATTTTCTACATAATGAGCACCGTTGGGATCCATTTTTTCCTGTCGCTTCAAGATAAAATGCAAATGTCTGAATAATTCATCCGTTCTGTTTCTGTGATAGGCGGTTGATATATTTTATAGTCAATGTCTCTGTACAGATTCATTTGATTCTATAATTTGGATTTTTTTCGAATTTAAATGTTCATGACCTAGACGTTTTAGAGTAAACATGAACTTGGAAATGACACTAAGCCACAAACTAAGCTACGCAATGGAAAGTAACCTAGCATGTCTGTCCGAAATGTCAGAGGTCCGTTTCACTAATGTTCGTAAGTTTACGAACTTCTTCATGTAAAATTTGAAGTTACCAAAAAAGTCAGAAAATTCAGTAGATGTTTCATTCACATAATATTACGAACTTTTTCTAGTCATGCACATTAAAACAGTATTCTTTTTAAAATTTGCAAAATAACTGCACAAATGAAACATTCCTGGTGACACCATTTGTCTTCGTACGAAAATCTAAAGACGTACGAAGGTTAGAATAACGGGTCCCTGTATCTTGTTAAAATCGATAAAAAATAATTTCATTGATATACAATTGACTGGACTAAAAACATTGACCCTGACATGTTAAGTAGTTATTCAAATAACACGTGAAAATAAAACTAGCATTTTAAAAGGTCATACTATTATGCTGGAAACTCAAACTGTATTTTATCAGAATATTATACAGTTCATCAAGATTGTCCACGACATGAGCAATAGAAAAGGACTCTTATTAATGGAAAGGTACGACACACGCAATAGGACAATGTTACTATGCATAGAATATAATGAAACAAAAACCGACAGAACAAATAACATCAGAGTATGGGGTCGCCACATTTGAACGACCAGTAACAAAATGACTACTGGTTAATTTAAACTTGTTTAATATGTACATCTAACCTTGCTCTTTAACCAGTGTACAAATGTTAACAAACTTAGCTCATCCACAATATCAATTTAAAAACAGTTTCCATGTGTGTATGGTGTAATACATTAACTTGCTGAGGTTAACATTATGCATAAAGCAAAACATAAGGCTATTCTCAAAATGGCCACATTAATATCACAGAAAACAAATACATGTATGTAAAACAAAATATGATCGCAGGTACGGAGGAACTCGCCAATACAGCCAATCAGGAAGATGATGCTTAACCATCTCAAATGCAGTATGTTGCAGTAATACTAAAGCTAAACTTAATTATCGTTAAAAATGTGAGAGAGACCAAGATTCAAACGAAACTATAAAATCACATTACCATAAAACTCCAGTAAAACACACTATAGTGTAGATTATTCAAAACGTTAAAGCCTTATTAATCAGTGCAACGTAAAGGCTTATGCAGTCCATTCCGGTTTTTTCTGTTCCGTTCAACTGCATAAACAACAATAACTTTGCTTATTTTCATGCATTTAATTTCGTATTTTTAGACTGCGATACAAAAAAATGCTCAAATTGCACGACATTATGTGTTGTTTACTGACTTTATTCTCTCGTTATCAAAATACAAGTTACACCATGTCGTTTTGATTACTTCACTTATTAAACACCGTTCGCTTAATTGCTTAAAACATTCTAATTGATATATTTCAGTTTCTTGCAGACCCTTTTTCGCTATCTACTATATAACTTTCGTGCAGATTGGCGCCTGTGGAATCTGAATGTTTCCAATAGCATGCTGATGTATTACAGCAACGTGTTCAGCGTTTAACCTTATCATAATAACGGTATCATAAAAAACACCCATCATATCGCTCTCAGTGAGTTTTTACAGACAAATACTATTAGTGAAAATCTAATTCAACAAGAAAATGTCTCTGTGTGTTTAATATGATTATATGTATGACTTTTAGAAGCGTATGTTCTGCTGTTGGATCATAAATGTGTGCTTCACATTGTCATCAGAAAGACATTTATATTTCATTTTTATCGATTAATACGTAATGGATTTATAATATCTAACAGGAAAAACGTTCGCAAAGAATAAATCATAAAAAAATAGGAGACTTGGATCTAATGAAGCTGCTTTTTAGGAAAATATAATACGCAACGTCCCTCACACACTCAAGTACCAGTTTAAGTTATATTCTATTTTCTAGCAAATGAATGACCATAACATCACAAACACAAAGAATACATCGAACTATCAAAACAAAAACTTTTTTTCTGGTTACATTTCCTTTGTAACCCGATGTTATACTCCGTGGCCAATTGGTCTAAGGCGCCGTCTCAAAATCACTTATCTCTTACCGCTAAGGTCGTAGGTTCGGGTCCCGCTCGCTCCAAAAATATTAAGAAGGATTGCCAGTTACTTGCGGAAGGAAGGTGGTTCTACTCAGTCTCACTCAATCTGGGGTCTTCCTGTACCAGTAAAACTGGATATGCCATAATTTATATAACCTGAAATGTGTTGAAAATGGCGTTAAACCCTATTAAAAAAAATCTATATTGATGCGTTATTGACATAGTGATAAAACGCGTTTATTGGCCTCGGTAGATAATGCATGAGTCTAAGAGGAGGGCAATATATGATATTTAGAGGTCAACATATTTTGCTGTAAATAATTGCTTATAACATATACAAATTCTTGGTGTAATATACAAATTTGCTCAGTCTTAAAACATGAGTACACGATGCTAAAGGCGGATATACTTTCTCAGTTTGCAGAAGTATGATAAAAACATTAAAGATTACGACAAGACTGAAACAAATAAAAGACTCCTGTTCCTCAGGGTGTTAAGAATTTAAGAGGAATTCTCCATTACTATGTCTCAAGACCTTACTTTCTGGTCTTTTTTTTCGAGTAATGAGAAAACATTTAGGCTGATTTTAAAAAGGGTCACAATCGAATATGCATTAAGTTGCAGAATAAAAGAAGTATACCCTACGTTAGAAGGTGGACAAAATAAGTACAGACAGCGGAAATGATACTAAACACGAACGACGCCATCAACTTCAGCTAAATACATAAAATGTCGTAGAAGTATACTTCGGTTCTATATTGACAAACCTTAGATACAAAATCAAGACATCTACCAATCCAATAGAATTGCTGTTGTTTTACATGCAACACATCTGGACTGGACGGACAATGTACATACATGAACTAGTAGCTTTATATGAGTAGGATCCAGTTAAGGATCCATAATTACTCACACACTATGTAAAGGAAAAGACATAGAAACCCTTTAAATCATGAAGATACAGTGGAATCATATGTATTAATTTCATAAAGGGCGGTAATTGAAATCACAACAACGGTATTTCCTATGTTTGGGATCTTTTCAGATGCACATTCACAATCTATATATATGAAGATAATTATTTATGAACATCCAGCCATAAATCTACAGACCATATAAGGATGAGCGCACTTAGCTACAATGCAAAACATCGATGCAGGTTCAAAGTATCTACCAACCAAATTGGTGTCAACCATGACTTATATACTATGGTTTTACATGCAACATATTTCTACTGGAGGGACACTTTATATGCATTAACCGATACATTTATATGAGTAGGATACAGTTAATGATTTAAAACTACTCACATGCTATATTAGAACAGACATAGAAACTCGTTTGATCATGAAGATAAAGTGAAATCAGGTGACTTTGTATTAATGTCATAAAGGGAGATAATTGAAATCACAACAATGGAATTTCCAATTTTAGGGATCTTTTCAGATGCATGTTAACAATGTATGATTATAATATGAAGATAATTATTTCTGAACAACCAGATATAAATATACATACCAGATTACGACGCGCGAGCCTATCTACAATGCATACCATAGGCACAAGATCAAAGCATCTACCAAACCAATAAAATTGGTGTCAATCATGACTTACATCCATGCAACACATCTGCACTGGAGGGACATATATAAATATGTAATTGAAGTAAGAGCAGCCTTGGAAGGTCAATAGCAAACCCAGCTAATTTTAAAACTGGTTTACCAAACATCGCTCTTCCTCTCTTAAAATAATGGCTTCTCAAATAATCAAATGAATCAATACCAAACGGGTAACTTGCAGGAATGTACATTAAATTTAAAATAAAAATCGCAAAGAGTTGGACCCCGTGTTTCTTCTTATCATTGACATATCACATCGGTTACAAGTGCTTCCTTTGTGCTTCATTTGCTATAACAAGGGCAACTGTTAATTAGCAGCTGATTTTTTCTTTTAATCTATCATTGGGCCTAATAGGTTTCAGTGCCCTTGGGACAATTTATGATTGATATTGATTATCACAGCATTTGATTGTAAACGATGATGTGCAATTGTTAATAACCAGTATGTGAATAAAACAATATTATAGGTTTTATTATACAGACAGTCCAATTGCTGTCTTCATCTAATAAAATATGCACAGAGTATCTACAGCGATCAAATAAAATGTGGCAGAACAATACATGTCGGAGGTGTCAAATACAATATTAATGTCAATTTGAACATTTATTTCTGACTGGTTTATATCATCACATCTACCATAAAGGTTTGGGCGAAGATAGGAAAATCAATAGATGAAGCCTATTGAAGTATTCGTGCTGTGCGTAAAAATATAAATAGGGCTTTGACAACGATATGCAGCTTGCAAACATTTTTATTTTGCACCGATTGTGAAACAAGTTCTTACAACTTAGACTAGTCACGCTCCATGTATTCCTGGGTAGATATATATCTTGTATAAATGTTGTTGCTGTTGTTGTATGCTGTTTAGCGTCGCTTTCAACAATTTTTCAGTCATATCGCGACGGTGTCTACTTGAGTCAGTATTCTAATCGCTGTCACACTGGATTATCATGCCGCAGACACATGGTATGATACCCCACCCAGCCACATTATACTGACACCGGGCCGAACAAACCTAGAACTCTCCTCTAAATGCTGAGCGTCAAGCGAGGAAGCTTCTAGTACCATTTTTAAAGTCTTTGGTATGACCCGGCCGGGGGTTGAACCCACAACCTTCCGCATGCAAGGCGGATGCTCTACCACTAGACCACGCCACGGTATCTTGTATAAAGAATATGGAAGCAAGACGATACAATCAAGATTCAACGTATTGTCAAAACGTTCCATTGAAAGTGTTTTGACTCAAGAGTCAGATTGTTTTTCAGTGAATGGCAAATACTGATTCTACTTAGGATAGTCCGTGATTTGTCTCTACAATGAAATATGCATGTCACAGAAATATGTGCTTGAGTAGGTTTTCTATCTTCAATGAAAGAAGTTTTGCTATTGTAAAGTTAAAGTCTAGCTTATGGTTAACTTAGATTGTTTAAACGGTATCCAGATTATTTATAACTAATTGGATTTCGTAATTTACATATAAAGTTTAGATATTTATAGTAACCCTCATTCAGAAAACGATGAACCTTGAACCACTTAAATACCACCTTTGACTAGTTATTTCCATACACTGTCAGAAAGTTTTAATTAACTAATATACGTATTTGTTAATCGACCTTCTACAGATGATTTGTTCTAAAGATTTATCTATCAGTGTAACTGATAGGTTGCGTTGTCCTACGGACCGTTTATGGTTGATATTGATATCTCAGCATCTTATTGTTAGAGATATGCAATTGTTTATAGTCCATGCATGACTAGAACAACAATATGGATCTTGTTATACAGACGGTCCATTTGCTTTCATCTTATAAAATATGCACGGGTTTTTCTTTAATAATCAAATAAAATGTGTGAGAACAACAAAACAATGCAAAATCAATGTCTGTTTGATGATGTATCCATGTATACTATCTCTTGTTTCCATGAAGGTTGTTTATGCTAAGATATGGGAAATCAATAGGTAGAACCCAAAATGCAATTTTGTTGAAAATGAGCATGATTATTTAAGTGTAGTTGAAGATGATTGCCAATCGTGCACGCTCCTATATAGGCGGACCATTTCCTCACTAACTCATCGTTAAATATTCTGATAGTTATTTTACCTCGATTCTTAAACAAGTTCTTACAAATGATGCAAATTATCTTCGAAGTATTCCTGGGCAGAATCAGTTCAAAGCATGTGTGATAAAGTGTCTAGCTTAAAGACATTACACATAGCCATGGCGGAGGATCGAACTTAAGACCCTTAGGCTTGCGTTCAACGATAAATGGCATAATTTTCAGTGGTCAATAGCGGTCAATTGTATTTATTGTTTATAGAATTAGTAATAGAAACGTAGTTTATGACGTCATTTTATATGTCATTTTGTTTGTGACTAGTTTACATTCTGTAAGCAGTATTTTGATTGGCTAAGGTTTCCAAAGGTTTATAACATCCATACATAATGTTCATTTTAGATAAAGTTTATTATAACTACTTCATTTATTTTTATGTGTATGAGGCGTGGAGTCTACAGGCAAAAAATCTAAATAAGACATGATATGACATTGGGTAGGTTGCCTTATCCGGGTATGCTTTATACTGGCTCTACCAAAGAAAACAACAAATGGTGATTTGAACAAGGTGTAAAAACTTATTTTAAAATTGATGACAAACAATTGAGTTCTAAATTACATGTTTACACTATCTATATATAATTAATATAATCTATGGAAGCAAAGGATGTAATTTACGAAACGAATATAGCAAACTCGATTTCATTGACACTGAGTTTACAACTATATGCAGTAGTGCCTTCTATTGAATTAATACAGAACTATTCGAACAGTCAATTTTGAAAATGTTATCGGCTTTACAGATATTCGTGTCAGTAATTGAGCGTCACAGTTTTTTGTTGTTTTATTAAAATTGTAATTTGTTTTCTATTATGTTACCGACGTAGTTTCAAAATCGATGTTTTGGAATTAAACGACCTGTAAACCAAAACAATAGCAAACTTTATTCTTGAGGGATACACATACATTCTTATCAGTGTTTTTTGTAAAATATACATAGAAGTATTTTACATTTGTTTCATGATTTTTGTTTTAACTATTCCTGTTGGCGGTAGTTCGCCTAGCTCATAAACTCGTAAGAGGTATGATGATAGCAATCCCTTCGTTGTTCGTCATCCGTGTCTGTCTTCCATGCCCATCGTCTCTTATATTATGGTCTCCTACCAGATTATTTATGACCCCCGTGTTTGGTTCAGAGTTTGACCGCATTGATCTAAAGTTGCCAATACCGGCACCGAACAATCTTAATATATATAGATATTTTCAGAAATCTGTAGAAGAATAAGTGTATAGGGTATTATATTTACAGAACCTTTGTTGGAGAAAGTGTAATAATAGAGTTTAACTATATTGGCTAGGGTCAATAGGGCACCGTTGTGAGTCTTTGCATTTGACATCGGAATACAATTGGGAAACGAAGAAGTTTAATTAAGACCTGAAGTAACTGCTATGGGCAGTAAGTTACTGAAAGTATTAGGAGGGATACGCAAAAGGATCAAAATATATTTCCATTCACATTTCGTATGAACGGTTTACCTGTCAGGAAATTTTATAAATGCATCTTAATGCAAATGTAGACACAAAATTTGCCTTTCAAACTGTGTATCTTAAAAGAAAGATATTTATGAAAGAACCTATAGTTTTATGTAAAGTAAAACAATTTTGAAATCTGTATTTGAGTAAGGTTTGATTTGTGATCGAAGTCCCATTCACCACATTCAATCTGGCCCCGTTCTGTTGTAAGCTATGCAGCTAAGGGTGTAAGCATATTTTCCCTGATTTATCTAGGCAGTCAAATTCAGACTGAAACATAAATGAATGTAACACATTGATGCTGCTGATCGAAACAACATGGTGTCCGGCTCATAAAAAGGCACGTATACGTCTCACACCACTATTACATTTACCATAGGGCTCCATTGTAACATTTATGTCCAAAACAGAGTGAAAAATTTAATTCTGCAGCATGTGTCTGGGCTCAAATTCTTCACTGATTCAAGATATGCAATTATAAAGGGAAAAAAGTATACCTTGACCAGGTCGGTTTTTTTAAATTCAATGCTTTTGTGAGACCTATCAATTTCCAGAGTAATAATATGACAACTATTCGCCCTAGATGCGGTTCGAACCAACAATTCTGAAATGACACAGAATTGTCCAGAAAGCTGGTATCAGCATCAAATTTTCAGTGGCGATTTCTAAAATACTGATCATTTAACTCATGCTAGCAAAAACACAAAACATTGCAGTACAAAGCCCTGAAAAAAGAAGAAAAAGAGAACAAAAGTTTTATTTCTACCACCTTCATCTGTAGGTCCGAAGTACTCAAGGGAGATAATAGTGGTGTGAGTCCTATAGAATCTAGTGTCTTAATGGATGTCGTACCGGATCTAAAGATGTATACGACATGTATAAATTAGAAGCACAGGACATTTCCAAAAAATCAAAGAACAAGACTGGAGTTAATAAGTCTGTCCGTGAGGATGTTGAAATATGCAACACCCCTCTAATCCTTCTAGCACTGGTATTCTATTTCCGGAAATAATGGTACCACTGAGTCAAACTATAGGACGATTTCTTACGGCTGTTGAACAAAACATAAGACTGCTACATGTATATATATACTATACCTGATTCAGTCCCAGTCATTGCAGCTTTGGCAGATTTTTGTCGTGAACAACATTTCTCTGCTGATTTACAGCAATCCGTCCATCGTGCACAGTCATGAACACCGAGACTTTCGCAAACAAACTCCATAGTCGACGGCACCTGGAAATAGAAACAAGAAAGATATGAATTTTAAAAGCACATGAATTCTTTAAAATAAAATACAAACTTAATCATACTACACACTTCAGCAACAAATTAAGTAAATACTTTATTTTAGGATCAGTGTACTATAGGGTGACTGTTAATAAAATCTAAACATATTTATTCCGTATAACACTACAGATACATTACAATAGTAGTATATCTATGTAATATAATTGTATTACAATAGTAGTATAACTATATAATATAGTTGAATTACAACAGTAGTATAACTATATGATATAGTTACGTTAAAATAGTAGTATAAGTATATAATACAGTTGCATTACAATAAAAGTGTAACCATATAATACAGTTGCATTATGATAGGAGTAAAACTATATAATACAGTTGCATTACAGTAGTTATAAAACTATATAATACAGTCGCGTTACAATAGTAGTATAACTATATAATACAGTCGCATTACAATAGCAGTATAACTATATAATACAGTCGCGTTACAATAGTAGTATAACTATATAATGCAGTTGCGTTACAATAGTAGTATAACTATATAATACAGTTTCGTAACAATAGTAGTATAACTAAATAATACAGTGGCGTAACAATAGTAGTTTAACTATATAATACAGTTGCGTTACAAAAGAAGTATAACTATATAATACAGTCGCGTTACAATAGCAGTATAACTATATAATACAGTTGCGTTACAATAGTAGTATAACTATATAATGCAGTCGCGTTACAATAGTAGTATAACTATATAATACAATTACGTAACAATAGTAGTTTAACTAAATAATACAGTTGTGTTACAATAGTATTATAACTATTTAATACAGTCGCGTTACAAAAGCAATATAACTATATAATACAGTTGCGTTACAATAGTAAGAATAACTATATAATACAGTTGCGTTACAATAGTAGTATAACTAAATAATACAGTTGCGTAACAATAGTAGTATAACTATATAATACAGTTGCGTTACAATAGTAGTATAACTAAATAATACAGTGGCGTTATAATAGTAGTTTAACTATATAATACAGTCGCGTTACAATAGTAAGAATAACTATATAATACAGTTGCGTTACAATAGTAGTATAACTAAATAATACAGTTGCGTAACAATAGTAGTATAACTATATAATACAGTTGCGTTACAATAGTAGTATAACTAAATAATACAGTGGCGTAACAATAGTAGTTTAACTATATAATACAGTCGCGTTACAATAGTAGTATAACTATATAATGCAGTTGCGTTACAATAGTAGTATAACTATATAATAAAGTTGCGTTACAATAGTAGTTTAACTATATAATACAGTTGCGTTATAATAGTAGTATAACTGGATAATACAGTCGCGTTACAATAGCAATATAACTATATAAAACAGTTGCGTTACAATAGTAAGAATAACTATATAATACAGTTGCGTAACAATAGTAGTATAACTAAATAATACAGTGGCGTAACAATAGTAGTTTAACTATATAATACAGTTGCGTTACAATAGTAGTATAACTATATAATACAGTCGCATTACAATAGCAGTAAAACTATATAATGCAGTTGCGTTACAATAGTAGTATAACTAAATAATACAGTTGCTTAACAATAGTAGTTTAACTAAATAATATAGTGGCGTAACAATAGTAGTTTAACTATATAATACAGTTGCATTACAATAGAAGTATAACTATAAAATACAGTTACTTAACAATCGTAGTATAATTATATCATACAGTTACTTTACAATAGTAGTATAATTATATAATACAGTTACTTTACAATAGTAGTATAACTATATAATACAGTTGCTTTATAATAGAAGTATCACTATATAATACAGTTGTGTTACAATAGTAATAAAACTATATAATACAGTTGAGTTACAATAGAAGTATACCTATAAAATACGGATACTTAACAATCGTAGTATAGCTATATAATACAGTTACTTTACCATAGTAGTATGACTATATTATACAGTTGCGTAATAATAGTAGTTTAACTATATAATACAGTTGCGTTACAATAGCAGTATCACTATAGTATACAGTTACTTTACAATAGTACTTTAACTATACAATACAGTTGCATTACAATAGAAGTATAACAATATAATACAGTTGCATTACAATCATAGTATTACTATATAATACAGTTGCATTACAACCGTAATATAACAGTTGCATTACAATAGTAGTATAACTATATAATACAGTTACATTACACTAGTAGTAAAACACTATAATACAGTTACATTACAAAAGTAGTATAAATATACAATACAGCTGCATTACAATAGCAGTATGACTATACAATATCGTTGTATTACAATAACAGTATAACTATATAATACATGTGCATTACAATCGTATTATAACAATATAGTACAGTTATATTACAAATGCATTAAAATATATAAAACAGTTGCATTACAATAGTAGTATAACTATATAATACAGTTGCATTACAATAGTAGTATAACTATATAATACAATTGCATTTCAATAGCTGTATAACTATATAATACAGTTGCATTGCAAATGCAGTATAACTATATAATAAAGTTGCATTACAATAGCAATATAACTATATAATACAGTTGCATTACAATAGCAGTATGACTATATAATACAGTTGCATTACAATATCAGTATAACTATATAATACAGTTGCATTACAACAGCAGTATAACTTTATTATACAGTTGCATTACAATTGTTGTATAACTATATAAAACAGTTACATTACAATAGCAGTATGACTTAATAATACAGTTGCATTACAATAGCAGTATAACTATATAATACAGTTGCATTACAATAGCAGTATAACTTTATAATACAGTTGCATTACAATTGTTGTATAACTATATAATACAGTTACATTACAATAGTAGTATAACTATATAATACAGTTGCATTACAATGACAGTATAACTATGTAATACAATTACATTACAATGGCAGTATAACTATATAATACAGTTGCATTTCAGTAGTAGTATAACTATATAATACAGTTACACACATATATAATCAAGAAGACCTTGTCACAGGTTCTGCCAATTTAACTTACGGTCCGTTCCCCGTGCAAATGAGATACACTGATAATGGTCGTAGGTTAACTCATTCTAAGAGGTAAAAGTTAACACTGTGAGTTCAGTAGATACGTTCTAAGACGTAAGCTACGGAATAGATAAATAGTAAACCAAGATAATGTTACCAATCTTAAAAAAATAAAATAAAAAACCTTATTTAGATATATTAATCAATTAATTGTGAAGGCCAAAGAAAAATGATAATAATAACGAAATGCAAATGCAAAAAATGAGTGAGAAACAAAACATGACTTCTTGACTCAGGTCTGGAATTCAACAATCGCGTAAAGAGTTACTATCAAACCACATAAAGTTAAAAGCAATACACAGATTTCATAAATATAATAAATAGGGACAAGCTTACACACAACATACTTTAAATCTCGGCTAACATGTATAATAAACTAATCCGACCTATTCATATACAGCCGGTGTCAGCTAACTTTTATTAAATCATGGTCACAATGTTATATAATATATGACTTAACCTCAGATAAGACAGTGCCAATCGTAGTAATAAAAAATGTATCAATTAAAGGGGAAGTCGGAGAACATTTGACAGGCCTCAACTTAGAAAGTACACCATGAGTCAAAAACTAATGAGCTGTCAATATTTGTTATGCTGAAGTCTTCAATATCTATTATGCTGAAGTCTTCAATATCTATTATGCTGAAGTCTTCAATATCTATTATGCTGAAGTCTTCAATATCTATTATGCTGAAAAATTCAATATTTATTAGACTGAAGTATTTAATATGACTTTTGCTGAATTTATTCATGTTTGTCACACTTAAGTGTGAGTCAGATTCTTTATTATTTGTTATTGACCTTTGTATGAAGAAATGACGCTTTAACAAAATGGCTACAATCAATGTTTTTTATTGCATATAATATAATAATGTATTGTTCAAAGTATACACATAACAACACTAATTCTAAAGACACTTGTATCCAAATGGTTCTGATGTAGACATTCTCAATATGTTCTCTAATGTTTAAAAATTCACTCAACGTTTGAAAACTGTACAATGATAAAACACCGCTATTACGTTCTTCCAAATATAGCCCTTTGCTCGCTATGATTCGACGTTAAATGATGTCCGCGAGGGATGCTGCTCTATATTTTTTTTTTGTAAATCATATTGTTGTTACCACACAGGTCTCCATCATGACGACTAATAATTATACATATACCACATATGACGTATAGTATTAAATTCAATACGATGTCACATTTAATAATCACGTGTACCACTTAGGACGTATTATATTTTACACATAGGTAGACATCTCATCAGGTGTATGCTAGGACTTATTCTCTCTATATATATTTATCAATATTGTTGAACCACCTCTACCGACGAAACTTCAATCACCCATAAGGCTGCAAGGCTAACATCTCAACAACTGAGAAACTCCAATCACCCATAAACCACCTACAATTATACAAACACACTCTTACTAGAATGAACATTTGGTACACATTTTCAAAATAACAACACTTCAGCATTTCAGAGAATATAACTTAAACAAATAAACTACTCACAGTATCTTTCCTTTTTGATTCACTTGAATACAACTTATCTGCAAATTTCTCTCTATCTGACCATATCAATGACTGTTCTCATCTGACCACTTACACACTCTTACTGTACATGTCTAATTGGCATGTGCTTAGCTTATTTCACGGGTGAATAGTCAAGCTAACAAAGGAATATAAAAAACAATAATACAGGTGCGTATGAAGCAAAGGGTAAAATAAAGGGGTTAAAACAATAAAAATCTGTATTGTGACAATGATTATTATGCTGATGTCTTCAATATTAATTATGCTGAAGTCTTCAATATCTATTATGCTGGAATCTTAAATATTTAAATATTTAGTATGCTGAAGTATTTAATATTTATTATGCTAAAGTCTTCAATATTTATTATGCGGAATTATTTTATTTCAATAGTATGAGAGTTGATATTCGTCCATAGATATACGACTTTCACAAAATTTGTTTTTTTACAAAGCTTTTATCTAAAAATTGAAATGATATATTAGATAACAGCGCCCTTGTAATTCTATATTTTCATATTCCTAATTAGACACCCATGATTTTTTATGTGATTCATGGTTTCGAAAATTGTCATTTTTAATTTCGCGTATTATTCTGTTTTCCCTGCTACTTTTTATAACTTCGTGTTCAAGAAATAAACGCAAAGAGAAAAGGAAGTACATAATATACGTAGGACAATCACAATACAACAACAACACCGACAAAAAATGTATTGAAACTTCAAAATAAGGTTGTTGCAGTCATATAAGAGAGATGGCAACATTGAATTAGTATTTACTTACAGAGTAAACAGAGAAATGTATTATGAATTTACACAAATATACGCAGCTACATGGTGATATGACACTTCAAACACTTTAATGATTGACTATTATATGTTTAAAATTGCAAACAAGTTACATACATCTATCAACGATCTACTTCCTTTGTTGGGAAACTACTTTATTTATCAGGTCATATAATTGATATAAGTATTTCAATTAAGTACTGCGCTGGTTTGAGACATATCTGATACATGTGTTGGTAATCAATACATTTAATTCAGAAAGAATGAAATAAACATGACGTCTGTACAACAGTTGCACTATTGTATGGCTTTATATGGCGTTAGCCGACTTCCAGACGATTTTGATCTAGATGCTGTAAATTTATGTTGAATATGACAGACCACACCACATAGTTAGAACTTTTATCGATATTGTTTAAGTTTTTCCATAAATTATGGGACTTAAGAAATACATTTATGATATTGATTAAAGCTCGGATTTTAATTTTGAGTGTTTCGGCTTAGTTCAATCGAGAGTATATAAGCTTTTATCAATACAAACATATTTTGACTTTAACACACGTGAGTGTAGTAGTTTTAATTTGCAAAAGAAATCGGTTTTGTTTTAATTTAGTTTAGTTTGTTAAATGATGAAAATATAACATTGAACACGATGAGGATAGTTGTATTGATACTATTTAAAACATACTAAATAAATGTTAACAACTATATACTAACTTAAAATTAATCAGATTTGTAATCATTACAATATTGTCATAATATTGTTATAGACATAACTTATTTAAATGAACAAACTAGAAACATGTATAGTTGTTTTCACTTGAAGTTATGATTAAAACTATTCTAGTAAGCAGTATACCTAGTTATTGCACACTATGTAACTTTAACGACATAGAAGATGAATACCATTTTGTGTTAATATTTCCTAGATATCAGAATATCTTTAAAAAGCTTTATTATATCATAGTATTATAAACGACAAAGTATGTTAAAGTTTATTGAGTTAATGCAAAGTTAGAAATATTCAGTTTTGTTAAATTTTAATTCATCAAGCTTTAAGTGTTCGTAATTTCTTGTAAATCAGAATACATAAGGTATATATCTATCTTTTTTTTGTGTGGATTTACTCAACCATATATTTGACAAAGTGTTAAAATGTTTATTTCATATTTGTCCAACCTCAAGAACTAGGGAAAATGTATGTATTTAAATAACGTAATACTGTATTTCTAATTTAATAGAATCGAACATGATATTGATCTATTATTTGCGTGTCATGTGTTGCATTTATTATTTGAATTTGTATGTAATGAAAATAATTATATGTTTAAATTATTGAATAAAGAATTTTTAGTCTTAAATCTTGAATCCGTGTCTATTTAAAACAGTCTATACATTGATTAACATGAATATCATTTTGTTGACACGTTCATGCTATAATACAAACACTTGTTACGGTCACATCATACCGTTAAAAAGTAAACTACAATTCTTAGAATTATCTATATATATAAGTAATTGATGGAACTAAAATTTCTGTTAATACACTTTTTTGGGAAACTTCAAACAAGTGTTATCTGAACAGTCTCCATTATTTATTTATTTAAATAACATAGTCAAATTTAAAAATCAATTTTGATACATTTTGAAATATCACAAAAAAGATAATTTTAGTTTACAAAATATCTAAAGGTATGCTGTTATGGCAACAATAAACTGGGTATGACTTGACGTATTTTCAAAGCACCTAAATTTCGAAGATATACCACTGTACTCGTTTTTATAAAAGCAAACCTTTACTGAAACATGCATTTCAAGCATATTTTGAATCTAATATAATGAACGTTATTCTTTGACTACTGTTCAAGCGTATATCTTAATACCATATTAAGTATAAAACACAAGCTTTAGTTTGTGAATACTATTAAATGTTAGAAATATAATTAAGGTATTGCAAAAATAATAAAAAGTCAGGTAGTATACTAACAATTAAAATGCTAAGGCAACTATCTTATCTATTCTAGTATGATAAAAGTATTACCTTTATGTAAGGTTGGTGAAGTTCTTCGTCATTCTTCACTAATCCCGGTTCGGTATGATTACGATTAAACTTAAAGTCCTTGTTTGGAAAAAGATACATGTAACACAATGAACAAGTCCATAAGCTAAACACTGATTCATTAAATACTCCAAGACTGTCCCTGCATTCCATCTTGTATACCCTTGGTAATGGTTACTTCTGCAATATCAGCCTAAGTTTCCGTATAAAATAGAAGCAGATTTACCCGTGTGTGTGATTGTAGACTGTGATATATTCTAATATTGAATAAAAGGCTCAAACTTATATATAACTGCTTTATAACGTTGTCATATATTGAATACTAATTATTATCAACTGTATCAACCATCAACTATATTAAGATCATTGAAACTGAATGCCTGCAGAACAGACATGCTGCACGTGTTTGCTCTTTAACTCACGAAGAAAACATCATAAACAATGTTCGACTTCAACATACGGTAATACTCTATTTTATTAGAAGATAAGTACCTCAACTATATTAAAAATACATACAAAGTAACTTAAAAAAACAGTGCGGCACAGGCATGTATTAAAACAGCATACAGATACAACATATGTATGTATCATTTGTTTATTTGTTTAAAACAGATCAGTTTTTATAACATACAAACATAAAAACAAACAATCTAACACCTTAAATAAATAAATATCCTGCTTAAGGTATCAAACTAATTATTCCTCATACACAACGACTTTTACAATAGTAATAATATGAAATCCCCATCTATGTTTGCAGTATTTGTGCTGTCACAACACATGGAATGTATCGGAAAAACATTAACTGGCCTTCATTTAAACGCTGCAGCATCTTGTTAAATACTATTGGTTAACATTGAAAACTTCTCCTGTTGAAGTTGCTGTGATATTGACACTGAACATTTGAATTAGTTGCATGTCATTATATATATATTATCAGCTGATACTTCTGTGGCATACGGCTTCCGCAAAATATTTTAGGTTTGGAAAGCAGTACACCCTAGGCATGGACATTTACAAGGAGGCGCGACAGCCGCTCAAAATAAAAGGCATATTGTGATTTTATGTTATAAGAAGATTATTTGGAAGCTGAAATGACCAATTTAACATCGCTGACCATCGCTATGGATACTTAATGTAGAAAAAGTGAAGCAAGTTACATTTAAATATTATAACACATAAAAGGGGTATGACTTGTATCAGTCAAACGCCCACATAAATGTTAATCTGGTACGCCGTTAAGCCGTCATTGTCCGTGAAAACGGAAAATGGACGTGGAAGTAAAAAGACATGTTAACCCAAAAGCCGAAAGCAGACCAAAGAGTATAACGATTTGCCACACGGAACATCCCAAGAGTATACTATGACCAAGTAGCTAAGTGATAAGCTTAGGCATATTATGGTAGCCCGATAGTGGTGCTATACAACAGTATGTAGCTATGTGTTGTATTTGCGAGAGGAAGGCCTAGCGGGGATATATTTATTTCCCTTGTCTTGTGATGTGACAATTGACCAAGAGCGAGGTCCACCAGGTTTCAGCTTTTGACCATTCCAAAACCAATGTTGCCAATTTCTCTCTATGCTCGAACTACTTGGAAACTTTCTCACATACAGTTTTTGGAGCGAGCAGGACTCGAACCTACGACCTAAGCGGTGAGAAGTAGGTGATATTGAGATGGCACCTTAGACCACTCCGCCACAGATGACCCTTTAAATGGATTCAATCTACCATAATGCCCTCATATTTAATCTCAGTCCGTCATTTTAAGTCACCTGATACTTTGTCTCAAGGGATCTTTTGTCCGTCATCATGTGTCCGTAAACAATTGACTTTTTCGACTTCGTCTCAGAAACCGTAAGATCAATTGTAATGATAAATTGTATGCAGCTTTGGTACCCACGGGTGAATCAAAATTGTGAAAACGGTCAAAGTAAGGTAAACTTTGAAAATCATGTTTTCAATATAGGAGAAGCACTGGAAAACAAATGGTAAGCATTATTATGGAAATATATGGGTCCTTTACAAAAAATGTGAATTGCATGTCCCATGGTCGAACGGTTTTGCACTTGGAGTGAGGCCTACCTTACTAAATCTATAAAAGAGAAATAAACCAATAAAAGTTATTTCTTTCGATTGAGTAGATTTATGTGAATTTTTTTTGATAATCAGATGACTGTTGGGGCAGATGGGCCTCTTGTTTAAAAAAATCCTTAAATTACGGTTTCCAGCTATGTATGTACTCATATAATTATATAAATATAAGTCATTTACCCCCTATTCATGTAATGATGTAATTATTTCAATCAGAGAAGAGTACTTATTACATACATTTATAGCCCATGGTAAGTTGGCCTTTGGCTTTGTTTTCATTAGTTTTGGTAAATACACTGTAAATTCTGACGGAGTTGACTTTGTTACCGTAAACAATTTTCAAATTGTTTTTTAGCTCGACTGTTCTAAGAATATCTGCTCACCCGGGCGTCAGCGTCCCACCTTGGTTAATTTTTGTATGCAAGTCCCCATCTCGATAACCATTGCATGTATTGACTTGAAACTTTACACAACACTCCCCAGTCATCAAACAAACTACAATAACTAAGTACGATAACTCTTACATTAATATAATGCAAATTATTGCCCTTGTTTGACTTAAAATTCTGGTTAAAGTTTTGCTTGCAAGTACCATCTAGTCAATACTTCATCAACCACTAAATGTATTTGATTTGATTTAAACTTGACAGAAGACTTCCCAGTCATTAAACATACTACAATGAATAAGTTAGATAACTCTTGCATGAATATAATGCAAATTATTGCCCTTATTTGACTTATTTACAAGTACCATCAATTGGAACCCACAACCCTTGAATTGACAATCAGGCACATTATTGACTTAACCCAAGGTGTGATTTATTTACAAAAGGGGGGGGGGGGGGGGGGGGGGGCAATTTTTTGGTACCGAGAAATCCAAATGTAACCATTTTAAAAAGTTCATATATTTATTTGAAAAATAACATAAAACACACAGCTGATGCTTTAAATATTTCAACCAGACTTGAAATCAATACATGTATATTTTGATTAAAGACTAGTTTCCAGATTGTAGAAGCGTTTCCCTCCATAAAAAAGGAGTCAACCTGATTTTTTATTTTTAATTTCACAAAATTTAATATTATACTACAAGTATATAGTATTAGAAAACAAACATGTAGTGCTGTGTTACAAGAGTGCATTTTATTAAAACAAAATTGGACTATTTTAAATATTAATTTCTATTAATTTACATAATTTGATTTGGTATATATTTAAGTCCATTATCTTAGTACAACATGATACGCTTCTGTGGTGTAACTGGAAAACACATCTACACTTTTGTAGAAATTCTGGATTCGAATCCCAGCAGTTGCGAACAACATAAGAAAAGATTGCTTAGATATGGTGAAAAAAGAAATGTCTGTTTTATTTTTTAATAAAATTATTCTCTTTTAAAAATGTATATTTTTTTAAAATGTTCGCTGCTGCTTGAAAAAATGCTAGTGCAATGTTTTTTTTGCATGTATTTACCAGTACTGCAGAAATTTTATTTGGGCTGCTCACATTTTCAATTCAACTTTTATACTTCAAGTTTTATGGGGCATCAGGGTTTTTGCGGCTATGTGTGGTTTCCTTGAGCAAGACACCTTTTCCGTATATGTTTTGTACTGGTTCAACCCAGGAAGACTTCAAGAGTAAAGTGTCTAATTTCACAATCGAAGTAAAATTAATAAGTTTAAACTAACTTATGCTAACTCTTTCTGACTGCCTTGCATTCGAAATGTATACTTTTACATTTTTAATGGACTGCATTTTATACTCATACATGGTCTATATTTTTTGTTCATCTGTTTGTCTTGTCTAGTATTAATACCAGATTGTAGAAGTTTCTGGAAAAGAACTTAAGGGAACCAATGTCCAGATTGTATATTTCATATATATTTGGATGCATCAGCTGCTAATTTGGGAACTTGATAAATGTATTGGTTTATGTATGCAGTCATGCAAAATGCTATTGTTTTTTCTTGATACATGGGAAATTGAGGTTCAAGTTACTACCATGTCTAGAGACGTCTCTTAAATTTTTAGTCTAGTCCTGTGTCCTTGAAGTTTCCAACATTTGATTGACCCTGTCCAGAAATATATATTTAGTTAAGTCATATTTCAACATTTAAACAGTAAAAACTGTATTTATGTTTGAATACAGTATGCATGTCTGGTTTAAGAATTATAGAAATGGTTCCTTCTGTGGCAGAGCTGTCTATAGTGTTGTTGTCAAATAACCATTTACTTCTCACTGCCGAAGTTGTTGAATCATTTGATGAGAAATTTAAGATTACTTACAGGAGGACGGTGGCTGTATTGAGATTCGTTCTTATGTCTTTTAGGTATGTTTGAAATTGTTTTGAAACCCCAGTAAAATACATACTGGTTATCTGCACAGTGTAAACTATAGTATAGACATGTATTATGTTTATGTAACAAGGCAAAAAGAATATGCAGCCATTGTGGACTCGAACCCTGGACCCCTCGACCCCAAGAGAGGCAATGCCTTAGTTCATATTACTGCATGATTACTGTGTATTTTCAGCCACATTTTGGTCATATAGTTTTTTATTATTTTGGTCGAATAGTTTATAATTCTAAATGGATTTCAAATCTAAGCTCTAAATTTCAAAACAGTATACATTTTATTTATTCACATCAAGTCATATGCCTAGTACAAATATGGCGGGTCAGCGTAATGGTTTTATCTGACATTTTGTTGTAACAAAAGCCATTATTTGTTCAGGGCATTTTTTATAAATTTTCAATTGTAATGTATCTTGGTGAAATATTAACAAAACATTCACACAAACATGCATTTTCAACATGTTTGAAGTGTATTATGTATATGTGAGTGAGATATGAACTTATATGCAAAGTATATAAATCTCGAAGATATTCGTGTATACCTGATGAACGTTCAACAGAAAATTTCAAAGAAGATCAATACCCATTGATCAATTATCAACCGTTTTAACCAGCATTTACATTATTGTACGATAAGTTTGAGCTTTGAGAAGAAAAAAAATCTAATAGTATAATAATTGTATTATATCGTTTAAAACCATGTTATATCTATGAATATTGTACCAGTTTTACAGTTTTACAGTCAATAAAATATGTTTAATCGAAGCCTCGGCTGACGGAATCTATTTCAGTTATATTGAATCGCTTAGGTAGCAAATGTTGGTCAAAATAAGCATTACTAATCCTTTATCTCAGAAGGATTGTGTTTATTAAAATATATATCTAAATCTAAAAATGACCATTCCCAGGTAATTGTTTGTGAAAATAAACGACGAAAGTGTATCTAGATTCAATACAGGTCCTACTTCTAGAGTGTATTGATTGTTTTTATGATCAATGTGTTTAAATTTTACGTAGTAGTTTTTACCTAATATAAACAAGTTTACATGCAGTCTGCCTTCTTGATTTTAATGTTCTTGTTCATCATGAGCATCTACTCGAGTATATTTCACCTGCGGTTATTTCTAATTATCGTTGACACACCTTAAGTGTCCACTCCATGATGAATAATGCAGGACAAGAAGTAATTAAGACTGAAATAGAAATGTTTGCACGCGTTGAATGTGTTTGGCAAAGAATTAATTTAACATTTATGGAATTCTTTGAATAATTGGTTTACTGTTAAAAGTTTATGAAGTAGACTTTTTATATTTCACGATCACTAAAATAACTTAAGATCAATCAAATTAGTTTTAAGAACATTTTAGACAATATACTATTTAAAGAAAAATATAAATAAAATATAATTATTGTAAATAATTGAGTTTGTGTGGTTAACCAGCCGTCGTTGCCGGTATTTAGTTGTCATTGTGTTAAGTACACACAAAGAACATATCGTGTTACCCCTTACCTTCCATTTCCAACACAGAAAAATCAACTGTGTTACTTATTTTAGCAGTCGCATTTTTCATCAACCAGCCGCCTGACTTGTAAAGAAATAAATTAAGATATGGAGTTTTGTAGAATTATGGCTATAAGTCTATATTTTTAATGCTGGGACGGTGGATTCCTAACTCAACATTTCTTATGCCATGCGAGTTGTTTGTTTTAATTATTTGTTCTATGAATTTTCAATATTTGTGTTATGTCCACGGTATGGGCGGATAGTTGCCCGCCTTTTGCTTTGGGAATGTTTGTGTTAATTACAGACATATATTATTGAAATTTTCTAACTAGTCATGTTATGTAAGAATATTAGTTAAATTGTCATGCATATAACATTCTATGCACATTATATAATAATGTAATCGATTATATATTACATTATAGTCATTTTATTGTAAAATAAAATGACATGTTCGCATAACATGGTATTTGTGTATCTTTTGATTCCAATTTGCAAAACAAGCTGCATATTGATGTGGTTGGATACTTAACAGAGCTTCATTAAGAAAGCACGAAATAAATATTGAATGCAAATGTACATATATTTCTTAAGTAAAACATAAATTAATGACCGTTGCAATTACGGGCGGGCCATGTGACTGATCACGTGCTAGTGAAGGTCTACTAGTATATCGGAAAGAGAAAAGCACTGATCTTTGCAAGTTTTGTAAATACTTACCCATTCGAACTACTTGTAGGAAAGTGTTTCCTCTGTATCATCGTTTGCAAAACTTCCTTAGACTTCAAATAAACATGGCATTGCACAATTTTAACAGGAAGATCAAAGCCTGTATTTAAATTGTCACAAAGCTTGTCATTTCAGACGTTCAATGAGTCTCTCGCATGTTGTTTTACTGCTAAGTTCACGGGACAGAATAATTAAAAACTAGGATACAAGTAAAACGTATGTTGTACTGTTATCTCACTGTTTTAAAAATAAAGGACACATATTATGATATTTCAATACTTTTCATAGAATTCAGTATAAAGCCAACATCGCCATGGCCGTGTCTCAACAGCAGCCAACACACAAAACACATTAGTTATCAAACATTAACATTTAATTGTCTGGTTTTGTTTCAGTTAATTGTATTAGCAAATTTGTGTTATCGTTAGAAGATCAAAAAATCTCAGGGACGTAAGGGAGTCAAATGCAAAGCTTAATAAAACACTTCGTTTTACGATTTTTACGACGTGTTTATAGCAGCAGGTATAAACATGTCAAAAGCTCTTACAACATACCAACATGTCTATCGTTAATTTCCTTACCATTTTCGGAATTCTTGGCTTTTTATGCTTGAAAATATATTTTTAAAAAATGTTAAATGTTCCCTTCGCATTGGTACAATATACATACTGTAATATAGGACAGAAAGCAGTAAGAAAGCGCACACGATTACCAAACCCGTGTGCGTACGAGCGGATAGAGATTCACATTTAATAACTGTTCGCTACATATTCAGTAGCTTAACGTCTCACTACACACTTACGCCCCTTTTTTGCCACGGTAGCAAGATTCTTACTCTTAAAAAATAGGCTTATGTACATTAACATAATCTCTGTTGAGAATATTTTCAAAATGGTTCATAGTGGCTGTGATTTCTTGCTGCAGATGAGTAGAGCAAAAGTTGGCATATCATTTTATGCAATAAGACATCACTGATGTTAAAAATGTGACTTTTATAGGATTTCAACATATGCATGTATTTATGAGCATTTGAGGACTTCTCTTTTTTGTCACTGCACCCTCTTAAAAAAAAAAACAACGTGGTCAACCTACCAGTTATTGTGCTTTTTTATGTGTGTATACATTCTTGGTTTGAAAAAAAATACTTTAAAAAAAAATCTATGTAGAATTCTTTTTTTACCAGTGAAATCCTAGACCTTATTTTATATAGAACAAAGAACAAAATTCAACTGTGTAGTGAGACTTTAAGTCACTAATACTTTATATCCCTTGTGTCTAGGCTGATTGTATATAGCTATTTGTACATGCTATAAATCAGCTTTGTATACAGAACGTTATACATGTATATAAAATCGTAATTTTTTTGTATAATATGTTCAGTTGAAATACGTTTTATTGTCTAGATATGCAACGATTAGAAAGAATTAAGTACGATTCAGCAGTGTCAAAAACACATTTAAATGTTTAAATGGAACAGCAAAATATGTTTCAATTTAAACTTAAACTGACATTAAAGAAGTTTCATGAATTAAGCGAGCCGTAGTGCAATGATAAATGTTAGTTGCTCAAACCAGAGATTGTGGGTTTGATCCCAAGCTCGATCATATACCTCTCAAAAACAACCCAGAACTGGTTCTACCAAGGAAGCGGACACAAGAGCGATTCTTATATGCCCTACTCTTCCATTCCAAAGGAGCTAAAATTAATTGGTATGAATGGATTATGAACTACATTTTTATTTTATTTGGTTATTTAATAGCTATTTGTACAATTTGTTTCTATCATTAAGCTCAAATAATTTGTAAAAAAGAATGTTTCCTTGTTAATTTACATAGAGCTTAACACATAACTGTCACCTTTTTAATAGAATTATTTGAAATGTGTTTTATCAATGCTTTGATGTACGACGGCATGTATAAATATAGCTTGATATATCCTGATATTGTTTGATACACGAAAGGAGTGTAGCTATTTTAAAACAATATTAAGTTGCAATCCGTATATTTATCATCGTTATTGCATTTTTACTGAGTACGTATTTTTTTTATCGTTACCTCTTCACTGAATGAATAATCCCTTTCCGTACATGGTGACAAACAATTCATTCAGTTGTGTCGTGCATGTCGTGCATGTCATTTATTTCAAGTTTATCTGGTGTGGTTTCGTGTTTATACAGCAGACCAAAAATGATTAGATGTCAAGAATTGTGATAGAAATTACCATCTGCACAGCTGTTGTGGTAGCAATAACTGACAGCCATAACTCGCCATTTATCAAGTATTGTGGGTGCTATCTTTTGTCTATAAACAACTATCAGACACTATATATCGGAGACTGAATTTCATTTATTCAATATAAGCCTCTAACACTGCTCAGAAACCACTTGGGCAACCTTTAGTGTAGCAAAAGCCCTTATTATAACAATTACAACACTAAAGGTTGACAACGTAACCCTTAGTGTTACAAAAATATTTAATATGTAACATATTGCTACAATATGTAACAATATTTAGAATGCATCTTGTCTGTTGTTTAAGGATATGATGTTGTTGACAAACTTACCAGATTCAGTATCAATGTGTTTCACAATCAATTATTTCAATCAATCAATCAACGTTTTCTTCAACGAGCTGAAGATCTTTCTTCAGAAGTCAAACCGGTCATTGCTGCATTGCTCCTTCGGTACCGCCGTTAAAAATATTTGCCGCCATATCAAATATGATCGCAAATTTCAAAATTACAGTATAATTAACCCTATAATATATGTGTGTACACAGCAGATTGTTTTTGAAGACGGTACAGTGGCTCCCTGAGAATTTTTGAAAAAAGAAGTCCTCAAATGCTCATAAATACATGCATATGTTGAAATCTTATAAAAGTCACTTTTTTAACACCATTGCTGTCTTATTGCAAAGTATGCTATGCCAACTTTTCTCTACTCATCTGCAGCAAAAAAAATCACAACCATTATTAATCGTTTTGAAAATATTTCAAAATCAAATTACATAGGCCTTTTTTTAAGCGTAAGAATCAGGGGGCGTAACTGTGTTGTGAGATGTTAAGAGAATGAGCATGCGCTACTTTGTCAACAAACTTTCACTTGCGACAACTTAAGCTAATCATCTGAAGAGAAAGTCGTTAAAAAGTTGATCTATGTAGAAGTTAATGCCTGATAACTTTCAAAATTCATATTTTCAATAAAAATTGCCACTATTCACCACATAAAGGTGACTTTTTTTCCCGTTACATTTTCAGAGCTCATGAGTTGTTACATTTCAGTTGCTGAATGATTTTTTTTATAAATGCCTCTGTATTGCGTAAGAGTGTGTAAACTATCTAAAGTGTGTAATATATTAGTGTACTTTCTTTATTTCATGTTAAATTCAATTTTTTACACATGCCTTTATATGGAAATTGCTATTTAAACATCAAAATTAAATCAATTGCAAGCTTCAGTATAGACTAGGTGTTGTCTTTGTACTCTATATATTTAGAAATAAGAAGAGACTCATGTGTTGTTATTCACTTAATAGTCCAGTAGATTTGGTGATATCGCGTGTAATCATACGCTATAGTGGTGCACCGTAAAACTTTCAAAGCAATAACTTGTACAAGAAACTGCAAAAATGGTACGATTCTCAAAAATATTCGACAAAATGACAAGCGACATGTCGCAACAACTCGCAAAGCATTATAGTCTACTAAGACGTGTTCATAATTCTCAACAGAGATTATGTTAACTCTATAAAAATGAAATGGGTGGAGTAAATTTCTAATATGGTCAATATAAATAATATGCATGAATTTGGCACAAGGAGTGATCATGCAATTGAAGCCTTTCTATAAAGACAGAAGGCGATTTTATGCTAGAAAGTTATAATTGTAAACAGAAACAATGACAATTTGTGAATATAATAAATATTGCTAAGTTGGTAGAAACAATATTAAAAGTCCCTAACGCCTTTTGCCGTACGCTAATGAGCATTTCCTTTCACAGCATCACTGCCTGAAAAGCAAAACAACTGATTGATATAAATCCAATTTATTTCACTTACAATTTCATCAATATATGGCGATACTATTGTCAAATATGTGTCAAAACCAACTGATTTTTCATGAATTTGCAACGTTCAATACTCATATTCATTAAATTAACTGCATTTGAGAATATTCTGACAGAAAAAATGACCTGTGTCATTGTGGTACTTTTTTCATTGTTTTCATATTTTTCTTAAAGTCTTTGTTCTCTAAAAAGTATGGTCTAGGATTTTCATGGTAAAAAAATAAATTAATTTTTTCCCAAAGTGCACAATAAATGTAGGTTGAACAGCTTATTTTTTTAAAGAGAGTACAGTAACACCCTGAGAGTTTAAAAAAAAGTAGTCCTCAGATGCTCATAAATACATGCATATGTTGAAATTCTATTAGTCACTTTTTTAACACCAGTGATGTCTTATTGCAGTTTATGCTTTGTTTACTTTTGCCGTAGTCATCTGCGGCAAGAAATTACAACCATCATGACTCATTTTGAAAATATTTCAAAACCAATTTAAATTTAAGCGCAAGAATCATGGTACCGTGGGGTAAAGGGATGTAACTCTGTAGTGAAAAGTTCATATTTCCATCGAGTTATATATATATAGAATAAACAAGGGGCGGTACGGATATTTGAAAGTTATCCAATGTAACCATTAGTCCCTTGTATACACGTTCTTAATAAACAAGTTTTGCTGTGCATGATTGGCACAGTTCTAGTTTTGATTTTCGAATGTTGCATATCTTTCCTGATCTTAGATTTTGTTTCAACACGCACACGGTATATAGTTTGACTTGAAGTTGACAAATAGCTAAATTAAGCTGTCTGGATTGAAGAGTTTTGTATGACTCTCTGATCACAAGTGATTACTTTATGTGTTTGTTATTGTATTGGCTAGACATGCTTTACAAAGCGTTTACTAATCTAAGACTAAAATTGGGAATATGTTTAACATGTGTCTCAGTACGATATCTGAACGGTGTATCGACGTATATAATGTCGTGGTATGGTACAACTTGTTACAAATCAGCTATGTGCATCGCAGTACCGAGAGTTTGCGTCATTGTTCATGCATCGTTGGCTAACAGACGATCAGTTTTACACTTATTCCTGAAATTCTTGAAGGTTAACCAAAACTTGAGCAAAGCTGTCTCCTAAAGTAACAGATTTTGAGGGTGAGAGACAAATGACAATGAGACCAAATGTCGTATATCATTAATTATGGAGACTGTTGCAGTACGGGGATTCGAACTTATTACCACAGAGTAGATAGTCAGACTCGCCACGTTATGTAGTACAAAACAATTATGACACATTCATAGGTATTATTGTATAATTTAATGCAGTTCCTTTTTTCAGAATTCTGCATTGACAATCAATATATGTGATTAAAGTACTTATCCTGTATTTGTGAGAAAGTTTATTTTTAAATTCTTAGACTCGCCACGTTATGCAGTACAAAACAATTACGACACTTTCAAAGGTACTATTGTATAATTTAATGCAGTTACTTTTTTAGAATGCTGCATTGACAATCAATATTTGTAATTAAAGTACTTGTCTTATATATGTGAAAAAGTTTATTTTTAAATTATAGACTCTCCACGTTATGCAGTACAAAATAATTATAACACTTTAAAAGGCATTTTGTATTTTTCAAGACATGCGAAGAGTAAAGACAACTCCTACAGTGTTAAAGCATTCATGTAGCGAGAGTTATCGATCTTGATTGATATAACGTGTTTCTGTAACACTCTTTAGGCACTCAGGATACAAGCATGCTTTCTGATGAGGTAATGGACTCTCACCACTATTATCTCACTTGATTACTCCGGCCCTACAAATGAAGGAGGTAGAAATAAAACTTTTTTCTTCTTTTTTCAGGACTTTGTACTGCAGTGAGTTATTTTTCCTAGCATATTCAATTGTCAGTATTTTAGAAACCACCACTGAAAACTTGATGCTGATACCAGCTTTCTGGACAATTATGTGTCATTTCAGATCTGTTGGTTCGAACCGCGTCGTGGGCGAATAGTTGACATATAATTACTCTGGAAATTAATAGGTCTCACAGAAGCATTGAATTTTTAAAAAAAACCTGATCAAGGTATGATTTTTTCCTAATAATTGCATATATTGAACCAATGAAGAATTTGAGCCCAGATACATGTTGCAGATTTTGTTTTTTTCTCTGTGTTTTGGACATAAATGTTACAACGGAGCCCTATGGGAAAAGTAAAAGTGATGTGAGACGTTAAGTATTTATTTATATTACAAAAATGCTATCCTGGCAAATAAAGTTCCGGTACTATAATTGCCAGGGCATCATCAGGTAAATAGAAGCATTACATAAAAACGTTGTATCGGCTATATCATACCAATATCTTTCGCTACCCGAGCACATCGACTTTAAATATATCTCAATATATCAAAATTACATAATGTTGATATATATTCACGTTGATGATGATAATGATAATATTGTATATTATATAAAATCGAGATAATGATTATGATGGTTTTGATTAATTAAAAACTGGTGGTCATTTCATAATAAAACTATGATATTTCAACTAAGATTATGGCGTAAACAAATGATCACCATAGATCATATGATATAGTATACTGTATGTAATAGTTTTAATATTAATTTCATACTGTAAGCCAGACCAGATTAGTGCAGTCGGTTGAGTGTCTGACTATCAATCCAGAGGTCTTGAGTTTGAAAACCCGCCCGGCAACATTCTCCGTAATGATTGATACAAGACGCTGTGTCTCATCATCATTCATCTCTCGCCGATGAATAAAATAGTAAGCTACTAACGAAGATGAGGAAGAGTGGTTATGTAAACTGATCGTCTGTTAGCCCTCGATGGCATAACTATGACGCTTAATATTCAATCGTGCGGTAAAGGTCTCACTACAAAGTTGAACTTTGTTCTTTGTTCTATATAAAAAAGGTCTAGGATTTCCATGGTAAAAACGGAATTCCACATAGTATTTTTTCCATAGCAGAAATGTAAACCAACATAAAAATGCCAAGTAACTGGTAGGTTGACCACGTTGTTGTTTTTTAAAAGAGGGTACAGTGACGCCTTGAGACTTTTTGAAAAAAGAAGTCCTCAAATACTCATAAACAATGCAAATGTCGAAATCCTATAAAAGTCACTTTTTAACACCAGTGATGTCTTATTGCAGTATATGCTTTATTAATTTTTGCTCTACTCATCTGTAGCAAAAAATCTATTATTAACCCTTTTGAAAATATTTCAAAACCGAATTACATAGGCCTTGTTTTTAAGCGAAAGAATCATGTAACCGGGGGGGGGGGGGGGGGGGGGGGCGTAACTGTGTAGTCAGACGTTAATAGTTTGCTCAATTACCATGGCAAACCACAACAATAACAAATCAAAAATACAGGTTGTGAAAAATCTACGATAATCTTTATTTCTATAGATATCACTCGGTTTTAGGATTTGCCTCCCTTGGTATACAACAAACATTTATTACTCGATTTTCCGATTCCGAAAATTGATATGGGACAACACTTGAATCAGAATGCTTTACAGGTGTTGCTGTTTTAGATTATAATTGGTATGACAAATTATACATGCATGGTATGTGGCGATTATTATATGGTGCTTAATCCTTTTATGTATTCAAATAACTACAAAACATAAATAACAATAGATAGCCTGCTAGACATTATTAAGTTTAAACATTTATTTGTTCCTTTCAGATAAATTTACACTGACATGGAAATATATTTTAAAGACATACTCGGCTTTTATATAATGCCAGATGTTATTTTATCTCTTAAATGTTTTTAACGTATTTTACAATAGGATATGCAACATTCAATATAATAAGTATCAACTGGCCATTCAATAAAAATATTCAAATATTTTATTATAATTTTTATTATCATGTTTCTATATTAGAACACACCTCTACATTTTTTTTAAAATATACATTCTATAAAAACGAAAATGTAAACTAACATTTGGCAGAACTGAATTTAAATTGATTGGACAAAATGTTAATGTGGTTTGTGATGAAATAGTCGTATTGAATTATAAGGAAAATAAAAATAATTAAAACAAACATAGCTGGTTTTTGCATAAGAAGATATTTAACACCTTCATTTCACCATCTTTTTATTTTATATCAACTGTCAAAAAATGTCGTTGTTTGATAAAGAGGGGTAATAAACTCTATTTGTTTCGCTATAATTATACAATATTATACTAAGTATAGGTTTTAAAAAATAATCAATCATAAAAAGACGAATGATAATATTATAATCAATGATTAAAATAACCATGAGTTGAACACCATTACAAAGTAAGTGTTTGTCTGTTTTTAAGGTCAGAAATTTTGGTGGGCAAGACCCCGTGACTAACTCGTGGGGGGGGGGGGGGGGGGGGGGGGGGCAAAAACCCTCAAATCACATACACATACGGTATAGGCAAGAGTGGTTTACTATTTCATATTATAGCAATGCTCTATTTTGATAGTTTCTTTCGACGCAAGTAACAAGAAAATTGCTTGAGATGTTCAGCGTTAAAGTGTACTTGAAACCTCAGAAGAGCTTAATTGCATTGAGGGGAAAGCACATTGCAACAAAGATTGTTCTGGCTATAGGCTTTGGGAAGGCTTGGTGTTTCAAACTCAAAGGAATTACTCTTGTGCTGGAGCTTGGGATTGTTTCATGCACATTAGTTTGGTTTAATGTTTTTAGTTTGAAACCGTTCTCAAACATAAACTTGTATTTTATGCTGGAACTGAATATTGTTGCAGGCATTTAGTTTTCGTTTGAGTTTTAAACAATTCCCATATATGTTAACTTATGTTAACATATGCTGTTCAGACGCAGAGTTTGAACAGTTGGTCTCATCATGTAAACTAAAGAAACAGTTACTCAAACACTACAGGGTTTGAAACAGTATACTATGTATAGATGATTTGTTTGATCATTTGTTTGTATGATTTCTAAAAATTAGAATCATTTTATTATTGTTTAAATCATGAGCCAAAAAGCTTCGGGAAAATTCATATATTATATAGTTTGCACAAAATTGTTTGACATTGTTTCAAGTTAGGCTGTATTACAGCTCAATCCAGTGAAGGCAAAGTCACCTTACAGAAGATCCCGTTAAGATGCTTACAACAACATATACACTGATCATTACATTAAGTAAACGAATGACATCTTCAAATTCATTTGGCATTGACCAGTAACAACTTAATTTTTATTTCAAAATATCTTTGAAGGGTGGTAAGAAATGATTTATTTGAATGCATTTATAGATATAGGTAACATTTTTGGACAGGCAGTGGCAGCATTTGTATAGTTCATATTTTGATAAAAATGAGAGTGTAACGTGTGGTGAATGATTCTAGAAGATATTTCAAAAGTTATAAAATTATATTTCGGAAAAATGTGCAGGAATATACACTTGCTAGTCTTTGACAAGGTTGGCAGTTGCGAACGAATCTCTATTTTATTTTTCAATATAGAAGACATCCAAAGCACCATGGCTAGTCATGTAAATATAAAAACAGAGTGATGTTCTTAACCGTGTACATGCTAAAGACATAGCTTCTACAAATGACTTTTCTGACATTATTAAAAATTTAATATGAAGAAAATACAAACGTTTAAGTTTTCTTTGAATAACTATTGTCATAAAACAATTTGAAATTTTGGGAAAGAAAACATAAAAATGAAACAAATATTTTCATTCTCTCACATAGGTCCCAAATCGGGACTTAACCAATATATGACATTTTCAATAAATTAATAAAACAAATCACAACAGAGTAGATGGAATAGTATGTATCAAATGGAAGTATATGGATGTGTTCTAAGCTGTTACTTTACTTTAAGTATGGACATTTTTTATGTTTCTATAATTTAACCATGCGTTGATACAATTACTCGATCTGCTTTGGCAAAGTTGATAACTGATGTTTTTGTTCTGTCAATTGCTATTATCTACTTCAGCTTCAGTAAATAGTTACTCACTCCTTCGAGAATATTTAGAAACTGTCAGCATGTTAAAACAAGTGCGTTGTCGGCAACCTGCGTGGGAAGATCCCAATGGATTTCTAGTCCATCGCTTTAACCACTCGGCCACGACAACCTCTTGGCATTAGTTTTATGTTAATAAAAACATAACTATCGTCGTTTGTTACAAACTACTTTGTGTCGTTTGATAAAGCTGGCTAATTGGTAATTGAGATGTAACTGGTTGCTTCATATGTCGATTACTGAAAACTATTATATATATATAGTATTTTGGTCGAGAGTGTGTTTATGTAATAGCTGTGACGTGTGACATGCTTTAATTTGCTTCCTGAATGATTTACGTCTAACACTGTAAGAGTTGTTTATACTGTATGTCGGGCCGGGCCCGATTAGCTCAGTCTGACTATCAATCCAGGGGTCGTGAGTTCGAATCCCCCGCCCGGCAACAGTCTCCGTGATGATTGATATACGACATTGTATATCATTATCATTCGTCTCTCACCACTGATTCAAGTGGAAAAGTTATCAGTTACTTGCGGAGATCAGGTGTGCGCGAGTACTGGTCCCAGGAAACAGTGGTTAGGTTAACTGATCGTCTGTTAGCCCACGATGGCATAAACATGACTCTTAATATTCAATCAATCAATAAAATTTGTCTTAAAAAACACACAAAATGACACTAATAATGAGCCGACATTAAAAATAAAGAATATCGATGTCACTCAATGTGATATAGACTATATAAACAATGTGTGTTATTAAAAATTGAGATGACGATGTGATGATGGTGATGATTATGGTGATCTATTAAATGATATTTCTATAACCAAATGATGATAATATATTTATGGTTTAGATAGATTATTACGCCGGATCTTGTAGTATAGGTAAGGAAATTTAATATCAATTTCCATATTGGCAAATAATTTCAATCTTGAATGATGAAGGCAATCACTCAGAGTAAGCACTACTACTAATTCTCAGAGCCTACATCTAATTTATTTAATTTACATACAATTTAAAGTACAAATATATTAAGCTCTAATTCATTGCTCCCACTTGTTTCAGTTAAAGATGATTTCACATAATTATCTAAGATATTAAGAGATTTCTTATAAGTGTGAACTGTTTCCCTTTAGCCAGATTTCATTTTTCTACAAGATTATTGTTCGCACTTGAAAAATCGTCTCATGTTATATTATATTAAAAATTATTTAAAGATTAGTCAACATTTGTTCCGTATTATGAGATATATGAGTAATTCCGTTGGGCAGTTTACATATTTTTGTAAATTCCGAGTGTCGTAAGGTAATGTGAACTGCCCGAGAGAATTATAACCTATAATGTATCATGAGTTAGATACATGTTCTGATACAGCATTAGATAACTCAGTGTCTACAACATAAAATATGATACTTGCCTTACACCTATATCCGTTTGATTAACGTTCCCTGTGTTACCTATTGCCGTTTTTGCAATTCATGTTTTTATAACAAATGTATTGTATGTACTATAATTAAATAACGTTTAAACATCATTTTGTTAAAATTGCATTTATGGCTCAAAGGCTATTAACTAACAATTCGCATGAATGTTTTTTTACAGTAATAAAGTAATTAAAACAAAGTTTTTTACATGTGTGACTAAGTAACAAGAACCAAGAGCATGTTTTGGAACTGATAGCATTTTAAAAAAACAAGTGCGTTGTCGGCAGGACTCGAATCTGCACGGTAAGATCCCAATGGATTTCTGGTACAGCACCTTAAAAACTCGGTCACGACAACTTCTTCGTCGGATACAATCTAATCTGAATCGTTTGATAATTCCAGCTAGTTCAGCTTTAATTGGTCTTTATTGTTATCATATGCCGACGCTTCCATACACTATAGGAAGAAGTTTTATTATTTAGATTATTTCATGAATGCAAATCCAGTTTTTCGTTAATGTGACGTACGGCGGAAAGCTTCCCAGTTGCGTGTGTTTCTGATTGTTCCAAGTATGTTACGTGTACATACATGTTGTTTCACATCTACATATATTTAGTGTTTAGCATCATTTGACAACCAATGTAATCGCTTCAATTTTCAAAATTGTGTCGTTCTTCCGTTTAAACAGTCTACACAATAATTTAATTATTAAGTTAGTTCTTAATTATCAAACAGTTCGTTCGTTACCACTGCGGAAGCGTGAATAATATTGCACATACTTTGCCCTTGTTTAATTCTGAACAAGTCATGTACACTATACAAAACTGCGCTAGCTATGCTTAGAAACGGCCTTAGAAGACATCAACTTTAAAAGGTCAACCATCTCATCTTACATCTTAGCTCTGCCCGCAGTCAGTCAAATGACGTAAAACTGTCAGTCAAATGACGTTCAACACTAAACTCCCTTTTGGGTTTTCTTAATCGTTAAAATTTTTACTAAATGAATACTAATTATTACGTATTGTACTTTACAAAATTATGTAACTGAACCAATAACAACGCACACATATGTTAAAGTCATACTTGGTTTTATCTCGGTATCAGAAAATAGTTTGCCGCATACATACTAAGATATGTGATCAATAAATGATCTATAGCCTTAATTTATACAATTATGTTAATAGGTAAGTACTAATATAAGTTTCAATTGTATATATACAACAAGAAAGCAAGGAAGTGTGACTGTGTCCAACGATAAACAACCACGAAAACAACCAAACAAAAACGGTCATGGTAACATTGTTTGATAGTTTTAAATTTCACATTTAAGTAATTTATGAACACTTTTTAAAGGCGAAAAATTAGAACATTTAAAAAGCTAACTGGATAATATACTTACAGATTGTATTCATCAGGTAATAGTTTAAACCAAATGTTTATAACTAGCTGTATCAAGGAATGTAGCATTTATAGTTGTAATGTGCGCTTGACGTGAACCTCGCGTCCATGTAAAGTCGTAATGATTTACAAGCAGTTTACTTATAACCAATAATTTTAGAATAAGCTCTCAAACTCCTTGTTATAACCAACAACTTAATCATTGTATCCTTAGGTTTTATTAATAAAAATGAATAAAGATGTAAGGCAAGCGTTATTATAGAATAGATAACGCTTGCCTTACATCTATATACCTTTTAACGACATCCTGTGTATGTGTTATAAGCGGTTTTGCAATTCATATTTAAGTTAAAAAATTAATGTTTTATTTGTACCACAATGAATAAACGTTTCAATACAAGTATGTTTAAAGTGCATTTCAGACGAAATTTCAGCAACTAATACTTCACACATTAAGGTTGAATTACTCCTTTCATAATGTAGAAAAGGAACGAAATGATGCAGGGAAACTTAGTTTACACGAAATAATATCAACACTGAGTCGAAGTCCGAGGCGATTGATCTCAAATGCTAGACTGTGATACGATGGGAACAGACAACTGAACTATTTTAACATGCTTTATATCACTCGTGTCATGGTAATATATGTAACGTGACATCTTACTTCCTTATAAGTGTCGTTCCAAACACAGAACAATTTATTGAACTAAAGTAAATTATTGTAACTACTTATCACTAATATTCAACATATCGTTTCTTTTGAAATTACATGACAATGACAAATTTGTAGAAACTACAGTTTTCTTACATGTACTAACAATATCCGCATTGATTTATTAGAGAAAGAAATACACTTTTCTGACTATGATTTTATTGCAAACTTCATATATAAGATGCCAACTGATGAATATGAAATTTAGACGAATCGATATAGTTTTTAGAGTTAAGTCCAATTTTGATGTCAGACGTAAAATATCTGTATTGATATATGTGTCTGATTTCGATATAAAATCCAGGATGTTTCTCGTAACAACCTCTGTATGTTTAACGGTAAAGTCAATACTTTACATAGACATGTCTCTGAAAACGGAAAGTTGAGAATATTAGCGGATGTGCAAGATGCAGTGGATTATCAATAACATAATGTTAAGAAATAAATTACTTGAGTTTATATGTTCGTCTGTAAGTTGTCATTAAATTAAACGCGCTTTTATAATAATGTATAGATTGTTTTATTACTGCATTGTTTTTTTTTGCATTTAACGTTTTTGTACTACACATTATCAAAGGTTTGTCCGCAAGTACGTTTCGTTCATGATACAAACAACAGCAACAACAGTATGGTTGATTTGTTTATTTTACTTGATTAATTCAACCCATTTGGGGATCGAACAAAATCTAATAAATAAAGGACGGTCACTGTATTCCATATCCTCAATATTTTAATAAGTGATCGTATCCTTGTGCCACTTAACAAATATATATAGTAATATAGAAACTAATAAATGTTTGCATAATTACATGTGATTGCATAAATCAAGTTTTATAATCGTTCCGATACATTAACAATGCATGAACTAATATTGTATGTGTATTGTTTTTCCTTATTCTACTAACTATTTGTCTATTGTATTACATTCTATTCTGTTCTATACTATACCTCTATATTGTATTTATATATAATATAAACAATTATATTATATTTTACAAACATACAGCATTCCATCTCCGCTCAAGATACATGTGTATTTAACATATCTTGCACAAGACAAACGATAGATCATACTGAATATTAGATTTTAAACTTAATAATACACATCGATAGCCTGTTGAAGTTTTGTTATGTTCATTATACACTTTCTCATAACTAACTTTTACAATCTTCATAACATTTCAAAGCTATTATGTACAAGGAAACTTATCTCCAGGGAGACAAGATAGCATCTTTACCATCATCAGTCTATTTCTTACTCTCCAAATGTTTGATTGTTAATTGAAATCAATAAACGTAATGGCGTCTTTAACGCTTTCAAAGTGCTTTTCAGGAAAATAGGATAGCATAAGTGCATTTTGCCATATAACAATGTCATTTTTTCTGCACAGTACTAGTAAATACAATACAACGTCAATGAACTGGGATGATAATTGATTCTAACGGTCCGTGCCACACACTTATGCCATTTTGGCGGACAAAGCCTATGTATTTCTTATATTGAATCAAGTCTAAATATCATAACATATTTCATTAATATTGCAAAATTTCACTGTTTTATCTTTACATTTGATATATGATAAAAGTAATTAATTTGAAACACAGAACTCGTATTATTGAATACACAGTGTCACACGAGACGTTATAAAACATACAATACCTCGCACCCATAAAATCAGCCATGTTTTCTATTATAAGTAAAATTGAATAAGACCCATGGCAATGAGTCAATGCATGCAGTTCCCACAAAGCACGTTATAAGGATATTGAATAGTTTTCACAAGATTTCTAATTAACATTTAATTTAGAAAATCCGATGCCGAATGAACAGATGCAATGGAAAACTACTATTTCATCATTCAATATATATATACCTGCGCATATACGTGTTAAACACCATATACTTATAGATGCCGATGCAATGATAAGAGTTTAGACAGGTGGAGAAACCATTATTTATATCTTTCTCTCTGTGTTGCGCATCGAAAACAAAGTTTGAGCTGCCTTGTTACAGTATCGCAACTGTCCATTACAAGATCACTTTTCCTGTATTTTGGCACTATTATTAATAAAATACACATTGTTTAAACATGTATAATATGAGCTGTTTTAATGGCCGTGTCCTTTTACATGTGTATCCTCCAGGAAATATATTACTTATCAAATTTGTCAAGAGCATATAAAGAAGCACTTAGACAAGCATGGATGCACATACACCCAAACACACCTATGTCTACGACAGTACAACCAAGTATCAATACACGCATTATGCATTGTATATACGAACGTGCACACGATAATAGATGCTTTATTTTGTTCTGGTTGCATATACTGTGCATATATTAATTTAGTATAATTTATAATTCTAAAACTTCCAATTTTACAATCATTGATATTTGGCAAGTAAATATATACACAAACACGACCATAGAAGTTCTCCTTTCGATGAAAATGATGGCAAGCTTACGTTAAAACAAACACTCAATCTGATTTGACGGAGTACAAAATCAGTTTGCAAAATCTTATCAATTGCAAAATAATAATGACAAAATCATATACAACTTTATTAAGCACAGAAATCGATCAGAAACTGATCAAATACTGTCAGTACAAACTTACAAAAACATACAATAAACAGTGCGTTGTCGGCAGGATTCTAACCTGCGCGGTAAGATCCCAATGGATTTCTAGTCCATCGCCTTAACCACTCGGCCACGACAACTACACATCTAATTAATAATGTGTTTAAATTCAGAATTGCAAAGAGAACACGGTTTATCCGCTTACAAACAAATATATTTATATCGACTGAGCAAAGATGAGTAATTGCAATGTCATTGTCTACTTTATTCACATTATAGGTAACGCATGTTGACTACTGACAGATTGATATTAACAAAAACAAGAACACGTTTATTTAGCACTAAGCAAATACAACAGCTTTTAGTCTATCTATTATATACAATGCAGTGTGATAGCAAAATTTGAATACAATGCAATAGTGTTATAACATGTATATAATTATAATAAAGAGAAAGTGTTTAATTATTTATAATTTAAATACTAAAAAAATATCGTTTTTTAAATATGATTATTTAATAATGACCGTTTACATTTACTGCTTAAATTTATAATTTTGTTGTTCTAAATCATTTCTTAGTTTATATGCAAAATATATGAATTTCGAAATATTTTATTTTTTTATGTCATATGCTTATCAAATTTATTTTAGTTTGGCCATTTACAATAGTTCAGCTTCATGTTTTGTGTTCTGTATGAACCACAAACAAGCAAAAAGTGATATTCATTTTTAATAAAATTGGAATTACATATATTTTAAACTATATTGACTCTAGCCACGATATTGTATCGCCCTAGTGTTCAGATAAAGTTATTAGAATCGACAATAATATACTGTTCTCTGAGAGTTATAAGCATTACTTTATACCATAACTGTTTATATTATCAAGTATACGTGTTTGTAATTAATTACAATATAACATCAGCGTTACATTGTATGTACTTGATCTATTCGTGAATTATTCAGTCATAAGCTTCCAAACACATTATTTTGATTTGAGATGTCCAGTAAAGATCATTATAATTATATATGTCATTTTTCAACACTTTGTATACCATTTTTACAGACGAATTATCATTTAGTGTTATACTTTGTATCATTAACGAATCATATTTATTTTTGTAATCGATAAAAATACTGTATAATTTCTTTCCTGTATTTAATATGTACGTGATAATAACATGAAAAATAAAAACACAATCAATAGTTTTTGAAACCCGAATTTACATTTCGATATTTTTCATATTTTTCGCTCTCAACTATCAAGTGATTTAGAAGAATTTGCGAGTATTTTTGCTCAGTTATTATTTTAAGCTATGCCACGATTTGTCTTTGATTGCCCAGGGCATCACCTTTAAAGATGGGACGATGTAATCTGTGCCTGCTCCAGTTAATATTAGGGAATTCTTCAATATAAAATAATATGTTAAATAATAATAAAAGATGAAGTTATATATCATCATAATTATGAGGCTTTAATGATTTCCATGGATATTTCGTCTGGGCCTACAGATTTAAAATTATTCTGTTTAAATACGTTCTTACGTATTTCCGGTGATGTTATGGGTATGTCGAGCTCCTCATTAATTAAAATTGGTTAAAATGTTCACAGACATCACCTATTTAAATGTAATCGTTTTAACATTCAATAAGGTTTCTATTAGATTACACTTATACTACGTGATGAACAAAATGTATGATTACCAACATTCATATCTTTATGCAGTCGATTATTTGCAATCATGTGACTAGTGGATTTACTTATGGAAATAGGTTTACGCCCAATGTTGTCAACCACGTTATCAATATAATGTTGTCTTCGCTAGAAAATAAACAATCTTCATCATTGTCACGATATTTATCAAATTCTAAAAAGTCTCACAATTGCCTAAATCTGCCATTTAAATCCCCAGTGATTTATATTTTACCTATTGCATTATATTTTTCTATGCCGTATTCAATTTCATCGAAAAATATAAAAATCTTTATCAATAGAAAACTTTTGAGTAATATGGTGTAATACATGCATTATAAAATAAACATCTTCATTAAAAAGAAAACTATCATGATTAATTTAAAACCAAATTATGCCATTTTCATTTTATTCAACAAGTGAAATTTTATCTTTAAGTTTACTACGAAAATAAAAGGAAATACCTTCGCAAAAACGTCATTTTTAATTCCATGAACCTTGTTTCCATACAAATGAAAACAGTCATATCCTTTGTTATCAAGATCAAGTTTGTAGTTTTTACTAATCAATGTTCACAAACGTAATAAGGCGTGATATGAACTGATAAAGTCTATGAAATCCACATTCGTTACTTTCCGTATCAACCCGTTAATATTCCAAACTAAAATTTGAAACTCCTCCTGCCCGTCCTAGTTTGCAATTGCCTGAAATTTGCCCCCATTGCTACTGCGTACAAGAAGTTTCGCTCCTGCCCATTTAACGGTGTCTCCAGTTGCTTCTTCCGGGTTCAATACTGTATAAAACGGGCGGCGTTTTTCCAAAACAGATTTGGTTACTTGATGTCCATCCTCAAGTTCCGATAAGTTATTATATGTGGTAGTTCTAACTAGCTCTGTATTCTGATAGTTGTGGAATTTGGCATCTATAGGCCTGGCCACTCTGTCCGTCCTTGCCCACATTCTGTGAACTCCACCAAGGCTAATGTTGTTGCTTATGCCAAGATTTGTTTTGATTAGGTCTTTGAAATTTTCTGTACTTGATGAACAAATTTATGTTGATAAAGAAATGTAACATGTGTTAGAATGATCAACATTTGTTTCCCATTATGGGATATAGTCCCCTTGGTTAGTTAATACATCCCTGGAGCACTGGAACTGCACAAGGGAATGTATATGAAAATAAAAATGAAATGTGGATAACCTCTATTTATCATCAGTTGCGTATTAATAAAACGTTTAACAACTCAAGTGTCTGCTATACAACATCAATGTTAGTACGGTGAGTATGAGTTGTACTTGATTGCTGACAGTGCTCCGCGTCGTGTACTTTCAATAACCATGGACTTTGGATTATACAAGCGAAGTGTTATTATTTTATGGGCTGGACGATTCATTGTATACGAGAAACAAGATACGTCTTTATTTTGAATAATTGATAACTGGTGTACTTCATAATGCCATACAGAATATTACCATCATCTGTTACATACATCTAATGATAGTATCTAACTTATATCTCCTTTTGAATGACATTCTGGGTATATGCAGTTTTGCAATTCATATTTTAGTAACAAATGTATTGTACGAACCACAATGAATGAACGTCCCAGCGTCATTATTATCATATTGTTTTAATTTAAACTTCGATTGTAAAACAAGTTCTTACAACTTAGGCAAATCACGCTCGAAGTCTCTCTGGAATCAGTACTAAGCATGTGCGGGAAAATGTCTTGCTCAATGCTACCACACATAGCCATGGCGGAGGATCAAACCCACGATTATGGGTTGGTGCTCACTCTACCACTGGACCACGCGTTCCACTACTAATTGTTTTATGGTCCAAATGCTCCTAACCAACAACTCGCGTAAAAAGTAAAACTTTTTTAGAGTAATAAACATGTAAATAATTAAAACTTTACAAATATGGATTGAATGAATACATACAATTTTTACATACAATAAATATATAGTTTTTAGAATGCACTCTGCACATCCTTTATTTAGTTTGAATATTAAACAAAATAAAAAAATGCGCTGTATATGTTTAACGTTCATGAGATATAAATTCAAATGTGAAGTTCCAAATAGTTCATGAAAACATTTAGAGTGTGCAAGACGTGGTCATCTTACACAGGTCCTTTTATTATGTCATTTTATTAGGTAAAAACAGTAAAGAGACGTTGCATGAAAACTGAGTTCACAAGAGATAATACCAACACTGGGTCGAGTACGAGGCGATTAATCACAGTTGCTAGACTGTTGACACGTTGGGAATAGACAACAAAACTATTTTTGAAAATATAATAACAATCATGTCCGGGAGATACTTGTGTCATGACATGCCAATGTGTATACAACATGCGCAACAGTATATTTAATATATATTATACAAGACAAACAATAAATCATCGTATGTTTTAAACTTAATAATATAACATACACCAAACAAACGTTCTCGATAGTTCTATCAATCAATCCATCTTTTGAAATTATAAATTAATAAAAAAGTAACTGCTTATACATACAATATTCGCATTGATTTGCCGGAGAGAGAAAAGGATTTTCAGAATGTGATTTTATTGCAAACTTCATATTCAAGATGCCAACTGATAAATATGAGATTTATACAAATCGATAAAGTTTTTAGAATTTTGTCCAATTATTATGTCAGACGTAACATATCGGTATTGATATATGTATCTGATATTGATATAAAATCCAGGAAGTTTCACCTAAGAAATCCTTGCTATATAACAGTAAAGTCAATACTTTACATAAGCATGTGTTTGAAAATTGAAAGTTGAGAATATTACAGGAGTTCTTGTGCAAGAAGCAGGGATGATAAGTAATAAACTGATGTTGGATTATAAATTTATATGCTCGTCTGTTACTTGTCTTAGCATAAATGCGCTTTGAAATTTATGTATAGTGTTTTATTAAAACGCATTGCATTTTAGCATTTGGCATTTTTGTACAATACAATATCAAAGGTTTGTCCACAAGTACGTTTCCTTGATAACAGAAACAACGTCAATAAAGTATGGTTCGTATGTTAACAGCAATTTACGATATATATCAATCAGGAAAAATGCTGAGAAAAGCGTTTACATTCAATTTGATAACCTTGCTATGCTGATAACAGAATTATATCTTTCAAGTGATTAATCCAACCCAATTGGAGATCGAACTCATAGGACGGACAACTACCAGGTCATATTTACGATAATTAAATATTCTCAGCTCTTTTAAGAGTTTTTTTTCTTCTCATATATTTAAACGATGAATGGGGTAATTTTTATGTATATATTATAGTACTGTGTTCTGTTCAATTCTAATACATTCATTTTGTTTGTATTATGCTACATTAAGTTTGGTTTAAAAAGACAGGGTAATAGTAATAATTACATTATTACAATGATAGAAAATAACAAATAGATTACCTGAGAGATAAATAGTGAACGGTTATATGATATTCATGCCGTCTTTTGGCAAGCGCGATATATCAAGTGTTAATATATAAAATCATGGACGTTCATGACTTGCAAAGATTACAGTCATCTTTATTTGCATAATCAGAACTGATATTAGCACTGACCAAATATTTTTATCAAGTAAATAAAGAGACATGCCACATATGGCAATTTATAATAAAATAGTTTTTTTTACTAAATGTTGATGTTACAGATGTATTGCATCCGTTGTGTAACTTAACAAAACAATAGAGTGGTTTATATTCTGAATGTATTGATAATAACTTATGATTGCATATATCTAGTTTTAAAATGAATCAGAGACATTTAAACTAAGCATTGAGTAATATGGTATTATAATTATGTATTGGTTTTCTGAATTCGTCATTTTTATTCTTTTCTGTTTAATTACATTCTATCCTATACTATCCTATCCTATACTTTTATACCCTATTTTGATATACTATTTTATTCCAAGTTACCTATATGCGGTATTCCACATCTGCTCAAGATACTTGTGTCATTACATGTCACTGTGTATTCAACAAGACATTATTACAGATCTGTATTATACAAGACAAACAATAAATCTTCTTATGTTTAAAACTTAATAATACACATCAAACAAACGCTCCCGATAGCCTGTTGAAGTTTTGTTATGTTCATAATACACATTCTCATAACTAACTATTACAATCTTCATAACATTTCAAAACAATTATGTACAAGGAAAATGAATATAAAAGCACATCTCCAGGGAGACAAGATAGCATGTTTACCATCATCAGTCTATTTCTTACTCTCCAAACGTTTGATTGTTAATTGAAATCAATAAGCGTAATGCCGTCTTTAACGCTTTCAAAGTGCTCTTCAGGAAAATAGGAGAGCATAAAGGCATTAAGCCATATAACACTGTCATTTATGTCTATCCAGTACTGGTAAATACAATACAACGTCAATCAACCGGGATGATAATTGAATTTAACGCTATCTGCCACAAGCTAATGAGTTATTGCCGACATGACCTATGTATTTCTTATATTGAGTAAAGTCTATACATTAACTACGTTCTCTAAGCGCGTTCGTGAAAACAACCACGCCCCTTCTCTCGTTCATAAATTCACAATCATTCATCCTGATAACAAATAATCTCTATATATTGAATCAAGTCTAGATAGTTAATAAATAGTACAGTAGGATTATAATTACAACAATTGACTGATTTAGCTAATTAGCATTGTATTGTATCGCATTGCATTTGCATTGTATTATGAACATAAACAATTATCAACAGGCTACCGAATAGAATAAAATGGATGCATTGCAATATTGTTGTGATAGTCAGTAATATCTTTTAAATTCCACAAAATTTATACTCTGCCTCAGAAAAAACGATGCCCAGTGACTTTGAACTACCGTAAATCCCAGCTGCTGTCGTATTTGTAACAGAAAAATCAGACAGAGGCTACTTGAGTACTCATATGTGCCTATGATATGTCAAGGATTCTCATGTTGCGATTTTGTAACAGCCCATTACAAGGCAGTACTCCCTGTTTTCACATTTTCTGTATGTATAGTGTTATAATGGCTATATCCTTTGTCATATTTATCCTACAGGACATATATCAATTATCAGATATACCAGGAGTATGTAATCAAGCACATACATAAACATAAATGCACATATATCCACACATACATGGACATGAAAAAGTAGTATCACCAAGCATCACTGTATACAAGAACGCATTGCGTGCATTCATGCTTGGTATCAGATAAACATTTTTCTAGTTTTATGTAAATATAAATTGCAACAGTTTGATATTCCTACAATGTCTTTTTTGTCTATCACTGATACCTATTAAATGGATGCACGACATTATCGTGAAGTTTCGGGTAGTGGCATGTGGTAATTATTATTTCCATATGGCTATTTCATGTATATATAGGTGTAAATATGTATTTAATGCGTGCTCAGGAGTATTTTGCTCTGTGCTCCTTTAAATACATAGCGATTATATTGTAAACGTCCTTCATAATCTCTAGTTATGATATTGATTAATCGGATAAAAGCATGATAAAACATTTACACATGCATTGTGTGAAACAAACATTATAGCAATTCAGTGTGCATATTGAGTGTCTACAACGTATTACACGAATAGGTTTACAAATAGATAAATCTACCCATGCGTAGATATCTATTTAAACTTCAGTATTATGTAACTACAAACAGATTGAAGTGTTTACTTCAACAGTAAGAAGCAAGTTGCGACACTTAGAGCACGTCTTAAATGTGTGTCTTTATTTGAGAAGTAAAACGTAAGATGGCATGTTCAAAGCAGACTGTAGTGGGACATGCAGGATCGGAGGAAATGTTCGAATTGACTTGTCAGCCGTGTAGTTATGGAGGTGAATATTTACCCGTTGAAGGATATTGTATCACCTGTGAGGAATATTTGTGCATAACGTGTTACAAAATTCACTGTAATGTCAAACCATGCAGACATCACAAACTTTTGAACAAATCAAAGATGCATTCCAAAGACGCATACACAGAGCCATGCTCTCTTCACGAAGGACAGCTTTTCGATTTTTTCTGCGAGACACACCAGCAATTGATTTGCCATCGCTGCAAGGAGATAGGTCACAGACATTGTGATGTGAATAGTATCATGGATATGGTAGAGAATATTGAGGAATGTTCTGAGTACAACGAGTTAAGTATGGAACTAAAAAGTGTTGCTGAATGCTTTACACGCACATGGACGTTGTCCAAAAAGCATGAGAAGGAAATTGGTATTTATTACGCGGCTGCAAAGGAAATTTTGAAAAAGTTACGAGATGAAGACTTGGGACAAATGCAATTCCTATCACAGACATGTAGCGAAAGAATGACTGATATAGAGTTTATGTCATCAGCAATCAGACAGTTACATGAAACAAAACAGTACAGGAAACTGATTTTCATGATGAAGAAAGCTAAGGGTGCTTTCAGTACGCTGAAGGAGACACTCGCAGAACTAAATACGGCTAATGAGATCAACAGATACAGGCTCGTTCCAAAAGAGGAGCTTAGCATTGAAGACCGTTTAACATATTTTGGACATGTTCCTATTTTTCCAGAGAAACTTCGTGAAATTGATCTTGATTACACAATATATGGACTTATTTGCCTACCCGATAACAAATTAGCAATTGCCGAAGAAAGCCAAACCCGTGTTGTAATTTTTGACACTAAACAGGAGACTAGTATTTGTGAGATAAAAACGTCTGCTACACCAATGGATATAACAATGGTTAACTCCACTAAAGTCGCTGTTACGCTTCCATATAAAAAACAAATCCAGTGTATCATTGTTTCTAAAGCAGGTCTGTCTTTAAGTGACAATATTGCAGTGACAGGTAATTGCCATGGCATAGCATACGATTCTGATAGATTCATAGTGACATTCAAAGATCCATGCAAGATTGAAATAATCGCAATGGATGGGACGGTTTTGAAAGGCTTGGTGAGTGGAAGTGATGCACAACTATTAAAATCACCAACGAGTATTGCTATTAACGTACAGAGAACAGCCGTGTATGTGTCCGATAGCACAAATAAGACTGTGACCTTACTTTCACTGGAAGGAGGAGTGGAAACTGTGTATAAAGAAGGCCTTACCTCACCAAACAGTTTAGTTGTAGATAAGGCTGGCATTGTATACGTGTGTGATAACTCTGCAGTATATAAGCTACTACCCGACTGTACGAAGTTCCAGAAACTGTTAGAATGCAGTAACCCTTCGCGAGTTACTTATTGCGATAAGGATGACAAATTATATATTTGGAGAAGCAATTATCAAAGGTTCTACACTTACCAAGTAAAATAGTAGTGTTGTATTAAGAATGTATGTGGTGAGTGATAACAGTTTGATAATTGCATGTAGATACATGTGTAAAACTCCACAAAGGCAGTTATGCATAATTTGATTTGATAACCGAGCTATCAAAGGAGTCTGTGTTCTGTTGTCATTTCATTGTTATATGTATATTGTTCTTGTTATGTTTGTTCTATCATTTGATTATCTTCTTGCTTGAATGCTCCTTCTGTTTGACACATACTTTCTTACTTTAGTAGCGTTTAGTTTGATGGAAATAACAAAGGATTACATAAACTAGTTACTAGAAATAAATATGTCTTGCTAGTTGTTGTTGTATGATGTTTAGCATCGCTTTCAATATTTTTCAGTCAAATCTCGACAGTGTCTAATGATTGATTGATTGTATATTTAGCGTCCTTTTTTTATGCCATCGAGGGCTAACAGACGATCAGTTAACCTAAACACCATTGTTTCTTGGGATCCTGGAAGGTTAATCAGTACTCGAGCACACCCCATCTCCGCAAGTAACTGATACTTTTCCCACTTGAATCAGCGGTGAGAGACAAACGATAATCAGATGCAATGTCGTATATCAACCATCACAGATTTGACCGGGCGGGGATTCCAACTCACCACACCTGGATTGATAGTCAGATGCGCTAACGACTGAGCTAATCAGGGTCGACTCATGTCTAATGGAGATATAAGCGCTGTCACATTAAAGGGTGATGCCGCAATTACTGTATGATATCCCACTCCGTCACGTTATACTGACACCGGACCGACTAGACCTAGAACTATCCTTTAGATGCTGAGTGCCAAGCGAGGAAGCTTGTATCATTTTTCAAGTATTTGGTATGGATAGGCCAGGAATTGAACAAACGACCTTTCATATGAGTGGAAGCTCTAATACTAGACCACCACTGTATTATATGTATTTCTTTACATTATTATTATTATCATGCAATCAATGTATTATGGGCCGGAGACATGGATTGTTGAATAAATCATGTATCATTTTCAATGTGATTATTATTATTACTGCTAGTACAATTCAAATTTTGTATTTTACCATATTGAACTGTTGTTTATGTGTTTACTATATTGACTATTCTTTACAATGTGACGTTTTGTAAACTAATAAAAAATTATTTTATTGTATTCAATATGTTGTTATATTAAATGAAGACATTCAGTTGAAACAAAAAGGGATGCAGTACTCGAGCATTTTCGCTTATATGTCAGCTGAGTCAAGTGTTTGAATTGTTAGACTCACTTTGCTTATTTTACGAATGAAAGACCGCGTTTACTATTTAATCACTTGAGGGAAAGTAAGTTCGGTTTTAATACGAATATAATCATATTCACCAAATAATGTTGTATTTACCAAAAATAAAACAATATTTTAAGCTACATGTACTGAAATATTAACCTGCTTATAACAGTATAGAACCTGAGCGGTAGAAAATAAATTGAAAATATAATATATTATAACATGTTAAATTGTGATGAATTAACGGACCCCATATAAGTGCAATTTGAACATTGTTAGACACAGTACATTTCGTTTATATACAGATATTGCGAACACTAATAAGAAGCATGTAATTATTCTATTATTATCACGTGTCACTCAAAGCAATACACACCATTGTTATGAAATACCAAAGCTATATTGAAATATACAAGCGTTAAGCTTATGAAACATTAAGAGATATTGAAGGATAAAGAAGGTGTCGTTTTATACCAACTTTTAAGAAAATCAATATAGTTAACAATTAAGTGTATCAAGTCTTTTAACATCAATATTTTACAACCTAAATATATCATACAATTGATCTAAGTGTGCATTATGATACGTGGCATTGAGTCCCTATATAGTTTTGAAAACGGTCATTGGTGCTGATATAATTCGCCAACGCAATTATTCAATTATTTAACAATGCTTTTAAAAGAAATAAATGGCTGCTGAACTCCGCTTTTAAATCAATAAATGCCTTATTGAATCCTTATTATTCAATTGCAATCTGTATAGGTTTATTTAAAAACTAACTGGTATGACTAATAATAATCTTTCGTCGATACCATTTTTATAACTATAAGATCATTCTTGTTTGAATTTTAAGTTTTCAGAAATGAAGACCTCAATGGAAATTGGTATATAAACTTCTAGGGCCTCAATGATTTTTAATTCAATTGATGAAATATTTATTCAATTCATACACTGCATATGTTGTTGTTGTTTTTTCATTCTTGTACATGTAATACCTATTATAGTAAATAAAAATATTGAATCATCGTAGTAAATTAACTCATACAGCTAAAAATAGATTAATAAAAACGGTCATGTCAACTCATTTCAATCAACGACTGTAGAACTTCGATCGCTCGAACTCGACGGGACTGGACAAAATAGTTCGAGTCAGGGGTAGTTCGAGTCAAGCCTGGTATAACAATCATCAACAATTTGTGAGCGTGTTATTGACTTTCATGTTTATGCTTTTTTTTTACAGATGCAATAAATGAGGTAAATGATGCGTATTTCTTGTTTATATGGAAAACCCAATATACCAGAAAAGATAATTTTCAAATATAATTAATAATTATTGTAATACACTAATAATTACTTAATTTGCCTTTTTGACTTGCCTCTACGGAGGCCAGCCTAAGTATTCCTGTTAGGCACTCTGTTCAAAATGAAACAAGTCAATACAACGCAATATGTCGCAGGGTACCATCAAAACTTGATACATTCTGTATTTTACGCTTTATTTTGCAATACGGTATAGTTTTGACCATCTTCTTCGATTTCTTTTCTTAAAGGTCTGCTAGTCTCAGTTTATCCAATCATCAAACGTGATTTTGTTACTGTCTCTAAACATTACAGCAATATCAGTTGGTGATAGTGTCGGAGATGATCAAGACTACGAAAGATATCAGACTAGTCTATTTTAATACATATGTTATCAACATTCTGTGAATATAAGTATCTTCCATGTAAATAGATATAGGCAAACGTGGTATAATCTGTTTGTTTCTCTTTTTGTTTGATTTGTGGGTGCCGACGCTACTTTTGTTGTTTATTTCAAAACACAATTTAATATGACATGACTGATGAAATTTTTTTTCCAATTGTATTTACTTGGTAATGGATTCGTTGATCGTACGGATTCATTTTTTTTGGGGGGGGGGGGGGGGGGGGGGGAGGTTAAAATTTTTAAAAGATACTCTGATATTTAGTATATAGGTTATCGTTGAAATGATATTAGAACAATTCGATTTACCAGTCCGATGAAAGTGGTTCACACCGTTAATAAACACATGAGAACCCAAGCGTAGCAGTCGGGGCGGGATGCCCCCCTACCACAATGATCAGATTGGGTGAGGTGAGTGGGGTCAGCATATACGTTGTTCCAACATGTATTTTGATAAAAAAAAAAACGTGACGGTGTAGCTGCAATATACATTAAACACTGTACATGACACACTAATTATTCCTGGCGGCAGCAAATTCAGTGCTAGTTTTATAACAGTGACACACCGGGGTAGCTACACGTAGGCAATGCAGGCCAGGATCTCACTTTTTACACAAAATAAGTAATTGATATATATTTTACATTAAAAAGATACACACAAAACCCCTGATAATGCACCATTGGTCATACAGTTTAAAACAATAAATGGCGGAGTACCCTAAAATTTTTAAGCCTGCAGGGTTACTTTGATCAAGCTAAGCACCTGCCATACCCACACACACATCCTATTCATATTTGCAGGGGGAACACTCCGCTACATCTTTGCTCGTAGTACTGGGAGTGAAACTTAATTGAGGTTCGCTTTTTAATACATCTTATGCTTTAGTCTAAGCTTACTGTGACATTTTAAAGCGTTTTAAAGTCACAAACTACTGGAGTAAATAATAATCATCCCCTATTCCCTATAATATGCACGTGTGTGTGTGCATGTGTGTGTGTGTGTATGTGTGTGTGTGTGTGTGTGTGTGTGTGTTTAAAAAATAACGCAAACTACAACTAAGAAATAAATATAATTCAGTAATTATAGTGGATCTCACGCCGTTGGTGCCCGTCTTGTGTATTGTATATACCAAACGTGTACTTATCGTGCAGTTGGTGCTTGTCTAGTAAATTTGGAAACCAAACGCATGGTTTACATGACGTTGGTGCTTTTCGGTTGTAATTTACGCACTTAACGTGAGGTTCGCATGCCGTTTATGCTTTAATTGTGTATGTGTAATTTAGGTACTAAACGTGTGCTTATCATGCTGTTTGTGCTTGTCTTGTGTAATGTAGATATCAAATGTGTGGTTCTCATTCCGTTGGCGCTTTTATTGTGTAATTCATATACCAGATTTGTAGTTCTCAAGCAGTTGGTTCCTGTCTTGTGTAATTTAGGTAAGAAACGTTTGCTTATCATGCTGATGTCGCTTGTCTTATGTAATTAAGGTACCAAACGTGTGATTCTCATGGCGTTGGTGCTTTAGTTGTTTATTTTATGAACCATACATGTGTGTGTATATTATGCAGTTTGTGATAATCTTGTGTAATTTAGGCATCAAATGTAGATCTCACGCCTTTGGTGCCTATCTTGTGTATTTTAGGTACCAAACACGTGCTTATCATGCAGATGGTGATTATCGTGTGTAATTTCTGTACCGAACGCGTGTTTCTCATGCCGTTAGTGCTTTTCGTGTACAATTTACGTACTGACCGTGTGGTTCTAATGCCGTTGGTGCCTGTCCTGTATATTTTAGGTACCAAACTTGTGCTTACCATGCAGTTGGTGCTAGTCTTATGTAATGTAGCTACCAAACGTTTGTTACTCATTCTGTTGGTAAATTGTACACCTTTGAAATACTCGTATCAAATATAATCAATTCTATAATCAATGTCCATGATCATCTCATCTTATCAAATAGCTAGTTATTTATATCACAATACTACATTTTGAATTAGTTTTTCAACGTACAGCACTTATTCAATAACGTATGATTATACACATCCTGCATTTGTGCAATAAGGTTTAGTTGTGTACCATAACAATTTGAATCGTAAAGATTTACTATCATATTGACAGAAAGACGAAATTAAAATACGATTGACAATTTTGTCTCAAATTACCACAAATATACTGCGATAGACTATTTGATCAGATATTATTAAATTTATTGCGTTTATTTTAATCAAATAGCCGTGGCTCAATATTTGTATCATTATTCTTATGAACGATGTAATAAAAAAAAGCATTCAGTTTTATGTGTTCACTGTTCATTATTTTATGCCACAAAATCATAGTTATCCATTAATTTATATTGTAGTGTTATGATTTTAAAAGCAAAGCAGAATAACACCAATATCCTAGCAGACAAAACTACATAACCTGCTCCTATGGGAGACGTGAAGTGAGCCTTTTATTAAGCTATTATTTAAACCACAGTTTGTCTTATCAGGACTGGTATATTCAGAGGTCGGCAAACATCGTAGCTGACTCATCAACTCTCTCTCTCTCTCTCTCTCTCTCTCTCTCTCTCTCTCTCTCTCTCACCATCATCAGTGAAACGGTGACTATTTATAAATGCACATCTATATATGAAACTATCAGTGCCATCTCCACCTCCACCCCCAACACGCCTCGAATACACCCCAGGGGGAATTAAATATCTATTGTGTTGTCCATCCCTAGTCAAATTTCCCAGGTATGGGTAACCGTTTATATTAAAAAATCTTATTCTCCATTTCGTTGTTGTGTAACCCCTACTCATCCCGTCACAACCAAACCCTTCCCCGGTGGTTGACAATATTGATAGGTGCTGTACCTGCTTCTGACACATGAAGACGAGCAGGATATTTATAGTATTGTCTAAAATATAAAATGTCAACAACTATAATTTAGTTTAAACAGCGACTGCGAAATATGTGATCAATACAACGAATATGTGGATTAAGTGCCCCAGTACATAATACAATACTATACACGATATCAGATTAATTTTGCACCGCATATAGCCAATGCGATTATGTGTGTATAAATAGTTGTATAATTAAAGGAATTTACGTAAATATTGAATACTTACTATGTCAGCAAATCAAGGAATACTGGTTAGTTTACGATCAGAAGGGTTTAGTAATCACGCTTTGTATCAATCTGTTCTTCGCCCGGACATCGGCCGTTTTTCGTTAATAATAATTTAATTGTTGATATTTTTCTTATTAAAACTGTAGCAAATTCATTTCTTGTTAATGAAGTCCTCCGTGAACGAATGGTTCAAAACGACGCCGAAAGATCGCTTATATCTCATTGCTGAGGTCGTACGTTCGAGTCCTGCTCGCTCCAAAAACTTTATGTGAGAAAGTTTGCCAGTTACTTTTGGGAGGAAAAAAAACTTTGATGAACCCTTGAACCGATTAGCCCGGATCGAAATGGTAGAGACCCTTATTTCCTCCGTACGTACCCTAATCGTTTCTCGTTTAGACGGTGATGTCACTAATATTACGTTTTAAAGTTGATGTTTGCTACGGCCGTTTCTAAGCAAAGCTCGCACGTTTTTGTACATGGATTGTTTAGAATTGAATCAAGGGCAGAGTCTGTGCAATGCTATTTACGCGTGTGCAGTGATGACGAACCTCTTAATAATTAAGAACGAACTTAATAAGTAAATTATTTTGTAGGCTGTTTTAACAAATAAGAGAGACACAATTTTGAAAATTGAAGCGATTCCATTGGTTGTCAAATGGGGTCAAACGAGGTTAAACAACAACATGGGTTTAAATTCGGATAGAAAATTACGTTCCTTGGAATAACTGTTAGCTGCAAAAACAGTTAATTATCCCAAGGGTTGAAATTTTCTACCTTAACCGAACAAGCCATGAGTGATTCTTTTTCTTGCATACCAAACACATTGAATACTTATTTTAACTTAATTCATCGTTATATATTTTTATACTTTATAATTATATGATTCACGTTATAAATTTCATACGTTACATCATCTAGATGGTACTTTCTTTTTTAATGAACAAATAAGTATAATGGTGAGAGCAGAAACTATAACAAAAGATAAATCATTTATTCATTCATATACTGCCACAACAAAAATACTTTTTATCACTTTATATTCATGTTATGCAAATGTTTTTAACACGATGATCGTTTTATCTTAGTCATATAAAAGACCTAAAAATCTATTCGTCGATCGTAACTTTATAGCCCTTGTTTTAAAATCCTCATTTATGAGGTCAACCCACCCATGGTTGTACTTTTACAATTGCTTAATCGCCGGTCGTGGAGGATTACGCGCCTTTCCAATTTTCTTACATATTTCTTTTCTTCATTTATTTTCATATCATGGTTTAATATGCTATGTTTTTTTCTTGTTACACTAAAACAAAACTTATTCATTGTTTCTATAATACTTAAGCCTAACTCTTTCCATGCTGACTTCATACTTTATTCTTGTTATCTTTTTTCTTTCTATAATTAATTGTTTTAATTATTCTTCCTTGCCTCCTTTCTTCATACTAGACTACATTCTTGTCATTTATTTTTCTTTCCATACTTATTTGATTCTTGTTATACTTGTTATTATTTACCAATTATTGTTATTTAGCACCGAAACGATGTAATTGATGATGGTGATCGTTTGATTAATATAATATACTTTCTGCTTCTAAAATAAATATTATAAATATTGAATATGTTTTTTTTTATCTCAGATCATTTTTGTCGGTTTATATATGTCGACCGAAATCAATTTGTTTAATTTGAACTTTAAAGCGATGAAGTTCGCCTCGCATGCAGAAGGTCGTTGGTTCGATCCCCGGCCGGGTCATACCAAAGACTATAAAAATGGTACTTGAAGCTTCATCGCTTGACGCTCAGCATTAAGAGGACAGTTCTAGGTCTGGTCGAACCGGTGTCAGTATAATGTTACTGGGTCGGGTATCATACCATGTATCTGTGGCATGATACTCCAGTGTGACAGCGCTCAGAATACTGTTTCAAGTAGACACCGTCGCAATATGACTGAAAAAATTCTGAAAGCGACGCTAAACACCATACAACAACATAAAGTGATGAAATGGTTTTAATAAAATTGAAAAACATGGTAGGAAAATGTTGATATCTAGACTAGATACAATATCCGTTTTTAATGGCGTTAAATATATTTCAGGGCTTTCAACCAATCTGAAATTTTTAGTGAATTTGATAAAAGTTTTTGTGTCAGCATAATCACAATATTCATGTATAGCACTAAGAGTAAGTTTAATAGTTAAGTTGCGATTTTTTTTCCATATTTATGCCAACAGTCCACACTTTGTTATGATTGTATATCGCTCTTTTGTCGTTTACTAATTGTTTTTTTTAATTGTGCTATTAATCCACGACGCTTCTGACAGTCCCATTGTAACATATTTTTTTAGGAACAGTTTCCTCTGCAATTTTTGAGAAGTGCGTTTGTTATAGTATTGCCGGTCCCGACTAGCTCAGTCGGTTACGCTTCTAACTATCAATCCAGGTGTCGTGAGTTCGAATCATCGTCGGGCTACGTGATGATTGATATACGACATTGTGTCTCATTATCATTAGTCGCTCAAGGCTGATTCAAGTAGTTAACAGTTACTTGGGGAAATGAAGTGTGCTCGAGCACTGGTCAACCTTTCAGGAACACAGGAAAGAGTGGTTAGGTTAATTGATTGTCCTAAGAATGAATTGAATAAGATGCCATTTTTTTACTGACTGTATTTAGGGCAATATCTAAATTAAAGTAACACAGTTTATAAAAGTTCAAATAGTGTATGTAGTTCTCTTTCGTTTTCCATCTGTCTATTATTCTCTCTACTGTAAACCCTTTTTTCCCGCCTTATCTGGTTTTATATGAAAAGTTATTATAATTTGTGTATCTCTATCTCATTCTCTATATACTATTCCACAGTCTCGCGATACTTAAATTAATGCTTAATAACTGAAAGTGTAAGCACGATTTGAAAATTTTCTATCTTTTAGCTTGGAACTGGTTCCTTTAAACTATAATTTATGTAAAAACAAAACACAAAGTAGCTTTACTTATAACAATGTTAATAAACGCTCTCAAACTACTTACTAGAAGATAAAACATAATATATTGTCTGGTTTTCTGTTAGATGTTGGAATGTGACACTTAATTTTGTTTTACCAATAATAGCGTATTTGATTGACAAGCAACACGTCAGAGTGTTCTCCGATGCAACAGTACAATGACGTAACCATTTACAGAATGCTCCAAGGCAATGGTAACAAGAACTGCATAAGAACTGCAACTATCCGATATTCTAGACACATATCTGAGATGTTTAAACATTCTTTCAACAAACTCGATGGAATAATTCAACTTAAAGTGTTTAAAAAATACAAGTGAATTTTATCTTAATGGACATTGCCAGTCGCTGGTACAATGGTGGTGCTAATTTAAGGTAAGTGTCCATTTCATTTCTTTAATCATTGATGCTGCCTTTTCATGTAATTATCAAGATATATTTTTTACTGGTAACAATTTGTTTATCGAAAATAAGATGATATGTGTCAAATATGAGACGTGACAATCAACATACAAATTACAGTGATGAGATAATAATCGAAATTAATAAATATGTTTGTGTCACCGTACTAAGTTAGAAAAATAAACACAATTATTTGCATGTAAGGGGATACCTTTCAATGTCGCCGCACTGTACAAATAACATTAGTGACATAAAAAAACAAGAAAATACAGTCAAAACTATATTAAGCAGTCACTTAAAAGAAAGATCTAAAATGACCCCTTGAGGTTAGTTACTGTTTAATACAAGGTGACTAAAACTAAAATGATAAACACGGTAAATAGAAAATGTTTTTTTTTTTTAAGACTAGTGGTTGATTAAGATAAAAGGTGAATTCTAACAAAGGTTTTACTATAAATCGGATATCATTAACATTTGAATGTGAAACTATCATGCGTATAGTTCTAGAATTCAATATATCCAGTAGTTGTACCAATTTGAAAACGGTTGTGCATATCTCTGATTGTGATAGTGTGCAAACTGCAGCCAATCATGACTGCTGCCTATCAACCAACATATCATGCACAAATCTTAATAAATTTTGATTACAGTTACTTTCGGGGAAGCCCTGTAGACAATTTACATTAAAATAAAACTGTATTTTAGTTAATGCAAATGTTGCACGGAAATAAGATATCGATCCATACTAATGGCTCAATTAATTCGGTATTAACGAAGCAGTGTTTTTGGAAGCCATACAAGATAATATAATTCTTGAGCAAGAAGACGATATTGAAGTAACCAGTATTTTAACAAGAATATTGATCTAACTTGTCCCAGTCCCTAATATTTTACGAGTCAGCTTTATTCATCCCCAGTGAAAATGCAGGACAATTCTATGAATACCCAGTTAACGTTCACCAAACTATGACGTCATTAAACATTCCCTGAAACAACTTACCACTTAACTTGCTCATATTGTATTGCTATGGAACGGACTAACATATGATAGCTCAAATCTCTTTGCTATGTTACAGACTAACACTGGAAAGCTCAAATATATTGCTATGTAACGGACTAACACGGGAGAGCTCAAATCCCATTGCTACGTAACGGACTAACATATGATAGCTCAAATATCATTGCTATGCTACGGACTAACACTGGAGAGCTCAAATCACATTGCTATGTAGCGGACTAACACTGGAGAGCTCAAATTCCATTGCTATGTAGCGGACTAACACTGGAGAGCTCAAATCCCATTGCTATGTAACGAACTAACGTGAAAGCTCAAATCCCATTGCTATGTAACGGACTAACACGGGAGAGCTCAATTCTCATTGCTATGTTACGGACTATGACGGGAAAACTCAAATCCCATTGCTATGTAACGGACTAACATGGGATAGCTAAAAATATCATTGCTATGTAACGGACTAACATGGGATAGCTCAGATATTATTGCTATGTAACGGACTAACATGGGATAGCTCAAACATCATTGGTATGTAACGGACTTACATGGGATAGCTCATATAGCATTGCTATGTTACGGACTAACATGGGATAGCTTAAATATCATTGCTATGTTACGGGCTAACACGGATGAGCTCAAATCTCATTGCTATGTTACGGACTAACACTGGAGAGCTCAAAATCTCATTGCTATGTAACGGACTAACATGGGATAGCTCAAATCTCATTGCTATGTAACGAACTAACGTGAAAGCTCAAATCCCATTGCTATGTTACGGACTAACACTGGAGAGCTAAAATCCCATTGCTATGTAGCGGACTAACACTGGAGAGCTCAAATCCCATTGCTATGTAGCGGACTAACACTGGAGAGCTCAAATCCCATTGCTATGTAACGGACTTACACTGGAGAGCTCAAATCCCATTGCTATGTAACGGACTAACACTGGAGAGCTCAAATCGCATTGCTATGTAACGGACTAACACTGGAGAGCTCAAATCCCATTGCTATGTAAAGGACTAACAAGGGAGAGCTCAATTCTCATTACTATGTAACGGACTAAAATGGGAGAGTTATGGTCATTCTAAAGTCAACTATAACACATTTGGCATCATCGTCCTAATTACAAATGAGGTCACATACATGTGATATATAAGCATATTAATATGTAAAAGTTCGGTCTATCATTGTACGACATGAGCTGTTATTAGCTCACATTTATGACGGTCATGAAACGGATGATTATCGCAGATTATTCGTCCTCAATTCGCCGATAAGCTATCAAAGAAAACATCGGTTATACAAATAGCAGGTCTCGCCAGACAATAGGAAATCATTATTGATAATCCTTGTGAAAATAACGCTAGTCTGTTTTGTATGCGATGCCAAAATATTTGTACTCTGTTGAAAATTACAAACAGCCGCGTAATGTACAGAGTCAGATCAACATGAGCAGGGATAACGTTTTATTGTGAGTATCGTGCCATATATATAGAAAACACACCAAAGTGAATTTCTGAAAAGACTCCAAAAACATTTTTTTCATTATGAATTTCAATGTTATAAACTTAATATTTTTGGATAAAAATAACTATTATAAAGTTAAATTCGAAATTTCAACTAAAAAAGTTCATAAAATACCGAGATAAAAGGAATTATATATCATCAAACAATCACCAAAAATCATATTCTCACAAGTGAGATTATCATTTTTGGTGATCACGAGATGAAATATTGTTAGATCTTACATCAAAACAAACACTTTTTCTTTTTCTTTTATGCATTTACATACTTTTTTTTTTTTTATTTTTACCTCAATTCGCCATTAGATATTATTGGATTAATTAAAAAAAAATTCTCATAATTTCACTGTTTCATAAATAGTCCACTGAGAAATATCTTTAATTCATCAAAAAGACTTAATTTATTTACCAATTATGTTTGCTTTAAATTTATCGATATTTTAAGAAAGCGGGGCGGTCGTGCAATGGTTGGAGTGTTGGCCGCTCACGCCTTAAGTCGGTCATAGGTTCTATCAAATTGATTAATACGACTGTTGGGCCCGATTAGCTCAGTCGGTAGCGCGTCTGACTATCAATCCAGGGGTCGTGAGTTCGGTTTCCTGACCGGCAACAGTTTCCGTGATGATTGATATACGACATTATGTCTCATTATCATTCGTCTTTCACCACTCGTTCAAGTGGGAAAGTTATCAGTTACTTGCAGAGATGGGGTGTTTGTTGTTTATGGATTAACATAAATCTCAGACATTTTGTTTTGCTTTCGGCTAACCTTTTGATATTTACACGCAAACTGTTTTAAAACTGAAAAACACACACAAGTAAATTGCTTAACTGTTAGGAGAACGGATATAATATCAGGTCGACAAATAGATTCATTGGTGAAAGTATAAATGAATCTATCTAATATGTTTTTTGCATGCTGAATACTTGTAACTGCATTATCTGAGCTGTTACATCGGATAGTTTCTAGTAAATGCAGGATTTTGCGTTCCAGCCATCAAGTATGCGCTTTACCTTTAAAATATTTGCATGGCATTGCACATTTCTTAGTATACACTGTATCGCTTTGACACAAATATTTATTTCAGAGTGAAACAACATCTAAGTGGATATACCAATGGTTTAGTCGTTTATTACCAATAAAAGCTTTACAGCACATTCATCGATAAAGTGGCAAATTTGGATCTAAAATTTTGTATAAATCAAATGCACGACAGTACTCGTAAAGTATTTACACCTTATTTATAGTGTCTTTTATCTCAGATACTATTTCGAAGGAAGACAACAAACTTATAACTTGAAATAAAAAAAAATGGTGCTCTATCTATTACAATCTATGAGCAATCATTTTTTTTTATATTGAAAAAAAAATGTTAGAAAAATTAGTCAGAATGTATATCATTTTAAAGGAAGTGATTACAACGATTAGCTCAATCTATTCATAAAAATAAGAAAATATATATGCCAGGAGACGAAGCATTCATAGTCACCATAGCAACATAAACGCAAACAAAATAAGGAATACAACCTCTTCCCTCGTCGTCACTAAACCTTGCTCTTCATTCGTCGTCACCGAACCTTGCTCTTCCCTCGTCGTCACCGAACATCGCTCTTCCTTCGTCGTCACCAACCCTCGCCCTTCCTTCATCGTTACCAAACCTCGCTCTTCCTTCGTCGTTACCAAACCTTACTCTTCCTTCATCGTCACCGAACCTCGCTCTTCCCTTCTTGTCACCGAACCTAGCTCTTCCCTTCTTGACACCGAACCTAGCTCTTTCCCCTCTTGACACTTAACCTCGCTCTTCCCTTCTTATCACCAAACATTGCTCTTACCTTCTTGTTACCAAACCTCACTCTTCCCTTCTTGTCACCGAACCTTTCTCTTCCCTTCTTGACACCTAACCTTGTTCTTCGTTCGTCTAGACCAAACCTACCTCTTCCCTCATCGTAACCGAACTTTGCTCTTCGCTTATTGTCACCAAACCACTCTCTTCCATCGTCGTTACCGAAACTTGCCTCTTCCATCGTCGTCACCGAACATCACTCTTCCCTCGTCGTTACCGAACCTTGCTCTTCCATCGTCGTTACCGAACCTCGCTCTTCCGTTCTTGTCACCAAACCTAGCTCTTCCCTTCTTGACACCGAACCTAGCTCTTCCCTTCTTGACACCTAACCTCCTCTTCCCTTCTTATCATCGAACATCGTTTTTCTCTTCTTGTCACCGAACCTAGCTCTTCCCTTCTTGACACCGAACCTAGCTCTTTCCCCTCTTGACACTTAACCTCGCTCTTCCCTTCTTATCACCAAACATTGCTCTTACCTTCTTGTTACCAAACCTCACTCTTCCCTTCTTGTCACCGAACCTTTCTCTTCCCTTCTTGACACCTAACCTTGTTCTTCGTTCGTCTAGACCAAACCTACCTCTTCCCTCATCGTAACCGAACTTTGCTCTTCGCTTATTGTCACCAAACCACTCTCTTCCATCGTCGTTACCGAAACTTGCCTCTTCCATCGTCGTCACCGAACATCACTCTTCCCTCGTCGTTACCGAACCTTGCTCTTCCATCGTCGTTACCGAACCTCGCTCTTCCGTTCTTGTCACCAAACCTAGCTCTTCCCTTCTTGACACCGAACCTAGCTCTTCCCTTCTTGACACCTAACCTCCTCTTCCCTTCTTATCATCGAACATCGTTCTTCCCTTCTTGTCACCGAACCTCGCTCTTCCCTTCTTGTCACCGAACATAGCTTTTCCCTTCTTACCACCTAACCTTGCTCTTCGTTCGTCTAGACCGAACCTAGCTCTCGTCGTTAACGAACTTTGCTCTTCGCTCATAGTCACCGAACCACTGTCTTCCCTCGTCGTCACCGAACATAGCTCTTCAATCGTCGTCATCGAAGCTTTCTCCTCTCTCGTCGTCATCAAACCTTGCTCTTCCCTCGTCGTAACCGAAACTTGCCTCTTCCCTCGTCGTCACCGAACATCGCTCTTCCCTCGTCGTTACCGAGCCTTGCTTTTCCCCCGTAGTCACCGAACCTAGCTCTTCCCTTGTCGTCACCGAACCTAGCTCTTCCCTCGTGGTGACCGAACCCTACTCTTCCCTTGTCGTCACTGAACCTCGCTCTTTCATCGTCGTTACTGCACCTCGCTCTTCCCTCGTTATCACCGAACATCGCTTTTCCCTCGTTGTCATTAGACATTGCTCTTCCCTTATTGTCACTGAACATCGCTCTTCTCTCGTCGTCACCGAACCTTGCTCTTCCCTTATTGTCACCGAACCACGCTCTTCCCTCGTCAATACCGCACCTCGCTCTTTCCTCGTTGTCATCGAACCTAGCTCTTCGCTTGTCGCCATTGGACCTTGCTCTTCCCTTATTGTCACCGACCCTCGCTCTTCCCTCGTCGTCACCGAACCTTGCTCTTCCCTCGTCGCCACCGAACCTTGTTTTTCTCTTCTTGTCACCGAACCTCGCTCTTCCCTCGTCGTTACCGCAACTCGCTTATCCCATGTCGTCACCAAACCTCGCTCATCCTTCGTTGTTAGCGAACCTTGCTCTGCCCTCGACGTTACAACATAAAACGATGAAGTGTTTATAAATTCACCTCCTTTATCATTAAAATTTTAATACCTTAAGAAATAACTGGAGTATGAAATGTGCAATAGTCATCATTATCAATTTAATTACACTTATAGATATAAAGTTAATGTAATAGTGTTGTTTAGATGTTTGGATACTTTTCATGATAAAATTGAAAAGGTACGATACGTTATTGAAGACAAAATCAACTTCTTTAAGAACCTTAAATATATCCCAGTACCTGCCATCTTCCAATTCTGGTATGTTATATCATAGTTATATAAAATCACAAAATTCCCTGTCGGACCCTCAATTCATAGCCAAAGGGGGGAAGCATATAGTCGCCGCTTCGTCCGTTTGTCCGTGCATTCGTCCGTGCATCCCCAACTTCTTGCCCGGGCTATTTCTCTACAACCCAATGTTTGAATTTTATGAAACTTGCTAGGATGCATCAATACCAGGTGGAGTTGCGCATAATATAGTTGTTGAGTTATAGTCAAACACTCACCTAGGGAGCATCCATCGGTTCCACCGATATTTTCTTGTTGTCTAATCAACCTGTTTCTATTGTATTTTAAATAACACTATTGATGACATAAATAGGTGATGTTGTTTCGGTCTAACTGAGTGCTCTGTCAGTTGATATTTATCATAACTGTCGAGAATTGTGAAATTGTAGTAATTTCGTTGTTTTCAAATCCTAAAATAGAAAATATGGTTGCAGACTTGGATACAATTTGATTGAAATTTTAGATAATTTAGTGCATTTTTGGTGAAGTTTTATCTGAGAGCCATTAATTACAGCTTAGAGTTGAACCAGTAACCTTCCTGTCCTTTGCATCACCGCCCGCTTTAAATAGGTACGAACTGCCGCTGATCACAATTGATTATAATGTAGACTCAATTTTCTTCTTATTTCTATGCACTGAATTTTCAAAAAGAGGTTTTGTTTTCACTAGTAACTCTGAAGAACGCTGAAAGCGACAATACACGGACTGACTTGCCTTAAATGTGCTTACTCCATACTGACACGGTCTTACTACGTACTGACTACATACTGACACGGTCTAACTACGTACTGACTACATACTGACACGGTCTTACTACGTACTGACTACATACTGACACGGTATTACAACGTACTGACAACATACTGACTGGCGTACTGAAATGCGCTGACATAAGTATTACAAATCCATCTTATAAGACCGTCAAGGTCTCACCAAACAATTACCTCCCTTACATGACGGTAGCAAGATTATTACGCCCAAGAAATTAGAGCTGTGTAAAGCGGTTGTTTTTTTGTTTTTTTTAAAAATGCATAAAATGTCATATTTCTTTGTGCATATGGGAACATTGGAACATTTTCATGATTTCTGCAAAGATTGGGTGACCCTGGGAACTGTTTGATGATGCTATAACAATATAAAGATGCGTAGTGATACACTGCAACAAATGGGCAGAATTGTCAAAAATGAAGGGGTGCCATCAAACCATCGAAATTGTGAAAAAGCAACCTGGTCAACCCCATGTTTTTTCTGCATATTTGGACCAACAGAGGACTATTTATGGAATAAGGCACTTTTAGAACCATTAGTAATGTATCCAGTGTTCCAGAAGTGCATGTCTCTATAATGTAGAACAGTACAAAATTAATTGGTGTGTGAGACGTCAAGGTTATTATAATTCCTCCAAAACTACTTTTAACAGTAGAGTGATAAGTCTCTATTCCACCGCCGAATCGCGTAGCTGCTGCTCAACATTAGCGTTGTAACTTCCCAAATCTCGTTTACAAAATAAAGTAAATTAGGCAAGTAAAGTCAAATATCACCCTATAGTGGTATTTACCTTCAACTTTTGATAAAAGCTTTTGGCTGTTAATCATCGATTGTCTGCTGGTGAGATTGACGTGAAAACGTGTAACCCAAGGTCTTCTGTATTAAACAATAACATTTGTATCATATAATTCTCATAATATTGGCTCTTATCCCAGACAATGTTATTTGCACATTATTTCATGCCTAAACAAATAACTAGTTGCTCTCACCTCAAGCCCGCGAACAGTGTCTAGCTTTGTGGCCATCAATAGTGCTGCTCTTTTTGGTAAAGATGTTTCATATCAACCAGTAGTTTTTATCGATTTAAGCAAGTATATGGCATTGTTTTATTGCATGATAACAAACAAACTTAAGTAATATTTTATGAGACATAAAACAGCACTTGCGTGTTTATAGCCAACACATATTTCAACAGTATAGTGAAAACACGAAAATAAGGTTACCAGATAAGTACATAGAATTAATAATTAGTGCGTAAATTCAACTTGAAAATCATAGTTATGTTTATGATTGATCAATATATTGCTGGTAGAAGTCATTATGTCTGAAAGATAAGTATTTATTATAAGTTTTAAGACAAAATATATGGATTTGAATCAATTATTTATTGTTTTTGATGGGTTGCGTGAGCAACATACCGGTGTTGACATGCTGGTTTTGTTTTGGTTGGTAAATTTTGCAATTATTGTAAATACCTCATAACTTACACACAAAAGATAGTGCAAACAAACTTCCCAGAAGTACATTATACGTGCAATAAATAAAACTAAAGACAACTTATTTTAGTTAACCGTATAAAGTATTAGTCATTTATTCGTTCATATTGTGAGAAAAGCATATATATGTTTAATGTACATCTGTGCATTTTGAGGCCATAATACTTTCAAACACTTATGATAAGACTCATTAAAAGGTTAATAGGACTTAATGAGTATTGTTCTGGCGCTTTCTTACTAAACCAGGGATCGTGGCTAGAACATTTGGTCCATGCTCAACTCAAGATTTCATGCTCAATTAAAAAAACGATTTGACACAATGAAACTACCTGTCACTTTATATCTCAGATCTGCATCAGAACTTTCCAATTCTAGGTTGAGTCAAATGTTTGTTCTTTGAATGAAGCCTGTGAAAATTGGGGTTTTGTTCTGAATTTTGAGCTGAGCATAAAACTAGTTTTATTACCTCGCGGTCATATAAGCCAATACTCAAATAAAATAAAAATCTCTACCTCAGATCGGCATCAAAACTTTCAAAATTGAAGTTGTGTTAAGTGTTTGTACTTTGAATGAATACCGTGAAAATTGTGTTTGAGCTTTAAATTTTGAGTTGAGCATAAAATTAGTTTTATTTCCTCGAGGTTCTATGCGCCAATCCTCAACTGAAATCAAACTCTCTACCTAATAGCTGCATCAAAACTTTCCAATTCGAGGTTGTCAAGTGACTGTTCTTTGATTGCGGTTTTGGAAATTGTATTTGAGTAGAGCGTACAAATAGTTTCATTACATCGGGGTTATATGCGCAAATACTAAAAAAAACAACTCTACCTCATATCTGCATCAAAATTTTCCAATTCGAGGTTAAGTCAAGTGCTTGTCCTTTGAGTGTAGTTATATAAGACGCCTGTGGAAATTGTTTGTGAGTTTTGAAATTTCAATTGAACATAAAAATAGTTTGATTTCCTCGAGGGGATATGAGCCAAAGTTCAAATAAAATAAAATTCTCTATCTTATATCTGCATCAAAACTTTCAAATTTGATGATGAGTCAAGTGTTTGTACTTCGAATAAAGCCTGTAGAAATTATGTTCGAGTTTTGAATTTTGAGCTGAGTAAATAATAGTTTTATTACCTCAAGGTTATATGCGCCAAAACGTAAATAAAATGTATACGACGTTTATGCTTGCAGTTGTTTTAATAGTGGTTGTTAAAGTTCTCAAACTAAAGTGTAATTCACCAAGCTGTAAATTGTTCAGTTCCAAGTGGTGTGTTCCTTTTTCTAAACAAAACAAAAATAATAATAATATATAAAATCTGTCTCCTATTATGACTCCCTGGAAACGTTTTTCCCATAAGTTTCATCTTCTTTAAAAATACTTCATAATATGCCCTTACAATCATCAATGCAACACTTACGGGACGTAGGCTTGAAGCACAAATTCTGTGTTGAATTATTGCTATTTTGGTAATTGCTCTTTCCTACGTAGACATTCGCCCATTCGACACGTCAAACCTACTTTAACAAACAACAGTAACAAAAAATACCCCAGTGGAATACATAGATATTATTAACTCCATACAAAAATAAACAAATTGATAACGTATTACCAGAAGCAGACACGGAAATAGGTTTGTCTGTGAGGAACTATTATGTAGACAATGTTTGGAAATGGTCTGGTTGCGTTTATCTCAGCTTAGTTAATGCTATATCGTAACTTATTGTTCTTCTTGTTTGTCTCCAGTATAAAAACACATTGTTTCTGTTCTTTTTATTTGTCAACTTCGTTTATTATAGAATTGATATTTTAAAATGCAAGTTTATGAAAAGTAAAAAGTGTTATGTCAAGCAAAAGAGCGGTTCATACATATATAAGCTCTAAGCTTTCTTTGAAATCAGTCTTAAATAAATGAATATAAACTAAGTTAATAGATGATGTATAAATTACTAAAAAAAAAGGCTTGTATTCAAACATATTTGCTAAAATCCCGTACACATTTGATCATCCGTGTAATTAAGTTACTTGGCCAGCTATATCATAGAACAGAACAGAACATATTTTTATTCAATATAACTTGAACATATACAGCTTATCGTTATTTACACACACACACACACACACTACATTACATGCATGCAGCAGTACGAGAGTGAACATAATTATGTTACATACATGAGAATATTTTGAAGCAAATAATCAATCATATAGTTACAATTGTACATTTACAGATTGGTCGTTTGAAATTAGAGCATTTGATCTTTGCTTAAATTCCTTGATACAAAATACAGCTAGTTTATTTAAAACTAGCAAGTCATGTACAGTATCCATGTTTTATATTTTACAATTAAATTACTTTTGTTTATTTTAAAGACAAATGTCATCAGCATATTAAGCATGTCCGATCAAAACAAATGTGCCAAAATATTTAAATCGCATATATGTTTCATATATGTTATGTATTATCATATCCTGTACGAGTACCGTTAAAGGTTTTAATCAGCAAATTATTTACACGATTTTAAGACTTTACAACAATCCCTATAATTACATTAACTCTCTTTAAAAAACCAACATATTTTATAATTTTCCATAGTTTTAGAAAATTCAAAAGCATAGATCCGTAGAGATCTGATTTTCCTTGAAAGCATTTGGCGGAACATAACGAATAAACAGCAAATTAAGCCAGTGATATGTTTGATAGGAAACCTCTGTCGTGATTCTGCTGTCTATCGTACATAATTATGTTCCGTTTATTTTCACTTTTTTGTCTGTATGATTTGCTAGATGTACATGTTTCACACAACCGGCAGTACGATGCATGCAACTAGAGCGTAAAGCGTCGAATGCAATATCGCCCGTCAACAAACACGTTACCAAATACAAACGAATGTTGTTCATACTTATTTGTTGCATGAATCTGGTTTGGTACCAGAGGTATTTTACAAGGGTGTTTCAAAAGTACTGCATGCTTGTGGATTTCTTCAAAAGCATGTTGGATATAAGAACTAAAGTAAAACCTGTCTTAAGCAACCAAACAAGGGAAGGAGCAAAAGTGGCTTTTTAAGACAGGTTGTTGCTAAATACAGGTTAATTTGCTCTTATCAACGGGAAACAGTAAATGTGGCTGCGTAGGGCAATCGGCTGCTTAATAGAGGTGACCGTTCGTACAGGTTTGACAGTATATCTGTTCGTATATTACAAATATTCAGAAGAACTGACATCAGGGTTCATCGTCCAGGAGCGTTCTTTAGTGCAGCAATCTTGCTCCTCTCCTACTCTCTTAGTGCAGCAATCTTAATCCATCCGACTACCTTAGTGCAGCAATCTCGCTTCCCTCCTACTCTCTTTTATTAATTTGGTTTATATTTCAAAAAATAAATAGGACAAATACGGTAACATAAATTATATACATGTAAGAGCGTTCATTAGTGCCGCAATCTCACTACCCTCCTACTCCACTTGTTATATATCGGTTTATATTTGGAAAAAAAGACAAATTTGGTAATATTAATGATATAATAGCGTTCATGAGTGAAGCCATCTCACTCCCCTCCCACTCCTCTTGTTATATATCGATTAATATTGGAAATAAATAGGACAAATACGGTAATATAAATGATATAATAGCGTTCTATTAGTGCAGCCATCTCACAACCCTCTTACTTTTCTTGTTATAAATCGGTTTATATTGGAAATAAATAGGATAAATACGGTTATATAAATTATATAAGAAAGTTCATTAGTGTAGCCATCTCACTCCCTCCTACTCCTCTTGTTATAAATTGGTTAATATTTGAATAAAAAACAATAAGACACATACGGTAATACAAATGATATAAGAGTGTTCTTAATGCAGCAATCTCACTCACCTCCTACTCCTTTTGTTATATACATGTATCGGTTTATATTTGAAAAAGAGTAGGATAAATACGGTAAGACAAATGATATAAGAGCTAGCCTTCCTTTGTGATAACAAGTGCCCTGTCCCGCATGCATTTTGATCAGAAACGTTTATTAAAGTTAACAACAAAACTGCAAGTAAAAAGTAAAAAAATCAGTCAAAAAGGTTAACTCCATGTGTTTATTAAACTATTAACAAAAAAAAACAGAAAGGTAGTTTAGAACTGTTAATGTTAGCTTTGTTGACATCTGACTGCATTGGATAAACAATTACTACACTTTATATATTTATCATCATATCTAGCTGTACTATCGAAGACATTGTTGGCATCAGTTGTTGTAGTTATCTGTGCATTTTGACTCGACATGAACTCCCTCTCGTGTCAATATAAAAAAATTGGACGTCTAGTCAACGACGAGTGATGCATATTTTGTATCCTATGGAATATCAATTAAAAAAAATTATACGCGATAACGCCGTGTACGATAGATGTAGTTTTTACATGAAATGAAAGTGGTCGCAAACGTCTTGGAAAGTTCACGCATTAAATCGGTGATCTGTTACACGCTGTTATTGTAGAGTTTTCAATGATGTTTAAATCTCACATCGTGTGTATATTAGTCCTTCCGCAAGTAACTGGCAAACATTTTCACATACAGTCTTTTTGAGCGAGCGGGACTCGAACCTACGACCTTATCGAAGAGAGGTAAGTGGTCTACAGTGGGCGCATTAAACCAACCGGCCACGGATGACCCTCTAGCTGTCATTTAGAATGGTTAATTATTGATACATGTAACTCCATAAGTGTATTTGTTTAGTCGTGTATAAATAAGGACATAAGAATCAATGGATTGCGTTGTTGAATAATCCAAGATGAAAGCGAGGCGGTGGTCCTGTAGATAGAGTGTCGAATGCTCTTTCCAGAGGTTGAGGGCAGGTATATGAATAGTTTTCTATCCCTGAAGTATACTCGAGAGCGGTTCGTTTAAGCTCTAAGCTTACTAAGCAAGCGAGCTAAATTGAATTACTATACACCAATACACTCGTATCCTATTTAACGTGTTTACCATACCAAATGCCAGGCAGGTAACACGATACTTTTAAACCATTTTACATGAACATATTCATTGTCTGAGAAGATACTACACTGGAAATGGTTTTGGAATATTGTTTGCAGAAACTTATTTTTATAACAGTATCTATAATTGCATGTAACATAGTTCCTACCTTAGTCTTCGGCTATTAATTATTGGCAACGCAAATAACTATGGCATCTCTAACATATATTATTAGTATGATTGAAGTTTTATTGCCTCATAACAGGACGGTTTCCTTGAAGTGACATCGTTTTCTATGAAGATAATTTCACTGCTCTCGGAATTGTCGTCATGAATGTTTGAGGTAAACAGGTGCTAATATAATAGTTTTTACTGTTTAGTAATTATCAAAACACTGACAGATCAAGGTGAATATTTCCATTGGTACTAAATATGTGAGATAGTGTTAAGCACGTGTACATAGATCTTTCTCTTTTTTTTTCTTATTAGGGTTAGTGCGTTTATTCATATATAACTAATGAGTGTCTGAGTGAGTGCGTATGTTTGCACGAGTGTTTTATTGTTGAATAGCGCAGAAAATTGAACTTTTTTCTTGGAAAGGTTTCTTTTATTAATATTAATAAAACTGATTTTTTTGTATATATTACTATAATATTTTCTATATTCTGCTTGAGATTCGTCAATAAAATTCACCAATTCACATCATTTAGTTAATTTACTGCTTATAATACGAGTAAATTTTCTGGGAAATCACCAGAGATGAGAATTTTATTGAGGAGTAGATTAAAAATGGAAAATAATGACAAAGTGTGTATCTAAACATCTCCACGGAACTCCCTGTCGGACCCTCAATACATAGCACTTTAATGTTTAAAGGGTTTACATAATTGTGACGTGTATCAACTTCCTATCACCATGTCATTATAACGCTCCCTAGCAGTGGCGCTCTCTGGTTGATTTTATTGTCTACTGTTCCCATTCTGTTTTAAATGTCACTATTGATGACATAATTCAGAGCGAGATTTATATTTAGAAACCTTATTATCAGCTGCTGATGATCGTCATTGTTATCTATGTGATGTTGTTTCGGTCTAACTGAGTGCTGTGTCAGTTGATATTAATCATAACTGTTGAGAATTGTGAAATTGTAGTAATTTCGTTGTTTTCAAATCCTAAAATAGAAAATATGGATGTAGACTTGGATACAATTTGATTTAAATTTTAGAAAATCTAGTGCATTTTTGGTGAGGTTCTATCTGAGAGCCATTACTTGCAGCTTAGAGCCGAACCAGTAACTTTCCTGTCCATAACATAACAGTGCGCTATAAATAGCTACGAACTGCCGCTGATCACAATTGATTATAATGTAGACTCAATTTTCTTCTTATTTTCATGCACTTAATTTTCAAAAGGAGGTTTTGTTTTCACTAGGAACTCTGAAAAACACTAAAAGCGACAATACACGGACTGACTTGCCTTAAACGTGCTTACTCCATACTGACACGGTCTTACTACGTACTGACAACATACTGACTGATGTACAGAAATGCGCTGACATAAGTTTTACAAGTCCATCTTATAAGACCGTCAAGGGCATAATAATTCCTCCAAAACTACTTTTTACAGTAGAGTGATAAGTCTCTATTCCACCGCTGAGTCGCGTGGCTGCTGCTCAACATTAGCGTAGTAACTTCCCGCAGGCAAATATCAGCCGGTTGGTTACTCCAGCACTTAAGAGTTTTCTTTAATATTGTCTGAATTTAATAACGTTGGTATCAAAGTGATACTGGTAAAATTATTGATTATTTTGCATTATCAGTAATCTCTTAATTTCCATTAAATGTCCTGAGTTATGACCTTAGCGCTCTGTTTAACCTCTGCAGATATTTCTGCTTTGTTGCTTTATATAAACGTTTTATTATACCTTCATTTACAGTAGCATATCATATCCGTCAGTTATTTACTAAAGGAAAGTCACGTTCTGCGCTTTAGGTTTATATATTATAAATGATATCAGTAACCCTTACAGCTATATTTATTCTCCTTCATATACGTACGTAACTTAGGACGTCACCTCTATATTTATCCTCCTTTATATACATAAGTTATGACTTCGCCACTTTGTTAAGATATATAACGAATGGTTTTATCAAATCTCGTTTAAGAAATAAAGTTAGCATAAAGTAACTGCTGTAACCTATAGTGGTATTTACCTTCAACTTTTGATAAAAGCTTTTGGCTGTGAATCATCGATTGTCTGCTGGTGAGATTGACGTGAATACGTGTAACCCAGGGTCTTCTGTATTAAACAATAACATTTGTATCGTATAATTCTCATAATATTGGCTCTTATCCCAGACAATGTTATTTGCACATTATTTCAAGCTTAAACTAGTTGCTCTCACCTCAAACGGCAGTATACTCCGTCCGTGTCTCGCTTTGCGGCCATCAATAGTGCTGCTGTTTTTGGAGAAAGAAGTTACGTATCGGTCAGCAGTTTTTATCTATATAGGCAAGTATATGGCATTGTTTTATTGCATGATAACAAAAAACAAACAAAGAAATATTTCATTAGACATAAAACAGCACTTGCGTGTTTATAGCCAACACATATTTCAACAGTAAAGTGAAAACACGAAAATAAGGTTACCAGAGAAGTAAATAGAATTAGTAATGAATGCGTTAATACAACTTAAAAATCATAGTTATGTTTATGATTGATCAATATATTGCTGTTATAAGTCATGATGTCTGAAAGTAAAGTATTGGCTCTAAGTTTTAAGGCAAAATATATAGATTTCAATCAGCTGTTTATTGCTTTTAATTGGCTGCGTAAGCATCCTACCGATGTTGACATGCTGCTTTTGTTTTGGTCTGTATTTTTTGTAAATATCGCATAACTCACACACAAAACATAGTGCAAACTTTCCAGAAGTACATTAAATGTGCAATATACTTTATTTAATTAAGTATAAAGTCATTTATTCGTCCATTTTGTGAGAAAAGAATATATATGTTAAATGTATATTAGTGCATTGGGAGGCCATAATACTTTCAAATACTTATGATAAGACTCATTCAAAGGTACCACAAAAGTAACTTTTGAGATTCGATCTCATGACCTAATGAGTGTTGTTCTGGCACTTTCTTACTTAACCAGGGATCGTGACTATAACAGTTGGTCCATGCTCAACTCAAGAGTTCATGCTCAATTAAAAAACTACAAAACAAATGAAGCTACCTAAAACTCTCTACCTCAGATCTGCATCCGAACTTCATGAATTTTGAGTTGAGCATAAAACTTAGTTTTATAACTTTGGAGTCATATTAGCCAATCCTCAAATAAAATAAAACTCTCTACCTCAGATCTGCATCAAAATTTTCAAATTCGGGGTTGTGTCAAGTGTTTTACTTTGAATGAAGTCTGTGGATATTGTGTTTAAGTTTTGAATTTTGAGTTGAGCATACAAATAGTTTTATTACCTCGAGGTACCATGCGCCAATACTACCTAATAGCTGCATCAAATCCTTCCAATTCGAGGTTCAGTCAAGTGTTTGTCCTTTGATTGCGGTTATATATGAATATATATGCGCCAATACTCAAAAAAAATAAAATAAAACTCTACCTCATATCTGCATCAAAACTTTCCAATTCGAGGTTAAGTGAAGTGATTATGCTTTGAGTGTGCTTTTATATGAAGCCTGTGGAAATTGTGTGTGAGTTTTGAAATTCGAATTGAACGTAAAACTAGTGTTATTACCTCGAGGTCATATGAGCCAAAGTTCAAATAAAATAAAACTCTCTACCTCATATCTGCATCAAAACTTTCAAATTTGATGATGCGTCAAGTGTTTGTACTTCGAATAAAGCCTGTAGAAATTATGTTCGAGTTTTGAATTTTGAGCTGAGTAAATAATAGTTTTATTACCTCAATGTTATATGCACCAAAACGTAAATAAAATGTATACGACGTTTACGTTTGCAGTTCTTTTTAATAGTGTTTGTTAAAGTTCTCAAACTAAAGTGTAATTCACCAAGCTTTAAATTTTCCAGTTCCAAGTGGTGTGTTCCTTTTTCTAAACAAAATAATAATAATAATATATAAAATCTGCCTCCTATTATGACTCCCTGGAAGCGTTTTTCCCATTAGTTTCATCTTCTTTAAAAATACTTCATAATATGCCCTTACATTCATCAATGCAACACTTACGGGACGTAGGCTTGAGGCACAAATTCTGTGTTGAATTATTGCTATTTTTGTAATTGCTCTTTCCTACGTAGACATTCGGCCATTTGACACGTCAAACCTACTTTAATAAACAACAGTAACAAAAAATACCCCAGTGGAATACATAGATATTATTAACTCCATACAAAAATAAACAAATTGATAACGTATTACCAGAAGCAGACACGGAAATAGGTTTGTCTGTGAGAAACTATCATGTAGACAATGTTTGGAAATGGTCTGGTTGCGTTTATCTCAGCTTAGTTAATGCTATATCGTAACTTATTGTTCTTCTTGTTTGTCTCCTGTATAAAAACACACATTGTTTCTGTTCTTTTTATTTGTCAACTTCGTTTATTATAGAATTGATATTTTAAAATGCATGTTTATGAAAAGTAAAAAGTGTTATGTCAAGCAAGAGAGCGGTTCATACATATATAAGCTCTAAGCTTTCTTCGCAATCGGTCTTAAATAAATGAATATAAACTAAGTTAATAGATGATGTATAAATTACTAAAAAAAAAAGCTTGTATTCAAACATATTTCCTAAAATCCCGTACACATTTGATCATCCGTGTAATTAAGTTACTTGGCCAGCTATATCATAGAACAGAACAGAACATATTTTTATTCAATATAACTTGAACATATACAGCTTATCGTTATTTACACACACACTACAATACATTACATGCATGCAGCAGTACGAGAGTGAACATAATTATGTTACATACATGAGAATATCTTGCCGCAAGTAATAAATCATACTGTTACAATTGTACATTTACGAATCAGTTGTTTGAATTAAGAGCATTTGATCTTTGCTTAAATACCTCGATACAAAATACAGCTAATTTACTTAGAGATAGCTAGTCATGTACAGTATCCATGTTATATATGCAATAAAATTGCTTTTGTTTACTTTAAAGACAAATGTCATCAGCATAATCATGCCCGATCCAAACATGGTATATATATTATACATGGTATATATATCATGCAATTTCATATCCAATACCCGTATGTTAAAGATTTTAATCAGCAATTATTTAATCGGTTTTTAGACTTTAAAACAATCCCTTCTGAAATTTCATACAATTGCCGAACTTACCATTCGAACATATATCATGTATAAATATAACATTCACTGTCTTTAAAAAAAAACAACATATTTGGTTGAACATAACGAATAAACAATAAGGGAAGCCAGTGATGTGTTTGATAGGAAACCTCTGACGTGATTCTGCTGTCTATCGTACAAAATTATATTCCGTTCTTTCGCTTTTTTGTCTGTATGGTTTGACAGTTTTGCATGTTTCTCACAAGCGGCATGTTTCTCCGCCCCTCCACAAACACGTTGCCAAGTTCAAACGAATGCTGCACTTACTTATTTGTTATATGAATCTGGTTTGATATAAGGGGTACTGCATGCTTGTGTATTTCTTATAAAACAAGTTGGATTTTAGAACTATCAACGGGAAATAGGAAAGATGGCTGCTTAAGACAATTGGCAGCTGACATAAAGTCCTTCGGACTTTATTTGATTTGTGCGTGATTCGACATTCTTAATGCATAAAATCAGGGGGAAAAAATGAATTTAATCCTTAAAATGACAACTTCATAAATGTATTTTCTGAGTCGTGTATAAATAAAAACATAAGAATCAATGGATTGCTTTAGTGAATAATGCCGAATGAAAGCGAGGCGGTAGTGCAGTTGACATTGTCGGACGCTCTTGCCAGGGGTTGAGGGTTCGATCCCCGCTCGGCACTAGAGCATATAAAAAATTAACACTAGGAAGCTAACTCGATAGCGGTTCGTATAAGTTCTAAGCTTACTTTGCAATCGAGCTAAAATGAATTTCTATACACCAATAAACTCGTATCTTACTTTAAGTGTTTACCATGCCAAATGCCAGGGAGGTAAATCGATACTTTTAAACCATTTTACATAAACATATTCATTGTCTGAAAAGATATTGTAATAGAAATTGTTTTGGAATATTGTTTGCAGAAACTTGTTTTCATTACGGCATCTTTAATTGCAGGTAACATAGTTCCTATCTTAGATACCTTTCTAATAGACATGATAAATTAATTATTGGCATCGCACGAACTATGGCATCACAAACAGATGCCATTTGTATGATTGTAGTCTTATTGCCTTATAACAGGACGGTTTCATAGAAGTAACATTGCTTCCATCATAAAAATAACTTCACTGCTCACGGAATTGTTGTAATGAATGTTTGAGGTAAACAAGTGTTTATATAATATTTTTAATGTTTAGTAATTATCAAAACACTAACAGATCAAGGTGAATATCTCTGCTGGTACTAAGTATGAGAGATAGTGTTAAGCACGTGTATATAGCTTTTTCTCTTTGTTAGGACTAGTGCATACATTTATATAACTCATGAGTGTCTGAGTGAGTGTACTTGTGTGCACGAGTGTTTTATTGTTGAACAGTGCAGTAAAATTGAACCTTTTTTTATTGGAAAGGTAGTTTTTGTTAATAGTAATAAAAGTGAATGTATTATCAATTATATTACTATAATATTTTCTAAATTCTACATGAGATTCGTCAATAAAAGTAAATAAATCACATCATTTAGTTAATTTACTGCTTAAAATATGAGTAAATTATCTTGGAAATTAACAGAGACGAAACTTTTATTAAGAAGTAAATTAAAAATGGAAGATTATGACCAAGTATGTATCCAAACGTCTCCAAGGAGCCTCCTTCGGGGCTTGGTGAACGATTTGTTCGTAAATGACGAAAACGTTCAATCATTTCAGTGCCAGTATTCTTTTATTTAAACTACTACAATCATATTCATGTCTGATATCTTGAAATATGTTATTTTTCTGTATAATCAAATTTTCATTCTCTAAAGTAAACAAATTATTGAAATCGTTATACCATGTATCAGGTACAGTAGTAATATCAGTGTTACTTTACTTGTTATTCCCTTTTTAATATTTTCCAAAAGTATCACGCTACTTCCTAGAATAAGCTTTTTCTTTGCTAGAATATATTTTTTAAAATTGAATAACGATAAAGATTTTATTATGGATAAATATCCCGTTAAAAAGAAATCATACATTGTATCTGTAGTACAATTTTATTTCTATTGAAGATATTGATGGACATTTCAGTATGAGTAACACTTTCTTAATTTAAAAGATCTATTACAATGTACATGTATTGTCATGAATGAAATACGGTTTTCCTACTGAGAATGCACGTTTTGTAACATATACATCATTAAAACTAATAAATATTTGTATCCGTGTATACTTGTATGAAACACCTCCAAAAGCTCTAGATGAATAACACAATATACAATGCATAATTGGCTCTGTTCTCACGAGGCGCCCAGCCTGTTAGGCCATATCTTATTCATTTTATAATTATCGTTATTTTCAAAATGTGTCAGAATTTTAAATTAGTTTGCACAGCAATCGATTAAGGTGCCAAAAACAATTTGCGTTTCCCCGATTCTAAAGAAATGGTTTTATTTGATATAACGCCTTGTGTTGTTTGTGAGCATCCATGCACATCTATTCAAAAAGTAATTTATCATCACTGAAAATTTGTTAAGCACTTTTTTTGAAGATTGAACCTATATGGTAATTATAACGTTGCCACGTTTTATATAAAGGTGTTGTTCTATATTTCATATTTATGTTGTTTGAAAGACTGTACACAAATGAAATGCTTTATAAATATTAACACATATTTTTGTATTGTTACACTGTATTGTTTTGTCTCAGGATTTTCAAAGCATGAGCTGCCGGTTACTCGAATCCCCACAAAATACCTGTTTAATTGAGTTGCGTTTGGTAACATATTACCGCTCTTGATTTTTCGATATGGTCACACGCTTTCCGTTTGAAATTGTATCTATATAATTATTTGATTTGAGTTTGTTATAATTCTAGCTTATTAAATGTTATACTGGAGTTTAATGTTGAATGTTTTGTTTGTTTTTGCTTTGTTGTTGTTGTTTTTTGTTGTTGTTTTTTTTTAGGGGGGGGGGCTGTTTTTTTTTTGTTTTTTTTTTATTTTTTTATCTTTATGCCAAACTGGTAAAATTTTGTCTAATGTAAAGCAGATAAGTCAAAATATATTAGCATCAATTCACTAGTGTCAACAGATTATTGACAGTAAATATTTAAAAACAATGTTCATGAGTATTGGTTGGGTTAATACAACCCTAAGTATTAGATTTTATCACAACTTCAAATCAATGTTGCATAGTTTTCAAAGAAACTCTTCCTCAAATCCGTTTTAAAAATAGCCAAACCGATGTTTTGAACCCCATTATTTCAATGTAACAGTTATATTCACAAACGATTCTTTTTTCTTCATACGTCTACTATTTCTTTCCAAATACCTACGACGATTTACCACCGTTTCAGCACAAAAGGACTTTATTCTAGAATGTACATTTTGAGATAAGATATAATTATCTCACAATTTTAAAAGATAATATTTATTCATTAATGTCTCATTATATGTACAACAACATAGTACATAGTACATTTTATAACATATGGCATTCTAAAAAGAATTATAAGAGACACTATAGTATAATATATAATAATTATATATATTCTTCTTATCACATATTATGTATTTACACTATATTAAAAAGAAAGTTGTAAACCCATTGCTAATCTTGACTTCCGTCTGAAACGTACTTTAGCAAAAAGGAGCACTAACGCGCACTTTAGGAAATCTTTTTAAAATGAAAGATTAGATATAAGACACGCTCTAAAATGTTCAAATATTAAGAAAAGAGTTAATCAAACCTCTTAAATACACGTGTACTCACGATCTGTCAGAGTTTGCATAAGGCTTTGTTCAATAAAATAGTATCAAAACATTTCATAAAATATCTGGGCGACCAATTTGGTACAGACTGTGACATAATTTAAGATAGTAAACCAGTAATACAAAGTGTCTTGAAAATACACAAGGGAATTTGTCTTTACAAATATACAAAAATATCATACCAAAGATGTAGTATTTATATTATAGAAAACTATAATGTTTACATCGGCACTTCATGGACAGGATCATTTGTATATATAATGACTCGTTAATGAATGATTTAGACATTTAGGCAGGTATGTGCTTATGTCGCCTAGTATATGTATACATGTAACATTTATACAAGCAAATGTATAAACTGTCAAATATATGTTGACAATTGACAGACACATCCAATCAGTTAAGCATGCACATGTATATACTGTCTAGTGTATATATAACAATTAACAGAAACATCCAAACTTTTAGGCAGTGTATGCATATACTGTCTAGTGTATGTATAACAATTGAAAGAAACATCCAGACATTTAGGCAGGTATATGTATATACTACTTTGTGTATGTTTAACAAATTAACACAAACATCCAAACATTAAGGCAGGTTTGTGTATATACTTTTTTGTGTATTTATAACAATTTACAGAAAAATCCAAACATTTAGGCAGGTTTGTGTATATACTGTATTGTGTATATATAACAATTACTATAAACATCCAAACATTTAGGCAGGTTTGTGTATATACGAATTTGTGTATAAATAACAATTAATAGAAACATCCAAACAATGAGGCAGGTTTGTGTATATACTATATTCTGTATGTATAAAAATGAACAGAAACATCCAAACATTTAGGCAGGTTTGTGTATATACTGTCTAGTGCATATATAACAATTAGCAGAAACATCCAAACATTAAGTCAGGTTTGTGTATATGCTGTCTAATGTATATAAAACAATTAACAGAAACATCAAAACATTTAAGCAGGTTTGTGTATATACTGCCTAGTGTATTTATATGTGTATATAATAGCTAGTATATGTATAACACTTTTATGGACAGACGCATTTAAACATTTAGGCAGGTGTATCTATATACTGTCTGGTATACGCATAACACTTGACAGAAGCAGTACTTTAAACCTTTTGCTACAACCTACATTGTACGACCGTATAAACAACCTACATTGCATGACCCGTTACACAACTTCCATTGTACGACCCTATATACAACCTACACTGTACGATCCTGTATGCAACCTACATTGTACGACCCTATATACAACCTACACTGTACGACCCTATATACAACCTACACTGTACGACCTAATATACAATCTAGTACACTGTACGACCCTATATACAAACTACATTGTATGACCCGTTACACAACTTCCATTGTACTACCGTATAAACAACCTACATTGTATGACCCGTTACATTACTTCCATTGTACGACCCTATATACAACCTACACTGTACGATCCTATATGCAACCTACATTGTACGACCCTATATACAACCTACATTGTACGACCCTATATACAACCTACATTGTACGACCCTATATACAACCTACACTGTACGATCCTATTTACAACCTACATTGTACGACCCTATATGCAACCTACACTGTACGACCCTATATACAACCTACACTGTACGATCCTATTTACAACCTACACTGTACGACCCTATATACAACCTACACTGTACGACCCTATATACAACCTACACTGTACGACCCTATATACAACCTACACTGTACGATCCTATTTACAACCTACATTGTATGACCCTATACACAACTTCCATTGTACGACCCTATATACAACCTACATTGTACGACCTTATATACAACCTACATTGTACGACCCTATACACAACTTCCATTGTATGACCCTATATACAACCTACATTGTACGACCTTATATACAACCTACATTGTACGACCCTATACACAACTTCCATTGTACGACCCTATATACAACATACACTGTACGACCCTATATACAACCTACACTGTACGACCCTATATACAACCTACACTGTACGACCCTATATACAACCTACACTGTACGACCCTATATGCAACCTACACTGTACGATCCTATATGCAACCTACACTGTACGACCCTATATGCAACCTACACTGTACGACCCTATATGCAACCTACACTGTACGACCCTATATACAACCTACACTGTACGACCCTATATACAACCTACACTGTACGATCCTATTTACAACCTACACTGTACGACCCTATATACAACCTACACTGTACGACCCTATATACAACCTACACTGTACGATCCTATTTACAACCTACATTGTATGACCCTATACACAACTTCCATTGTACGACCCTATATACAACCTACACTGTACGACCCTATACACAACCTACATTGTACGACCCTATACACAACTTCCATTGTACGACCCTATATACAACCTACACTGTACGACCTTATATACAACCTACATTGTATGACCCTATACACAACTTCCATTGTACGACCCTATATACAACATACATTGTACGACCCTATATACAACCTACACTGTACGACCCTATATACAACCTACATTGTACGACCCTATATACAACCTACACTGTACGACCCTATATACAACCTACACTGTACGACCCTATATACAACCTACACTGTACGACCCTATATACCACCTACATTGTATGACCCTATACACAATTCCATTGTACGACCCTATATAAAACCTACACTGTACGACCCTATATACAACCTACATTGTATGACCCTATACACAACTTCCATTGTACGACCCTATATACAACCTACATTGTACGACCCCATTGCATGCAGACATGAATCATATTGCGGAGCTTCGGCGTGTTTAATATAAAACAAACAAATTGCAAATATAAAAGCGTCATGCAGAACTCCAATCTGCTTTTGGCAACTTAATTTTGGATTAAGTTTAGCACGAATGCGTGATCGATAGTTTGTATTTTACAAAAATTAGGTAAGCTATACGATAAACACAGCATATTCGCCTTGTTTACTGTAAATAGTCTGAGGTCATTTTCATAAAAATGAGAAAATATCTGTCTAATGGTAGCATTCAAACGGCATAGGCGCAATAATCGCACAAAGATACGTTTACAAGTTGACGTATAATTTTATAAAACTTCATGTTATTAGCAAAGTCGTTATCATTTCATATATATTTTGTTTTAAAGATTTAAACGATGCTTAGAAAACAATGTACCCATTAAAACACATTGCATTCCACGGCGGTATCGTCACAAACCATAAACACATTTATTTAATACAAAAACTATTCTTAAATTAATAGTAAAATGTACAATACGTGACAGCAGGGGTCGCTGCTTTAGAACAATCGGTTACATAACTGTCACCAAGAATCATACATGTACCAAGTAGAAGTTTGTTGGATCAAACACATTTTATATTGTACAGTTCAAAATTCAAAATAGCAATTAAAAAAGGAAATAAACAAACAAACAAACAACCGACAAAATGTTCCTCATGACGATGACGATGAGACAATCCGAATCCACTGCACCTTAAACTCTTCGTCTGCCACTTTGAACTCACAGTTAATTATTTAAAAGGATCTTGATTTTTCTTTACTGTTTTGATTTATTTCGGGTTGAGGTATAGAATTGAACTATTATGTTACAGTGTTTTGTATAATATGGGAATATATTGTAGGTATTGTGGTATTACGGCGCCGAGTTCAATATGGTTATCACCACACTACGTACTCTTACAATATATTCCCATATTGTACAAAACACTGTAAAATAACCTTATATTACGGTACGTGTCATAGTTTAAACATATTCACCCCGTGGAACTTTCCCTAAAAGCTCGGTCCAGTTACAGTGTATTCCAACGGTTAACGTAATTATTATAAGCATCGTAGAAAGTATGTAAAGCACAGAATATATTATATAGTTATGTATGGATAACGGGAACGTTCCTAGTTAGTTGTATTCCAGCTAGAGCTGTCTGTCTCCTCAGTACTGTTTGTTGCATGTGTTATCTGTTTGTGGAGAAGTACCTGTGTATTTTATCGGGACTATTTGTAACAATACAATAGGCGTACAAGCATTAATCGGAATTGTATACAGACCGCTCATAGTATATAGTGCTAGTATAACGAAAGCAGTTTAACAGTTGTTTTTGTGTCTTTTATTTTAAAAGGTAGTGGGATTTTAACATTTAACTAATACGTAAATGTAAGTATGATTTTGTTATATGTTAAATAAAAGCATTAATAAAGAATATAATAAGTAAGTTATAGTATATGTTTACTGGCAAAAAGTAAGAATTATATCTAGGATATACATTTTATCATATTTTTTTATATTTTTATATCGTGTTACTTATTTGATATCAGCTATGTTACTGTTATATATCATGCTAAATATTGAAAATTTAACTGCAAATGTTTTTATAATTGTACATCTGAATTTAAATTTTCCATATTATTGCTTATTTGGATTTTTGTATGCATGGTTGCTTGCGTATTTATACAAGTACATGTATACAGACATGCGTATGCATGTCTGTGCAGCTACGTGTTTTGAGGTTGTAATTTGATATAGGAATACAGAACATGACATTTTCTTTTAAAACCCATTCAGAATTAATTATATTTAAATATATATATATAAATAGGTGAAATTAAATTGCATGATTTATTTAAGGAATGAATGTCACTTGTTGTAAGTTCTTGATATATGAATTTACACGTTACACGTACACATGCCCTTTCGACAACATTCTATATTAGGTTCAATAAAAGAGTCAGACACGAATGTAAATAATACGCAATAGTGCTCACAGCCTTACATTAGTGAAATATGATAAAATAGTCTCATGTTTTATTCATTGCATCTTATTATCATTCGTCTCTCACCGCTAATTCAAGTGGGAACGTTATCAGTTACTTGCGGAGATGGGGTGTGCTCGAGTACTGGCTAAACTTCCAGGATCCCCGGAAACAGTGGTTAGGATAACTTATCGTCTGTTAGCCCTCGATGGCATAAATATGACGCTAAATATTCAATCAATCAATCAATTATTCCTATCTACTACATAACCTAGTATAGTTTACTTATAATTTATAAAAACATGGCCAATTAAACTTGATATTCATTAAGTTTCTTATTATATTGCAAGTACAAACATTAAGAATAGAAAGTATGTTTGTACTCATACATTTGGCATGCGTAGGGATTGTCCAGTTATAACACAAATTGCAAACACCAGGTTACGATAAACGCCGATTGCTGTGGACATACTTTCATAGACAATCATGACTTGCAACGGGGAAAATATAGTCATGTTTAATATGATGTGGTGGTAGAGTGTTTATTTCTTTGAATTATACGTCTCTCATTAGACACATATTTTCTAATCACGAATATAGTACAAACACAAAACGTTATGATCAAGTACTTAAATTGTACAGTTAAGGTCTCAATACGCAGTTGAATTTTGTTCTTTGTTCTATATAAAATAAGGTGTTGGATTTATATGGTGAAAATAGAATTCCACATAGAAATTTATGTGTAAGTTTTTTTTCATAGCAGGAATGGCCTTTTTTAAAGGAGGGTGCAGTGACACCCTGAGATTGTTTGAAAAAAGAAGTCGTCAAATGCTCATAAGTACATGCATATGTTGAAATCCTATAAAAGTCACTTTTTTAACACCAGTGATGTCTTATTGCAATATATGCTTTACCATCTTTTGCTCTACTCATCTGCAGCAAGAAATCACAACTACTATGAACTATTTTGAAAATATTTCAATACCAAATTACATAAGCGTTGTTTTTAAGCGTAAGTATCATGTTACCGTAGGGGAAAAAAGGGGCGTAACTGTGTAGTGAGACGTTTAGAACTGTATCTAGTTTGGATAGCATTGAAGTTGTGTTACGAGTATATACAAACATAAACACACGTTATGATCAAATACTTAAATTATACAGTTTAGAACTGTACCTAGTTTGGATAGCATTGAAGTTGTGTTAATTCGTGATTGCTAACGACATGAGAATCGGCCGGTGAGTTAATTTCAATTTCCTTGTAATGCTTATTAAATCAAATCAAATCTTTGGAGACTTAGGGTTAACCTTATTGATCTAGCATAACTGATGTATTTATTCAAACGCTCCATGAATATAAGAAACGTGTACATGCCAATTGTTTTAAAAAACTTTAAGGTATTTTGGTTGTTTCTAATGATTCATTTGCGTTAGGATTGTATATGGAGGTATTGGCCCCTCACGCAAGAGATTGCAGGTTTAATCCCTAGCACGACCTGATGTTTTTAAAAAGAACATCTCTCAGTGCTGGGTTTTCTCTGGAAGGGGACTCGGGAGCGGTTCATATAAGCTCTGAGCTTTCTTCGCAGTCGAGCTCAATAAAATAATATAAACTAAAATAACGTTTGAATTATTGCTACCTTTTTTAGTACTTACGTCTTGTATAATTATCAAATTAGCACTGTTGGGTTTCAGCTGAACTTTTGACATTCTTTCCGCGCTTTGTTATATGATTTTGTGTTGATAGTATCATATAAAGAAATGCGACAATCATACAACAACTAGTTGACGCAAAATTTGCCATAAGCAAATGGGTAATATTTTTAGGTTACACAGCTAAATAACATTAGATAAACAAGCATTTAATCTTCATAATGCCTCTGCCTATATCCCTGTTTGCGACAATTTGCCTCGTTCATTACTCCGCGTATTATCTTGGCTCTGCAGTTTGACTGTTAAAATGTGATCTCAATCAATGCGTTAGATTATAGCAATTTATCTAAAAGGTGCGTGCTGCTTTATTGAATTTCTTGCGCAATAAAAAGTAAAGCGATGTCAAATTTAGAAGACACAGGGACGCTGTGAAGAAACCTACAAAACAATATCCAATACCAGATTACGCTTCGTTGTATTTAAAGAGGAAGTTCGTGCATTGTATAGCGTGCATTGTATATTCGTGCATAGCGTGTAACAAACTGAGTCAAAGAATGACATAGGGCTTATTTTGATAAAGTAACTGGTACATGGTAAGAACTTATTGTTAAACGATATAATGTTATTATAACGTTATTAGCTACATTTGTTTTACCAAACTAGATACATTTTGACATTTTTTATAACAAATTAAAGTTCAGATTTAAAATTCCGTATGAATTAGTTTTTATGTATCTATATATTGGTTGAAGGATTGTTTATTTAAAAATACACTTTAAGCTAATTGCTCTGTTTATAACACTTTAAATTAATTGCTCTGTTCATGACACTTTAAGCTAATTGCTCTGTTCATAACACTTTAAGCTAATTGCTCTGTTCATGACACTTTAAGCAAATTGCTCTGTTCATGACACTTTAAGCTAATTACTCTGTTCATGGCACTTAAAGCTAATTGCTCTGTTCATAACACTTTAAGCTAATTGCTCTGTTTATAACACTTCAAGTCAATTGCTCTGTTCATGACACTTTAAGCTAACTGCTCTGTTTATATCACTTTAAGTTAATTGCTCTGTTCATGACACTTTAAGCTAATTGCTCTGTTCATGACACTTTAAGCTAATTGCTCTGTTCATAACACTTTAAGCTAATTGCTCTGTTCATGACACTTGAAGCTAATTGCTCTGTTCATAACACTTGAAGCTAATTGCTCTGTTCACGACACTTTAAGTTATTTGCTCTGTTCATGACAAATTAAGCTAATTGCTCTGTCCATAACACTTTAAGCTAAAAAGCTCTGTTCATAACACTTGAAGCTAATTGCTCTGTTCATAACATTTTAAACTAATTGCTCTGTTCATAACACTTGAAGCTTATTGCTCTGTTCATAATACTTGAAGCTAATTGCTCTGTTCACGACTCTTTAAGCTAATTGCTCTGTTTACAACACTTTAAGCTTATTGCTCTGTTCATGACACTTTAAGCTAATTGCTCTGTTCATAACGCATTACGCTTATTGCTCTGTTCAGGACACTTTAAGCTAATTGCTCTGTTCATGGCACTTTAAGCTAATTGCTCTGTTCATAACATGTTAAGCTAATTGCTCTGTTCATGACACCTTAAGCTTATTGGTCTGTTCATAACACTTTAAGCTTATTGTTATGTTCAATACACTTTAAGCTTATTGCTCTGTTCATGACACTTTAAGTTAATTGCTCTGTTCATGACGCTTTAAGCTTATTGCTCTGTTCATGACAAATTAAGCTAATTGCTCTGTTCATGACAAATTAAGCTCATTGCTCTGTCCATAACACTTTAAGCTAAAAAGCTCTATTCATAACACTTGAAGCTTATTGCTCTCTTCACGACTCTTTAAGCTAATTGCTCTGTTCACAACACTTTAAGCTAATTACTCTGTTCATAACACTTGAAGTTAATTGCTCTGTTCACGACTCTTTAAGCTAATTGCTCTGTTCACAACACTTTAAGCTAATTGCTCTGTTCATGACACTTTAAGCTAATTGCTCTGTTTAGAACGCATTAAGCTTATTGCTTTGTTCAGGACACTTTAAGCTAATTGCTCTGTTCATGGCACTTTGAGCTAACTGCTCTGCTCATAACACGTTAAGCTTATTGCTCTGTTCATGACACTTTAAGCTAATTGCTTTGTTCATGGCACTTTAAGCTCATTGCTCTGTTCACAGCACTTTTAGCTAATAGCTCCGTTCATGACACTTTAACCTAATTGCTCTGTTCATGACACTTTAAGCTTATTGCTCTGTTCATGGCACTTTAAGCTAATTGCTCTGTTCATGACGCTTTAAGCTTATTGCTCTGTTCATGACTCTTTAAGCTAATTGCTCTGTTCATAACACTTTAAGCTAATTGCTCTATTCACAACACTTTAAGCTAATTGCTCTGTTCATGACACTTTAAGCTAATTGCTCTGTTCATAACACTTGAAGCTAATTGCTCTGTTCATAACACTTGAAGCTAATTGCTCTGTTCACGACACTTTAAGCTAATTGCTATGTTCATGACACTTTAAGCTAATTGCTCTGTTCATGACACTTTCAGCTAATTGCTCTGTTCAAAACACTTTAAACTTATTGCTCTGTTCATAACACATTAAGCTTATTGCTCGGTTCATAACACTTTAAGATAATTGCTCTGTTCATAACACTTAAAGCTAATTGCTTTATTCATGAGAAACTCCGTTAATGTATTTTCATCAGTGTAATTAATATATTTTCTGTTTCTAAGCGTATATCAAAATAGATTTATGAAGTTCAAAATTAGTAAAGACATCCGCATAATTTGAAATTATGTATGGTCTCGCGCTAGCTCATTTTGCATCTTTAAACCTCCTAACAGGAAACATTAGTCATATGTTGGGAAAATCGGCCAATACATACGAGTCGTCTTAAGTCATCACCAAGTCACTCAAACCAACATAATGGTCTTTGTATGTCATTATGTGTCCAATATGATTTGTCGTTTGTTATAGGAATAAAAAAAAATTTTCTGTTTTTTTATGCATGTATAAAGAATGTTAAATCACGCACAAATCAAATAAAGTCCCAAGGACTTTATGTCAGATTTGTGCATTATTCGACATTCTTTACTCATGCATTAATTTAAAACAGAAAAAAGAAATTTAATTTTATAATTCCAATCATGATGCTGATATATATGTAATAAAATTTATTTAATTTGAGACTCCTCAAGTGAATGGAAAAAATTAAAACTATACGGTGCAATTTTAAGGCATAAGAATACATCTCTTTTGTCCTGGTTGACATTAAAATTCACTTGATCTAATATCAAATATTATCGTTACGGTATTGTTTCCATCATTAGCTGAACTCTGCAACAATAGTTGGTTTATTGTAAATGACGAAATATTTTGCAGTGAAAAAATTAAAACCCGTTTTTTATCTATCGATTTGGGCAAATAAAAAATAGATAATTCAAGGAAATACCTACACAGTGTAGACGCTGAAATCATTGTTTAAGTTTTGTTCGCACGAATGTTTTTAAAAATGTGGAAACATTTACGAAGGTCATATAAATCAATGGAGAATCCGAATTTGGAACGTTTCAAGCGACGTTTACGTGCAAGGTTAATGTATTTACATTGTCTCACGATCGTCTGCTTCTGAACTTCAACTACATGTATATGTTTTTATTTAATTTTTTCCTGTCCAATAAATTGGTCTGTCGGAACTTTTGCCAACGACTCGCATTCACGTTCGGTAAACCAGGGTTGTGTTCGATGGTACATGTACAAGATATTGTATCGGTACATCTCAAATCTGAACATTATATGACCTACTTCATTGTTTCTCAAACAACAATTGGTCTGACTGTGGCGTCTGGTTAAAATCACTGAAACAAAGAAATCAGTAAAATAATAAAGAAAATAACAATTTTGTGATTGTATTGTATTATCAAAATAAGCGTGAAACCGTTGTCACGTCATTTTCGTTCGTATTATTATCAACCGACAATCAAAATGTCGATGTTTTTGTTTTCGCGTAAAAAGCAGTCCGGCGCTAGGGGTTTTATAAAAAAAATGAAAGTCTTTAAAATTTGACGTTGTCCGATGAAAATGTATTGAAATACATATATGATAATGATATTTTTTTATAGAACAGTAGAAGAGTTAATACTTACGATTTAGTATATGCATTGAACCCGTCATTGATAACATATGCAGGATTGTGCGTTTAACTACACAGTTACGCCCCTTTTTTCCACGGTAACATGATTCTTACGCTTAAAAAAGTCCTATGTAATTTGGGCTTAAAATATTTTCAAAATGGTTGGTAGTGGTTGTAATGTCTAGCTACAGATGAGTAGAGCTGTTATGGCATACACTGCAATAAGACATTATGGTGTTGAAAATATGATTTCTTTAGAATTTCAACATAAGCAAGTATTTATGAGCATTTGAGGACTTCTTTTTTTAAAAAATCTTAGGGTGTCAGTTCACCTTCTTTAAAAAAAATCAAGCTGGTTAACGTACCAGTTATTGTGCATTTTAATATGGGTATACAATCCTGCTATGAAAAAAAACTTTTAAAAAGTATTCTTTCTGGATATTTTTTATCGTGGAAATCCTAGACCTTATTTTATATATCTTTCAAAATTCCAATGAGCTATACAGCCCATATATAGAACAAAGAACAAAATTCAACTGCGAAGTGAGACCTGAAGTGACAAATGTATTCCGATAGGCTTTTTTGGTCTTTTGTATTTAATAAAGTATATATGAATATGTGTATATTTTTCATATGATATTAGTGCTTTGCTTGTTGGATATTACCAGGAAAGTACAGGATGGTATATATGCGAAAAGTAATAATTGTTGTATTAAAATGTAAAAAAGCCACACCAAAACAGCAATGCATTGGTATAACCATAGACAAAAATATCAGATATGTTAACATTAAAAGACGTAAAAGTTAAATGAGAAAGCCACACCAAAACAGCAATGTATTGGTATAGACATAGACAAAAATATCAGATATGTTAACATTAAAAGACGTAAAAGTTAAATGAGAAAGCCACAACAAAACAGCAATGTATTGATTAGACATGACAAAAAAAAAGATGTATATGCAATGCATAGATACACATGTAGAGACAAAGATAAAACTGGCAGATATGTTACATGTACCATCAAAAGACACCGGTTTAAATGAGAAAGCCACACCAAAAAAGCCGCTTTTAGATAAAAAGTATTGCAGTGTATACGTATAATTTCATGGTTAAGAGTCTATAATCGTTTTTTGTCTAAAGTATTGTCTTTTTATTGATATAATTTGTTATTTGTCCTACTGTCACAGCAATTATCAATTATCGGAAATACGCTTGGAACGAGAACAACGCAAGCCTTGTTGAAGACTTTTTTTAGAAGAGGAAAAGGTTCTAGTCGTTCTCTTTAAAAAAAGCATGTCAGCTGTTGTTTTATATCGCTTTATAGACATACGCATTGAGCCATTAATGCCTAAAGGTTATTCAAGCTAAAATAACGAAAATATATTTTCTAACTTGACCTGCACGCACGCCCAGGTAGACTTGTAATACATGTAACTTTCCGTTTAAAGTTACATCCCTTTTTATATGTGTCAAATAAGTCACGTGATTTCAATTTCTGCATCTTGCCCCATGAATAAAAAAAAATATATATATAAGACATATTCAAATATCGACTGTGCAATGTACATGTACGTCTGGTATATCTCAGGCGCTCCATTCACTGCAAGACAAGAAGCAGTTAACGCTGCATTCACAAGTATTGACGGCTAACGGATTTGACTTATGACATTGGCATTCTTAATATAACTCAACATCGTGATCAGTCATGATATATTTTTCCCAATAGAAAACGAATCTAGATACCACGGTAAAATGTTTTTATTCATCGCCGTTCTGCCTACCAGAATAAACGTATGATTAAGACAACATATTTTTATTTAAAAAATAATAATTCATCACGTATCAATTGTAGGGACTGAGTTGGTTGTGTATTTGTTAGATTATAATATACTGTAACCTATTTAGTGTGGAACCTAACATTTTACCTAGCACCTAGCACCGGCAATTGCACAATTCTAGGCATAAAAATGTAAATAGAGCGTCCAAGTTCATGATCTTTTCTTTATCCAATAATAACAAGAATGCAAACGAAGCAATTGTCCTTTCTTTTAACTTCGTATTTTACTGAACTCTAAATAGGGTTCGATATATACTGCGTAACACTTTATTAGCCCAATTGTGGCGAATACGAATATTTATGAACCGTTCCCGAGTCTTTTGCCTATATAGAACATATACTTTATGTTTGAAAAGGCTATCAGTGGTCATTTGCAGCCGAATGTTTGGACCTTTTCAATAAATACTATTACATGCAGTACCTTTTTAACTATTCTCGTCCGTTTACCGCTCACCTCCCATAACCCAAATTCGATTGAAATATTTTCTCTTTAGTTTAAAAAGAATTCACCAATATCTGCATTATCAAATCTAAAGCCTTGATATAAGAAGGCTTTATTTCAAGTACTTGTTCAATCATTGTAACCCGGACGTTAAATTGGTCCTCTGTCAACTAATAGGGTATCATCTATACTCGTGCATTCATCTTTATAATTTGAAAATATTTTCAATATTTCAGTAAACATTCATACATTTGACCAGTCATTATGTATGTGGTTTATCAAGTACGCCATAACGAAATATACATAACACTGAATTCAGTGAACGTATGAGGGAGATTTTACTTGAGTCAATGAGTGTCAATGAACGTACTGCTGCGTTTGACACAAACATTGCTATTTTCGAAGCTGTTCAAAAAATGTATCTTGTCGAGTAATGAATATAGATAGTGATTTGCAAGCAGCGTAGTTTTTGTTCATGTGACATAAGTCTCACTCAAAGCACGCTCAAGTCTCCAAAATTTCTGCATTTTCAATTTTCTTTTCAAAACGAAATATTAAATGTTTCTCCTTGTGTTCGTGTCAAATTTTAAAATAAAATTGATTAATTAATCTCTTGTAAAACGTTTGTTTTCCTGCCATATTCTATTACTTATAATGTTAGAAATGTATTAATCATTAAGCATATTCACACTATGATTTTACCGCTATTTTATCATGACAATTGTATTCTTGGAAAATAACCTTAGAGTATTCATCTTTCGTGCTGATCCTATTCGTATTGTTGCACAAATATGTTGTATTATTGTAAAGTTTATAGATAAAATATGTTTTAACTACTACCTGATGGTTTCGTACACTATTTACAAGATTTAAAACAACTGCACTCGTGACATTATCATAACACCCTCCTTTGTGGCATAAATGAACGTTTATATTATATAGCAAATCATTAAATTACTCATGGAAATAATTTCTTAAATTTATTTTAGATACGTTTTTGGTCACACAGGCCTCCACATGGCGCTTATAGTCAGAGATTGTTTTAGCAGCAAGTCACAAATACCATTTAATTACAAAACAGTTTCCAGTTACTTGCGAAAGGATGGTGGTTCTACTCAGTCTGACTCAGTCTGAGGTCATCCTTCACCAGTAAAACTTGATATGCTATATATAACCTGAAATGTGTTGAAATTGGCATGAAACCCCATTAAAAAATGATAATAATAATAAATACAAAACTGAGACCTTTGATTCGTCAATGGGATAATTTATGCATTTACATGTGTCATTATTTAGAACAACTGCAACAGATTTTGGTATAAAAAATATACCATTATGCACCAGTCATGTGTTAACCTAGTTGCTCTTGGCCGTGACATAGTGGACGAAATTGGGGCTAATGTGTTCGGTGGCGTTAACCGCACCAGCGTCCCCACAGTACCGTAGAAGTACGTGCATATCAGAATATAGCGGCGACTATTACCGGGGATTATCTGATCTTGTTCAGTGTTTTATCCTTTTCTACCAGGACAATGAAATCTCACGAGAATTGAAAGACAGACAGGCCTTAAACTTGGTTCTGCAAAGAGCAATGTCAATTAATCAGTTATCTTCCGGCCTATGGGAAACAGTGCTTACAACTTTCTGGTAAATGACGCCAATGTTTTTTTCTGTTTCAAAAGCTCGGTTAATACATGCGTTCTGCTCTAGATTTTCTTGAAATTTAACAATAACTAGTTTACGACATTGATATAACCATAAAGCATTCTTCTGCGTCTAATATGAGGAATCGTCATGATTGATTTAATGTATTCTAAAACAAGCAGGAAAAAATGAGAACACTATAGGTTTACAACTAAAAAAACTTGAAATTTACTATTTAACATGTATTTTACAAGTAAAAATGTTTTATTAAGACAAATATTTATAATTTCAAAGATCCTTAGGGTATTTTTCTTCTCTTTTTTTGGAATTGGGTTTTAACACATTTCAGGTTAAATATGACATATTCAGCTTTATTGGTAAAGAAAGAGCTCATAATGAATCTGAGTAGAGCCACCTTCTTTCCACAAATACCTGGCACAGTTTTTCAAATAAAGTGTTTGAAGCAAGCCCGACTCGAACCTACGATCTAAGTGGTGAGAGGTAAATGATCTTGAAACAGCCCCTTAAAGCGCTCGGCCACTGCGGACCCTCCTTTTACGTGTTATGACAAATATACACTTATGTCACTTCAACCTTAAAAAAGTGAAATCACGCTCTTTTTAAAATATGAATAAAAACTATTTAATAAAATGCACGCACCCCTACCCCCTCCCTCCTTAAGATGTTTATTACTATCATACCGATAAGAAATGAGCTAAATAAAAAGTGTACTACGTTTTGGCATACATGACTTTGAATATATGAACAATGACACCTTTAAAGCATATTTTTCTTTTGAACATAGAAAACAATAAGTACCTGCACTCATACTGCGTTTTTTTAGTTTCTATTTACATTATGCAGATAGGTCATTACGACTATCGTGTGTACCTTTAATACATGCTCTTTATGGCTTAAACAATTGGATTGATTAACAATGGGGAGTTTTAACCTGGTTTGTGGATGCTCCCAGCCTCTATCTTTCCTCTGTCACACCATAAAACAATACAGGTAAAGTTTGATATGTTGCGATTTTTACATAAAGGGATTGCCCAGTTTCCATCCAAATCAATATAAAGTATTTCAAATTTGTCCCAAGCTCTTTGATTCAATTTGTATTCACTTTGCAAACTACACACACACATATAAATCAGTCAATAAATACAATCCTCAAATGCTTTCAAAACTAGTTTGTTTTTTTTACCTAAAAAGTATCTTATGCCATCTAAGCTTCGTTTTCAACCATATGTAATTGCTTTGCTTCTGAATGCAACTAGGGTCGCTTCAGTTTAATAACTGAATCTTGTAGTCAACGGCTGTTCTTAAGATCGCCAATGATGCAATTTCCTCCGCAAGGATTAACATCAGGCGCTAAGAAATATTTCAAAAGTGAAAAGTATTCCTATATGTGTTTGTGATAGTATCTGGTGGTCTAATTTCAAGAAGTAGGGAACATGTCCAATCAGATAGAATCTTGCATGTGTTATAACAAATGACGTCCCAGATGTATTCTTCTTATTACAAACAAGTCAAACTGAATATGTAATTGACTGGTTGGAACAGTTGAGACAGTGCGTTTTATAAATATAACTTAACAACGTTGAACACAGCAAATAAAATACCTATTGATCTTAATAAATAAATTGTCTGTTCTGACGACTTGGCAGAAACTTTATATAAACGTTTTTCTCTGTATAGTTTGTGCTATCGCAGCAGCTCGCACTTGCATTCTCAGTAATGCAAACCGACATCGATTGACTGTCTAGGTGTAAGTAGCAGGGCAAGTGTTCGTATCGTTATGTCTGATTGTTGCCGTGATAACATGCTTCTTTCACGGGAATTTAGTTTTCCCACCTCAGACGTAACATTTAACGGACACAATCCGTAAAAAGCACACAAAAAAACAGACACTGAATTAACTTATAAAAATGATATGAATGATCTAAGCAAATGGGCAAAATAACAGCAAGTGAGAATCAGTAACTGTAGCAAAACTACATATTGGGATCTATAAATTTACTCACATTTCGATTAACCAAACTTCCCTCTTATCCTGATATCATATTATAAACGTAAAAGGTGTTAATAAGATATGCTCTGCCACATCTTCTCCTTAGGTAGGCAACAGCGTCTATGAGTGCATATGTATGGTGAAAATCATGAGTATGCCCATTCAGCTAGGAGATGACTTTCTTGCATACAGTATGAGGATAAAAATAGTATTGAAGCGGTTTGAAATAATACTACCTGACTCTAGATTCGAGATCGATTCTCGAGCTGTGACGTTGAAATTATCTACGATGTGTCGTATAAATATACTCGTACATGATACATTAGATATGATAAGATCGTAGCACAAAACCATGATACTGGTTTCCTTTAAGATAACGCTTCAATGTATTTGGTACATGTATGTAAGAAAATACTTGGCATGATTGGTTTAGGAAAATAATAGATTCATTTAGTCATTTTGTGAAACATTTATCCCAATGCATGGAATGTTCTATTTGAACCTTAAAACATGAAACACTCGAGTCCGCTTCAAAAGTTGAACCAGCACTTAGTTTTGTTTCGAAAAGCGTCGGGTCGAGTTGGGAATCGAACCCCAAACTCTTGTGTGAACGGTTAACATTATATCCACTGCACTACCGCCCCGTTTAAACTAAGTTACTTGCTTCATAAGAAATATTACAAAACGCATATTTTAATGTTAGCATAGACGAAACAGATGGCATAATAAATAGTACAGAAATCGCAAGTTTGTGTTATTTTAGCGCTTTGATTAATTTCGTTAAGATAACATAGTTCTTCATCATATTAAATGAAAAATTAAAATTGATGCACATGGCACACCTTCACATTCAATTTAAACTTTAATGTGGTTACTCGTCAGTATCCGCAGGCAGACATTTACTAACGAGGATAATTATTGTTAATACATTGAATTGGCAAAAAGGTATTTTCCAAAAGGTATATATTATTATAAATAAAATTTTGCAGTTTGATAATTGCGAGAAGTGTAATTCCCTCAAGCGCATTCATTAAGTAGCTAATTAATGGAATGATTTCATCAGATGGTAGTGTACCATAAAACATCGTTACACATCTTTTATGTATAATGTATTATGTGAAATGAATATAAAACGTCCAAAGATCATGTGTATAGTCTGTATAGCGAACCCAGCTCTTCCAGTTTGTGTCCGTTAAATAACAATTGTTACATTGTAAGAGCACGACGATTGGTCAGTTACTTCAAGGAAAGTTTGAATGACGTCATAGTTAAGTGAGCGTTCAATTGCTATGAATTGTGGGACAGGCGTAGAATTTCCTTCTTTTTTCATAGGTGGTTAATAGACCTGATTCGGGAAATATCAGGTTCGGGGACAGACTATCATTTATAACTAAAGTTATAAGGAATTTCAGGCAAAAAGTGATAAAAACCAATATTGATCAAAGCTATATTATTGAACCAAAATTTGAATTATAACACACTGCTTGAAAATACCCAGACATCACTTTTATAATATTTCTGGGATCTTCTAAATTCATCAATATCGAACATATATGACGGAAAATGTTAAATCAGATTAGGTTATATTACTTGTTAGATACGTAATAAAAGGCATTGCAATTTTAAGCGTGAAATTTATGTTTGGTTTAACACAGGCACGTGGGACAGATTCATTGAAAAAATTGATGTTGGCGGATTCTAACATTTTGATTCAGCCCTGATATCCTAACTTAAGGCCGATTCTAATAGGGATTCATAAGGATTGTTACATATCTTATTACCCTTTAAACACTGACTCAATAAGCCCTAGTCTGATATTTGCTATCTTGTTTGCTGCCAATAACTTATTTTGAACATGATCAGTATCTGATGTTTTTACTCAGTCAGTGCTACTCATTCTGCGTGTTTACTTTCAAGGAAATATTTTATTTTTTTTTGTCCAGTTTCTTTAATAATTATTAGCTGCTGAAACACTGCTTTATCATTTGGCAAACACCATTTTATTAGCAAGAGCAAGGGCCAGGAACAAGGGCTGCAATACATGTATATCATATAAGAACATGATCATTTCAATAAGTGTGTGTTCTTTTGTGAAAATGTCAAAGTTAAATAATTTAAGGGTCTCAATTACCTTCCCTTGGCAACTGTTCCAAGAAATTAGAGATGTGTCATTCGGTTTTGCATTCTTAAAATGGTCATATTTCTTTATACAAATGAGATCATTGTAATATTTTATGAGTTCTGCCAAGTTTAGATGACACCGGGAACTGGTCGGTGAAAATATAACATTGATCATGATTAAACATTCACTCAAACAAATCGACAGAATTGTCAAAAATGAAGAGGAGTCATTAAATCATCGAAAATTTAAAAAAGCAATCTGGTTAACTCCCTGTTTATCCTGCATTTTTTTGACCAACAGAGGACTATATATGGAAATTTAGAACCATTGCCAATGCATTTGTTTAGTGTTGGAAAAGTGCATCTCTCTATGTGTAGAACAGCATACAATTAATTCGTTTGTGAGATGTATAGTTATTTGTATCTAATATGTTTGCAATAAAACATTGGGGCCGTGCATCAAATGTAACTGTTAACTGATTCATTAGAGAGACTGTTGTATCAATTAGATGATGTATTTATTGTGTTACAAGAAAGAACAAGAGAGAAATATGTACATTGACGCCATGGATTTAAACACGACAATGTATACACGGTTCAATTTCATATACGTGTGACTACTCCTAGTTTCTCGCGGGTTAAGAAATGATTTATTTTTGTTTAGTGATTGTGAATATTTTATAAATGAAATGCTCAAGAAATGAAGTTCATTTTCTTATATTTATACCGTCAATACATTTCTTATATGCATACCATAATATACCTGATTATTTATTCATCTAAATGCACATATGTATGTATCACTGATATAAAATCTACATCTTAAATTACAGTTAGTAAATGCATATTGTAAACTATATGTAGCTTCATGATGTCATCAACACTACATTTCTGATTAAATTGATGACCTCATATTCAATTTCAAATGTCGGAAAAAAAATTGATTTTATCCACAATAATGTCAGAATCTTTAAACTATTAACATTCATGGCTATGCGTATATTGAAAATGGACGACACAAGCTTATGTAGGATCCATTTAGGGGTTAGAATGTAATATTACCTCGATCTTCATTACCGTCAAATATAAATGTTTATGTATGCATTCAGGCTCTTGGTTTATACTTTAGATACAACCCTTTGCATTGACAACTATTAATATATATGAAAACAAATAGTGTTGCTTTGAATTGAAATCTATTTCATTGAGAAGGTTAAGATGCAGCGTGACTGAATGTTAAAATTCTTTCGCTGATCCGTATTCATGTGTATAACACCTCATGAATTACTTAGCAATAATTAGGTGTTGAAACAATATTGGAATACATTCTCTGGTTACTGCATGCGTATAATACAAGCTGAAATAGATGATTTATAGCTCAGACAAAATAAAAAGTGACCAGTGATCCATTTTGATAAATAATATTTGCATTAATTCGTATCCTGTTGCATTCTCCCACGCATGTGTTCATGCTATGTTTGCTGCTGTCTGGTAGAAATGGAGAAAAGTGTGGCGATCTAATCTTAAATTCGATACAGCAACAAAAAACAAATACATCACAATAAAGTTGCAACACCGTTTCAAATGTAAAGGAATATAAAATATTTGGGAAATGATGACTTACCGGCGTACAGTTGGAATATTATTCATTTCCAAGATTGCGGTCCCTTTTGCCACTTATTCTGTATGTTCGAAGTGTCCTTATGATTAAGATGACTATTTGTAGATTGTTGTGTTTGCACGGTTGTAATCATGGATGTTTTCTTTGAATTTTTTAACTATATATATAAGAGCTTTTTAGGTATATAGCATACTTATATATAATACATATATACAAACTTTGACATAGGGTGGATGTACAAATATTGATGAAAACGTTCTTCTACTTGTATAATAGAATGATTATCTTCTTTTCAACCAGAGAATGAGCATTAAATTCTCCTTGAATGGCACAATTTCCCCTATGTGCATATATTCAGTTATACACACTGACTTCAAAACATACATAGGTACGTGTATGTCTTTATTTATATCATGCACGAGACGTATGGATACCTTTTTCACATCCAAATGATCCCTTTTTTAAAATTGTTTCTCCCGTCTTTATTATTACAGAATTGATAATGTGAGAGGGTGATCGAATAATAAATATATGCGTTGATCATAATGAAGTAATAATACAAAAGAAGTGACAATGGTGGTAACGACCTTGAAACCGTCAGTAAGAAAACAACAACGATGATGACAATCAGTGGAATATGTTTAAAGATAATCATCCTCACAGAGCTTTTGTACGACATTCTTATTTGATTTGGATCAATATTTCAGTACTTTAAGCATATACAGTATGCTGTTGTGATATATTTTGAGTATTCCAAATTTGCAGTATCAATTGAACTGTCTGTTTGTGGCTTTCGTTGCTTTGCATTTAATAGAAAATACACATCCAGGAGAAACAATATTCCAAGTTCACAGATAACGAAAGCATGACTTTTATCATAATGATACAGAAGAGAAATGTTAAGGAAAAGAGCGAGCAGTTGATTTCACTGGAAAGTACGCTAAGATCTGAGTCACAGATGCATAAAAATGAAAAAGGTATATCATCCAATAGGAGACGTAGTATTCATATGACACGCTGGCGATAAGACAATACCACAAACATATACAATTCAGTAATGAGACAAACACTGTCTTTGAACCTAGCTATGTTTCCAATTATAAAGTTGTAAAATCGACCGTTACACATTGATTTTATTTATATTTCAACCTTATTTAGTATTAAATGAACTGTAACAATTTCTTTTTTTAAATTAAAATTGTGCCCAAGCATCATTGGAGCTGGCTGGAAAGAAAGCTATTATAATTTAATAAAATGAAACAATAGACATTAACATATGCATATGTATTTCAACTTTATTTGATATTAAATAAACCCCATTCAAATCCTCACTCAAATTAAATGTAAATGTGACAAAAGCATCATTGTAGTTGCAAAATGATAACAAATGACGTACAGGGACGTACTGCGAGTGTCCATGTATTAAGATATTGGTAAAAAATGCTTTATCGTAATATTGCCATCATAATATGAAAACTTGAACCAATTCATCACGTCCTACTTAAACATATTCTTCGAGAGAACATGCGAAGAACATGCGGCGATCGTTCAACAGCTCAAAAGTTGCACTCAATTCTACGCTTATGAATGCAAATAACGTTAATGAACATCTCTGCTACAAATACATGTACCGTTATATACAATCATAGCCGTGACATTTCCCTCTACCTATCAATTCAACAGAGTATTCCCTAGATCTCTCACTTCAACCAACTTGTACTACGCTTACAATTCGTTTAGGAACGCTTATTGAGACACTTCTGAATTGCATAATGGCACTCCGGGAGACATTTGAAAATAGTTTTATCACAGATTTTACGATATATTTACCAGAAGACATGACACTGCGGCAACATCCAATAGTGTAGTGATATTTTCATTTTGTTTTTAAGTAACTGATTTCAAGTAAATTGAATATATATTTTCATATGCTACAATGAACATAATAATATTCGGTAACGTAAAGGTATATTCATGATCTTTTAAATTGATAGTTTTTGTAGCGTATAGTGTTCTAATATTCATTAGAAATAAAGCGCTGATATGCGTGGACTATCAGATTTAGAAAATATTATTCACTGTATTTTATCAAACTATATTACAATGTTACAAAAGAGCTTATAGCAGTATATCAATTCACGAGGTTAAAATTGATACATTTTTTAATTGAGCAAACTGTTAAAGACAACGCACCTAAAACATATCATATTTCGTAGAAATTATACTTCATTTGTTTATGTTTTTATGTTTTTAAGACACATCTGTTTAATTATATCACACTCACTTAGTATACTTGTTTCTATATTCATCTCACATACACTTATACAGGCTGTATGCATGTTTCCGCTATGTGTTGTTTTGGTTGTTTGAATTAATATTTAATTTATTACACACATCTGTTAAATTAAATCACACTCACTTAGTATACTTGTTACTATACTTTTCTCACAGCCACGTATACAGGTTTTATTCCTGTTGCCGCCAAGTGTTGTTTTGGATGCTTGAATTAATATTTAATTTATTACACACATCTGTTTAATTAAATCACACTCACTTAATATACTTGTTACTATATTATTCTCTCATACACGTATACAGGCTGTATTCATGTTGCCGCCAAGTGTTGTTTTGGATGTTTGAATCAATATTTAATTTATTACACACATCTGTTTAATTAAATTACACTCACTTAGTATTCTTGTTACTATATTCGTCTCAAATACACGTATACAGGCTGTACTCGTGTTGCCACCAAGTGTTGTTTTGGATGTTTGAATCAATATTTAATTTATTACACACATCTGTTTAATTAAATCACACTCAATTAGTATAGCTGGCCCCAGTTTCACTAAACATTTCAACTTGAGATTTTTCCTCAACTCAGATTTTTGAAAAGCTATAACTTCATTTAAATTTATCACTTGGCATGTGATCCTTGACAAATGCGTACAGATCTGTTCAAATTTTAAATATTTGTGGCCATTTAAAGTGTATTGAGTTTAAGTAACCATTTAAAGAAATTAAATATTTTGAGATGCTTTATGAAATCGACCCCAATTACAATACTTTTCTCACAGACACGCATGTATGCTATATGCATGTTGTCTACAAGTGTTGTAGTCAATAAACATGTAAATATGTCTGAGCCAAAATAAACGAATTGAACTTAATTGAAAGTTTTCTCAAGATATTATACTAAGATGCAATCATTGCAGGCACTTGCTGTTTAACTACAAGTAATTAGTACCTCAGTAATTTAATATTGAGAATTCAGAACTCGCTTTCTTCTGTACAATATGTATTACCTATGCATTCTGCCAATCTATGTAAAAGAAACAACGTAGTTCCCATTATAATTTACTGTTATAGCTACTTCTCAACAACTTAACATATTTTCTAACAGGAAATAAAGTTAAAAGACTCTCACTTTTTATTGTTTGTTACGTATTTCAATACATTATAACCATCAAATTGTAAAGCATGTTACCGATGTCTTGGAGAAGTTTATCACAAAAATTCACAGTAATACTTTGCAATATGTTGCACTTATTTCGTTTAATGAACCTTGTGGGCGTGTGTACCACTTAACCAACAATATAAATAGTATATAACATAATAAGTTGCAATCATAAATGTTCACTTGGTTGTAAAAATGACATAAGAATACGTTATTTATTATAATTCCATATTATATACACTACAACAAGACAACAACACAATAACGCTCAGTACTTCCATTTTAGAAACTTTTTTTTGCTAATTAAGATGTGACGATATGGGAATATGATCAAGATTAAGTGCACTCGTTTAGAATTCTCAGTAACAATTTTAAGACAGATAGACAGACAGGCAGACAGACAGATAGACAGACAGGCACATATAAACACTACATCTACTGTAACAGATAAAACAATTGTCTAGAATTGCTTATTGCACTTATAAGAAAGGAAAATAAATCAGAGTGGTCGGCGCCATGTATACGCTGTAAAGTGATTGAGGTGCCTTCACTCTACGATTGATATGTCCAATAATGGAGACTTGATTATAACAAATAATTTTATTTATTAACGTATGTTAAACTTGAACTCCAAATAGACACCTCAAATTATTTAATCAATCAATTACTAGTATGTGAATATAATGACAAAACTTCACTTACGTTCGCAGTAATTTTTTATGTATTCTCCTACAAACCATTGAGCGTATTCATCCAGTATGGCTCGAAAATAGAATACTGCTCAAACTGGTGCTGGGGAGTGGGTTGGGGTGTGACGGTTGGGGCATATTCCATTTAATTTACTCCTTAAAAACTGACTTAACAAATCCGAGTCTGTGTTATTCATGTTTGCATTCATTTGTATGCTTCCGAATGATTAGACATTATTACCAATACTTGAGCGAGGTAATTGCTTAAATTTTGGTCCATTTGGAGGTTGTACATGTACCTATTTGGTGCTTATCATATAGGCTTCTGAAATATTGTCCATATAAATAAAACAATTTTAATGTTTTCAAATTGCTTATACAAACTAGCAATTATGTTTTTTATTAATAGATCTAATGCATCCTTCATTTGGTATAATTTTCTGACAAAAAGTGCATGTATCGCCACAATTAACACTGAAATAAGCTTTTACATCAAGGTAAACACATCCCTTTCAATTTGGCTAAGTTGTCTACCCTCTTGTCTTGCCAAATGTTGATCCATCAAGCAGTAAATGTTGTTACTGTTCTACACAAACACTTAACGTCTAAATCAGGCAAACATCTACAATAAAGACTGAATGTTGTCTGGGTTTCATACAATTACCTTAAGTCACTCAATAAAATTGACTTTAAGAACTGTTTGAAAACAAGACTGAGTAGCAGCTTTGCATAAACAAGCATTTCCAGATAACTACTTAGATTTAACGTTGCAATGTGATTAAACATTGTCTCAATACCAAAGCAAATCAAATTTACATGTTGTATCATGGATAAGATGTGTTTACACACCGTCTCAGTATCAAAGCAAGTCAATATTCACATGTTGTATCATGGATAAGATGTGTTTACACACCGTCTCAATATCAAAGCAAGTCAATACTCACATGCTGTGTCATGGATAAGATGCGTTTGCACTACGCTTCGATATCAAAAGCAAGTCAATATTAACATGTTGTGTCGTGGATAAGATGCGTTTACACACCGTCTCAATATCAAAGCAAGTCAATATTCACATGTTGTGTCGTGGATAAGATGTGTTTACACACCGTTTCAATATCAAAGCAAGTCAATATTCACATGTTGTGTCGTGGAAAAGATGTGTGTACACACCGTCTCAATATCAAAGCAAGTCAATATTCACATATTGTGTCGTGGATAAGATGTGTGTACACACCGTCTCAATATCAAAGCAAATCAATATTCACATGTTGTGTCGTGGATAAAATGTGTTTACTCACCGTATGAATATCAAAGTAAGTCAATATTCACATGTTGTGTCGTGGATAAGATGTGTTTACACACCATCTCAATATCAAAGCAAGTCAATAATCACATGTTGTGACGTGGATAAGATGCGTTTTCACATCGTATCAATATCACAGCAAGTCAATATTCACATGTTGTGTCGTGGATAAGATGCGTTTAAACACTGTCTCAATACCAAAGCAAATCAATATTTACATGTTGTATCATGGATAAGATGTGTTTACACACCGTCTCAGTATCAAAGCAAGTCAATATTCACATGTTGTATCATGGATAAGATGTGTTTACACACCGTCTCAATATCAAAGCAAGTCAATACTCACATGCTGTGTCATGGATAAGATGCGTTTGCACTACGCTTCGATATCAAAAGTAAGTCAATATTAACATGTTGTGTCGTGGATAAGATGCGTTTACACACCGTCTCAATATCAAAGCAAGTCAATATTCACATGTTGTGTCGTGGATAAGATGTGTTTACACACCGTCTCAATATCAAAGCAAGTCAATATTCACATGTTGTGTCGTTGAAAAGATGTGTTTACACACCGTCTCAATATCAAAGCAAGTCAATATTCACATGTTGTGTCGTGGATAAGATGTGTGTACACACCGTCTCAATATCAAAGCAAATCAATATTCACATGTTGTGTCGTGGATAAGATGTGTTTACTCACCGTATGAATATCAAAGTAAGTCAATATTCACATGTTGTGTCGTGGATAAGATGTGTTTACACACCATCTCAATATCAAAGCAAGTCAATAATCACATGTTGTGACGTGGATAAGATGCGTTTACACACCGTATCAATATCACAGCAAGTCAATATTCACATGTTGTGTCGTGGATAAGATGCGTTTAAACATTGTCTAAATATCAAAGCAAGTCAATATTCACATGTTTTGTCGTGGATAAGATGCGTTTACACACCGTCCACAGCAAGTCAATATTCACATGTTGTGTCGTGGATAAGATGCGTTTACACACCGTATCAATATCACAGCAAGTCAATATTCACATGTTGTGTCTTGGATAAGATGTGTTTACACACTGTATAAATATCACAGCAAGTCAATATTCACATGCTGTGTCGTGGATAAGATCCATTTACACTACGTCTCAATATCACAGCAAGTCAATATTCACATGTTGTGTTGTGGATTAGATGTGTTTACACACCGTCTCAATATCAAAGCAAGTCAATATTCACATGTTGTGTCGTGGAAAAGATGCGTTTACACACCGTCTCAATATCAAAGTAAGTCAATATTCACATGTTGTGTCGTGGATAAGGTGCGTTTACAAACCGTCTCAATATCAAAGCAAGTCAATATTCACATGTTGTGTCGTGGATAAGATGCGTTTACACACTGTCTCAATATCAAAGCAAGTCAATATTCACATGTTTCGTTACGAATAAGACGCATTAACACACCGTCTCAATATCAAAGCAAGTCTATAGTCATATGTTGTGTCATGGATAAGATGCGTTTACAAACCGTCTCAATATCAAAGCAAGTCAATATTCACATGTTGTGTCGTGGATAAGATGCGTTTACACACCGTCTCAATATCAAAGCAAGTCAATATTCACATGTTGTGTTACGAATAAGACGCGTTAACACACCGTCTCAATATCAAAGCAAGTCTATAGTCATATGTTGTGTCATGGATAAGATGCGTTTACAAAAATATTTGAAGAGAAGTTATCATAAAAAACTGTAGATTAAGAGTGGTATTGAATCGGTTAATAATGAAGAACATTTAAAATAAATTTAGCGAATGCAAAGTCACATTGTTTTACAAAGCTCTCAAATAATGAGTTAAACAAACAATTAGAAAAAATGTATGAATTATAAAGAATGTGTAGTGTATGCCTTTGAATAGTAGTTCCTATAATTACGGCATAAGTCAGGACATTTCCCACGTCGTAAAAACAGACAAAAATATGCTTCTTCGCTGAGCTTCTTTGTTGATTGGGATGTTGTGTTTTCCAAACTGATAACATTGTTAGTTTTTAGGATCAAACGTTGATATCCATGTCTCATCAACTGTCACCATTTTATTTAGATAGCTCATATCACATTTACCATATTTCTTAAATAATCGTGTAGCTGCCACCATACTCATCTCTTTGTATTGCTTGAAAGTAACCATGACACCCACCTAGTTGCAGCGCAATGCATTTTCAAACCATCCTTAACACCCAGAATAGACACTTCCCGTTAAACTGTCCAGTTTAGCTGCTGAATATGTAACACTCGTCTCCATCTAGAATCGTTTTGACACTAGAAATGTTTCAAGCGTTTTTTTTGACGTTGCAGGAAGTCCGCCTTTTCCATGTCCGTTGTTTAACTGACACCGTCGCCGAATCTGGTATACCATTCATCAATTGCCGTTTTCTGCAAAGACTTTTCGCCATATGTTTTATAATGTAAACAACAGTTTCTGGTATAGTTTTCTTTTGCAAAGCACAACATTTTATTCCGTACCGCTGTTCTAAAGACATTGTGAAGTTAAAACAGCTTGGTAATATACAGTGTGTACAGTAAAGATGTATTGGCGTCATACATAACCTCGTAATGTTCTACTGACGTCACGGTATGAAAGAACTTGAGCTGTGATTGGACGGGGTGCAATTTTAACGAAAATCCATCAGCGTATAAAAAAGTAATGAACATGTTAAATAGTAGCAATTTCCGAAAATACCTGCCAAATAACGAAAAGTGATCCGGTGATGGTCGATGTACGTTATTTTAGCTACGATAACAACATTAATGGTATGACTTCAGTGCTGATTTCAAGTGAATCAATAAAGAATATATACACCTTTTTCGGAATAAATTTCAAATCATACAAATGACAGATGAAGATTCTTTAAGCATTTTCCGCGAACTTTTTGAACACCCATCGTATATACAGTATGACACTACTAGGTTGTATTAATTATAATGCTCACTGAGCTTTGGTACGACGTTTTAATTCAAAATGAATCAATATTGATTACTTTAAGCATTATGATGTTACAGAAATTGTTGAGTATTTGTAATTTGTAGCATCAATGAAACTGTCTGACTTTTGTAACATTTCATCAAACAAAAAAAATGACACATTTGAAAGAAATAGTACGGTGTCCCATTGGAACCATCGCGGCATATTTTTTTAATTAAGTCAAGTCGACACAACGGAACTTCGATGATGAAAAGTCGAAACAACAAAACTATGATGATGAAAAGTCGAAACAACGATGGTAAAAAGTCGAAACAAATAGTAAAACAGTATCCCAAGGGTAAAACAACAATGTGACAAAAACGTATTTTAGTTGCAAAATAAACAAATCACTTACAATGACTGAGAGTGTCTATATGAGCTATTGTTGAAAACGTAAGCTTAATATCTACATCAAACTTTTTGAACACCCGTCGTATATACAGTATGACACTACTAGGTTGTATTAACGTTGACCACAACGTTTTTCATCTTGCATTAATTTCTAGGTTTTTTCGTTACAAATAAAGACTGAGCTTTAGGTGACCTTGAATGGCAAGATATTTTTCCTTCATGTATTCGTTACATTAACTTTCAGGCATACATATATCCATAAATGTCTTAATTTATACGATTTTCGTGACGTAAAATTATATGCATACCTATTTTACATAAAAAAATGTATCTTTCTTTTCTTTTTTCTCATCTTAATTACTACAGAAAGTGAGAGGTTGCTCGAATAATAGATATATACAATGACCATAATCAATACAATGCATGTTACATTGTAACAGGGATCTCTGTCCTGTACAGTCAGTAACACAGCAACATCCATGATGACAAAAAACGGAATATGACTGATGGTTAATTATAATGCTCACTGAGCTTTGGTACGACGTTTTAATTCAAAATGAATCAATATTGATTACTTTAAGCATTATGCTGTTACAGAAATTGTTGAGTATTTGTAATTTGTAGCATCAATGAAACTGTCTGTATTTGACTTTTGTAACATTGCATCAAACAAAAAAATGACACATTTGAAAGAAATAGTACGGTGTCCCATTGGAACCATCGCGGTATATTTTTTTAATTAAGTCAAGTTGACACAACGGGACTTCGATGATGAAAAGTCGAAACAACAAAACTATGATGATGAAAAGTCGAAACAACGATGGTGAAAAGTCGAAACAAATAGTAAAACAGTATCCCAAGGGTAAAACAACAATGTGACAAAAACGTATTTTAGTTGCAAAAAAAACAAATCACTTACAGTGACTGAGAGTGTCTATATGAGCTATTGTTGAAAACGTAAGCTTAATATCTACATCAAACTATGCAAATTTCAGCTAATTCAGCACGTCCTATCTAAAAATGTTATTCATGGGAATAGTGGGCGATCGTTCAACAGTTTTAATGTTGCACTCAATGCTTCGCTTATAAACGCAAATAACTTTTGTGAACATACATCTCTTCTACAAATGCCATTACATATCATACTTAACTGTGACATTTCCCTTTATCAATCAATTCCACGGAGTATTCCCTAGATCTCTCACTCTAACGAACGTATACTACATAATATAAATCATTCAATTTCGTTTTGAACGCTCAGCGAGACACTTACGAATTGCATTATGACACTCCAGGAGACGTTTGAAAATTGTATTATCACAGGTTTTACGGTGTATATACTAAACGATATGACACTAGGGTAACAGCCGACAGTGTAGTTATATTTTCATTGTGCTTTGAAGCTAGTAATTTGAAGTTGATGCATTTTCTAACTTTATATTTTTCAACGTATATGTTCTATAAGGTATATGTAATGGTCTATAAGGTTTTATATTCTATAAGGTATATGTTCTATAAGGTATATGTTCTATAAGGTATATGTTCTATAAGGTATATTAACGCATCGATAAAGTATTAGGTTCTGCAACGTTTAGTGAATTCATATTCGTGAAAAGGAATTGTCTGATACGTGTGAAGTATTACAATAAGGATATACTGGTTAATTCATTGTTTTTTTAAAATATTACAATGTTACAAAGTGAATATTGCAGTGTATTAATTCATGAGGTTAAAATGAATAGATAAATTTAGCTATGTGTTAAAGACAACGTAAATAATACATTTCACATTCGTCGAAACCCTACTTCAGTTTTTGACATTTAAAATGATATCATTAAACACACCTGTTTGATTAAAATAAACGCATTATTTATACGTGTTACTAAACTTTTCTGACATACACAGTCACGTATGTATGCAATATGCATGTTGCCGCCAAGTGTTATTGGTGATAAACATGAAAATATGTGTGCGCTGAAATAAACGAATTGAATTGAATAGCAAATGATCGCAGATGTTTCATTTAGATGCAAACATTGCAAGCATTTGCTGCAAAAGTACAAATTGAAAGCAGTATTTTGAGTATAAGTAAATATTGAGAAATAATGCTTATAAATATGTTTTTACTGTACACTAATTATTGCCGGTCTATGTAAAAAAACATAGTTTCCGTTTTACTCTGCTATAATAGCTATTTACTAACCAAACATACTTCCTTACAGGAAATAAAGTTAAATGCTCACACTTGTCATTGCTTGTTACGTTCTTCCATAAATTATAAAACCGTTTAGCATGATAGCGATGTCGTGAAGACGTTTATTAAAATAAATGACAAAAAAATACCTTGCAATATCTTCTGCCGTCGCATTTATATCGTCTGCTGAATCTTGTGGGCGTGTATATCACTTAAACCACAATATAAATGATATATAACATAATACGATCTGCTAATGAATGTTTGGAAAATACGCCAACATAATGGTTAATTGCAAATATGTTATAAGATTTCTTGTTTAATTATTGCACATTGTTAGTAATTACAATTCCATACCATATCCACAACAAACATTTAGAGTGATAACAAATAAACACAGTTATGCTCAGTACTTCGCTTTTAGATAATTTGTCTCATATTGCTAATTTCAAAAAGTATTTTGATTTATGAAGTGATGTTTGAGATTGACTTGGTGCACTCGTTTAAGCTTCCAAATAACAGTTTAACCACAAACACGCACACACAAATGCACACAAACAAACACACAAATATACACACATACGTACGCACGCACACACACGCGCGCACACATACACGCTAGGTCAAATAAGTATTTAGGTTACTGCAAACAATTTAAAGAGAGAGATGAGAGAGAAGTAAAAAATAAATCAAAGAAAATGTATACTTTACTGTATAAACGTGTAATGCAGAAGTGTGGTCAATCTATTTCATAACAATTACGAAAAGCACATATGAAGATAAGATATTTAGCCTTTCTTACAGCGCTTGAATAATAAAACCGAATGGTCGGCGCCATGTATACGATGTACAATGATCAATGTGCCTACAACGTACATTTGATATTTCCGGAATTTTATATTAAATATCCAATAGTGGAGACGTGATGATCTAACTTATATTATTTATTAACTTATTTTTCAATTTGTAATCTAAATAGAGACAATAAGCTGCTTCATCTATCATATACTTGTATGTGAATACAGTGGCAAATGTTTTCAGCAACATGAGTCAATATAGGTGTCAATATATTAAAAAAACTTGGAGTCATTCAGCTTATTCAATATTGCTATGAAATAGAATATTGCCTCAGTCGCTGCTAGGGTGGGTTGATGGTGTTGCATATTTCAATGACTGATAAGTCCCCTACCACACACACACAAATAATGTATTTCACATTTGATAGGTACATTATGTGTATTGCCTTTATGTGTAATTTAGTGTATTATGTGCATAACTCCTGTATGTGCTACCGAGCTATCTCAGGTAACCAAATCAGGATTCCTTCTGGCCTATTTGGCACAATTTTAATGTATAGTGTTGTTTAATTGAAAAGTAAATATGTTTTGATTTGACTTTATTATAACTTACATCATAACATTACGTAAGTTACATATAATATCACTATTAACTTGAACTTCCATTTCATGTAAATTTTCAAACGTATTTATCAAATATAAACAAAATTTATTCAAATCCGTTTACGTTATTTTCCTCCTATTACCTTTCAAGCAGTTTCCATACAGATGGCCTGTAGGCGTAGATGAAATCCAAACATAATTACTTGGTTTGTTTGTTAAGTTTGTATCGACGGAACATTCATTTAAATTATTTTCTTTACTTGATATTTTTAACATTGCGAAACAAGTAAAAACAATCAATCGATACGTTACGGAATTATACGATCAATATTTTAAGTTCGTGTGGATAAACAAGATGTCAACTGTTTTAAGCTTAAAATATTGAATATACTAACTATCGAGGTCTCTCTCTCTTTATAAGGTAAATGAGTTTTTACGAATTTTTTTAAGACTTTGCTTTTATTCAGATTGTTCATTCATGACTCGGCACTATAGGTGCTTATGTAAATGCCAGCAGTGTTCTGGGACTATCGTTAAAGGGCCTCACTAAGTTTTCCCGCTTAGAATTAACAATAAAACACAAGGGCATGCCATTGGGTATACATGTAAATACACGGTGTATGCATACCGGTGTATTTTCTCAACCGACGAAGGTCAAGCGAAGTATACTTCTATCAAAGTTAATTGCATCCCATTTTGCATACGGGTTGTCTTTAAATTATACAAAAACACTGTTCATGCTTTTTCTAGAGGTAAATATGGTCAATAACCAATGCTTTTATTTGTCAATGTGTTAACTACTTGACGCGTCTTTTACGCATGATTATTCAAAACAATGTTATTTGGTGCTACATAGCTTAGACGAAACAGGAATGGTTGCATTGCCAACCAAAGTTAAAACATTTTTTTTCAATTTGGCTTTGGTTTTGCTTGGATCTCACAGGATATAGGAGATGAGTTATTTCAGCAACGTAATACGGACAACTGGCACTCAGAAATATCTTAATCAAGAAAGCCTCCGACTATACAATTTGTGGAAAAGTATCTGACGCTTAATTTCCCGTTAATTTACACAATAACACTTTCTCAATTACGTTGTTCTATTTGTTGAAACTGGGAGACATTCCAATGTACCGTGTAAAGAAAGACCATGCATTTTATGTAATTCACATGTAATTGATGATGAGTTCCATTAAGTAATGAATTGTACTTTCAACCAAGATATGCGTTAACAATATCTTACAAATACCATTAATAGTCATAATTAACAAAATGTGAACGCATTTTATGGTTTAATGGTAACCCATGACTTTAGTATGTAACAAAAACTTACCAGGTTTGTATTTGACATGTTTAAACAAGAACTAATCATATTCTTGTAAAATAAGAATAAGACCAAGAATTAGAATAAAAAAAGAGAAGTGTATATGTTTTGTAACAGTGAAAGCTCCAATACCTAATTCAACTGTTATTTTTATTGAAATACAACTTGAAAAAAATTGTCTTATATTCACTAATGAAAGTGTTAGTCGCGAATGTAAATATGTGCCTGTCCATGTAATATCATCTCGACCTACCTTCACGCCAATCATAATTATTTACGAACGCAACTAGGCTTTAAGTTAATGTTTAACTATATTTAACCTACTCCAACATAATTAACAGGATTTAAAGAAAAATTTACATTAAAGCGCAAACAGATGACTTAAATTTAAAATAAGATTTCTTTAAGATAATTATGTTCATTTTGGGCAAAACATTTGAGCAGAGCATTGACTACAGTTGCATTACCTCGAGTCCACGTCGCACCAACATTGTATTAATATATTAACTTGAAGCTAAAATAGCATAATGCTGTAAAATATGATGTGATTGATTAAATGAAATATTATTAGTTATATGATACAACGAATATGTTTCTACTTTTGATCTCTCTCTGTCGTATCTTTAAACTTGTAAGCAACACATTAGGTTTGGCTTATATATATAAAAAGAGTGGAAGACTCTTCAACTCCAGTCGCCCTTCCGTATGTTTGCATAATCCTTATTTTTATTACATTCTTGCATTCTTTAGGTGTTTGTGCTGGCGATGGTGGTTTATGTGTTTGTACTGGCGATATTGATTAAGGTGTTTGTGCTAGCGATATTGATTAAGTTGTTTGTACTGGCGATGTTGATTTAGGTGTCTTTGCTAGCGATGTTGATACAGGTGTTTGTGCTAGCGATATTGATTAAGTTGTTTGTACTGGCGATGTTGATTTAGGTGTTTGTGCTAGCGATGTTGATTTATGTGTTTGTGCTAGCGATATTGATTTAGTTGTTTGTGCGAGCGATGTTGATTTAGGTGTTTATGAAAGCGATGTTTATTTAGGTGTTTGCGCTGGCGATGTTGATTGAGGTGTTTGTGCTAGCGATGTTGATATAGGTGTTTGTTCTAGCGATGGGTTGGCGTCTGTCCTCTTAGAAATACTGAAATTACATTTTCTTTTATTGACATAGACTGTAAATGTCACGGAATAAAACACGATGCATATAACCAATATTTATTCGGATGGAAACGAAGTATGTGCATATTAATGTAATATTATTGCTTCGGATTGAAAACTGTTTTATTGAGGAGATTCCGATGCAATGTGATTTATTGTTAGAATGGTATTTTCTTGTAAAGAATGCATGCGTTCATCTAAACGCAGGTGTATTTACACTTTATAAGTAATTACCTGGTAAGCTCTATCTGGTAACAAGCAGAAATAGATGACGCAGAGAACACGAAAAAGTGACCATAGATGCATTTTGATTAACTGTTTTGCATAAATTCGTATCCAGTTGCATTCTCTGACGCATGTGTTCATGCTATATTTGCTTCTGTCTGGTAGATATGCAGAAAAGTGCGGCGATCTAATCTTAAATTCGATACAGCAACAAAAAAAGAACTATATCACAATAAAATCGCAACGCAGTTTCAAATGTAAAGGAGCATAAAGTATTTGTGAAATGAATAATTGACTTACAGTGGTAATAATATTTAATTGTGGTTTCTGTAGATAAATAAGCATTTGATTGGTGGTAACGAGGGTGTACAAGAAAACCAGTTTATGTAAATACCCCGACTTAGACTTTGCAACTGACCGTACCAAGATGGTGGCGCCTGTTGTCACGTGTTTCGTATGTTTGTATTGACCTTGTGGTTATAAGACTATTTATAGAGTATTTGCACAGTTGTAATGGATGTTTCGTTTGTTTCATTTATTGATTGATTGATTGATTGAATATTTAGCGTCATTTTTCTGCCATCGAGGGCTACAAACGATGAGATAAACTAACCGCTGTTTCCTGAGATCCTGAAAGGTTAACCTGTAGTTAGCACACCCCTACTCCGCAAGTAACTGATAGCTTCTCCATTTTAAACAGCGGTGATAGTCGAATGATAATAAGACACAATGTCGTATATCAATTTTCACGGAGACTTGCTGGTCGGTGATTCGAACTCACGATTCTTACGATTCCTGGATTGATAGTCAGACGCGTAACCGACTGTGTTCGTTAGAATGCAATGATGGACATATATTTCTTTTAAAGCTATAGCACAAATATATATACTAGTCTATGTGTTACTACATTAGTTGTTAAAAGATGACCAACACGTCCTTCCACTTGTATTGTAGACTAGTTGTTCTCGCTATGAATTAAGAATGGGCATTGGATGTTCATTGCATGGCACTTTATTTTGCCTGCAAGCCTCCATTCTTACACGTTTACAGGCATACGTTATAATTATGTATTTATACCATGTGTATTACGTAATAAGATATGCATCTATTTTACATCCAAATGATTTCCTTTTCTTTTTATTTGTTCACATTTTGATTTTCTATAGAAATGATAAAGTGAGAGGGTCTCGATAAATAGATCCATAGGATGAACATAATTATTACAATGTATATTTGTAACAAACGTGACAATAGGGGGTCACAACCGTGAAACGATAAGTAAAAAAAACAACCGTGATGACAATCAGTGGAATATGCTTAAAGATAATCATCTTTACAGAGCTTTGGTACGACTTTCTTATTCGATATGGATCAATATTTCAATACTTTAAGATGTTGCGGTACATTTTGAGTATTCGTTATTTGAAGTATCAACATAATGCCCTGTTTGAGACAGAAATACACAGTGGCAAGGATTAGAACGAGCAGTGGCAAAACATGTTACTGGGAAGTAATCTTAGATCTGAGTTACGGATGCATCAAAAATGAAATGAGTACATAGAATTCATACGACACACCCAAGATACGCCCGTGACAGCACCGTATCCCAAACCTATTCAATTCAGTAACGAGAGGACACTGTCTTTAAACATAGCTTTGTTCAACTTTATTTAATAACTATCTTACATAAACACGCAACAATTTCTTACCGAAATACAAGTTGTGCCAAAACATTATTGAAGTTTGCTAAAAGCATAGCAAATATAATTGTTACTAATTGGACTAAATCACAATTGCAGTTGCAAAACATACATAACATGTACAGTGACTGCGAGTGGCTATAGTATAAAATATATTGTTGAAAATTCTATATCGTAATATCTCCATCAAAATATGCAGATTTCAATTCAACCAAGTCTTCTCTAAACATGTGATTATATTATAAAACTAGGTGTAAATAATCGATGTTTCGCAACATTCCCCTTAGGTAGGCGGCAGCGTCTGAAGTACATTTATACGGTGTAAATCATTAATTAGGACATGACTTTCTCGCAAACCACATACTGATAAGGGAAGTATTGTGTTGGTTTGAGTGATTTATATCCATCCCTAGGTTCGAGGTAAAACTCTCGCGCTGCGACGTTTGATCTATCTGTAATATGACGTATGAAATATATATGTTAAACCATGTTCATGGTTACTGTACACTCAGGTTTAGGGAAGGGCCGTAACTAATGTGGGTATCACTTGTGGTCCAACCCAGTTGAATTGTACTTGTACATATTTGGCAATTAAGTGTGTTTAAATCAACGTCATATTGGTACAATTGAGCATTTGGTCAACGTGAACGTCATATTTTATCAATCTGAACATCATGTGTTCAAGACTCGTCAATGCTCTTTTTTTATAATTTCGTTTTAATTTTAGACCGATAAGCATGTGTGAAAAATTATATTTAGTAACACTTGTAATGAAGAAGCTGATAAATGGGTGATCAGTGTCTTGTAGTGATAAAGGGCCATTGTCTCTATCTGGGTCTGTTATCGCTTCTGCTCACTCATGTGTTTACCTCTAATAAACATATATCTCTACAACATATATCTACAAATGACATTATATATCATACTAAACTGCGACATTTCAATCTATCCACAAAGTATTCGTTACGTTTCCCACTCCAACCAACGTGTACTACATATTAAATTTCGTTTTGAACGCTCAGCCAGACACTTACGAATTGCATTATGACACTCCAAGAGACGATTGAAAATTACATTATCACAGGTTTTACGGTGTATTATTAGGAGATATGACACCAGGGTAACAGCCAATAGTGTAGTGATGTCCTTATGGTATTTTCAAATAACTAATTTGAAGCAGAATTGATATATATCTATATGTTATAATGTCACACCTGTATAAGCGGTCACCTTTATTAAACAGCCACTTGTCTTAAGCAACCATATTTGTTATTTCCCATTTATATGCTTTCGGAGCAAATTGAAGCAACTAAGGATGCATTGAATGGATCACATATTATGCTATGTATGTAAAGCACATATATGTCATAAAACATGGTTATCATTATGCATCATTAGAACGACACACATGTGTCATAAATGTTTTAAACATTACATTGTCAGGAGCAACGCACACATGTGCCATAATATCAATACCATATATTGCAAATATTTAAAAATTACAGAAAAAAAAAAGAAATGTGAAGGAAGAACTATATAATTGAATTAAAGCTATAATTATTTATGGTCCTATAAAATATGAGTTTCTGAAACGTATAGTGAATTTATGTTGGTGAGAAGTTAATGTGTGATACGTGTGAAATATAATGTTTATGAAATATTGTATTTTATGTATTGTATTTAATTAAAAATGTATTCAATGTTAAAAAGTGATTATTGAGGTATATAGACGCATGAGATTAAAAGAATATATAAATACATTTTATGCTCGCCCAAAGGGAGGAAGCATATAGTCGCCGCTTCGTCCGTCCGTGCGTCCCCAAGTTCTTGTCCGGGCTATTTCTCTACAACCTCTGGTTGAAATTTGATAAATCTTGCTAGGATGCAACATTACCAAGTGCATATATGCATATTTTATTTGTTTTCCGGTTGGATGATTTTTCACGGAGTTATGGCACTTTATTTCTGTTTGTGACCAAATTCTTGTCCTGGCTATTTCTCTTCAACTTCTTGTTGGAGTTTTATAAAACTTGCTAGGATGCATCATTACCAATAGCAGATGCGCATATTGTTTACGTATTCAAGTTCGATTATTTTTACGGAGATATATGGCCCCTTTGATTCTTTTTGTGACCAAATTCTTGTCCGAGCTATTTCACTATAACCTCTGATTGGAATTTTATGAAACTTGTTAGGCTGCACCATTACCAAGTGCAGATGCGCATATTGCCTTTGAGTTCCGGTTGGATTATTTTCACGGAGTTATGGCCTTTTGATTCTGTCTGTGACCAAAAAATTGTCCGCGCTATTTCTCTACAACCCCATGTTGGAATTTTATAAAATTTGCTAGGATGCATCATTACCAAGTACAGATGCGCATATTGTCTTTGTGTTCCGGTTCGATGGTTTTTTACGGAGTTATGGCCTTTTGATTCTGTCTGTGACCAAATTTTTGCCCGAGCTATTTCTCAACAACCTCTGATTGGAATTTTATGAAACTGCTCCGATGCATCATAATCAAGTGCAGATTCGCATTTTGTCTTTGTGTTCCGGTTCGATGATTTTTCAAGGAGTTATGGCCCTTTCATTGAGTCTGTGATCAAATTACTGTCCGCGCTATTTCTCTACAACCCAATGTTGGAATTTTATGAAACTGGCTAGGATGCATCATTAATAAGAGCAGATGCACATATTGTCTTTGTGTTTCGGTTCGATGATTATTCATGGAGTTATGGCCATTTCATTGAGTATGTTACCAAATTATTGTCAGCGCTATTTCTCAGCAACCTCAGGTTGGAATTTTATGGAACTTGCTATGTTTGTGTTCCGGTTCAATGATTTTTCACGGAGTTATGGCCGTTTCATTCTGACTGTGACAAAATTCTTCTTCACTCTGTTTCTCTACAACCTCTGGCTGGAATTTTATGAATCTTGCTAGATGCATCATTACCAAGTGGAAATGTGGAAATGTGCAAATTGTCGTCATGAAGCTACTGGTTTCAATTTTGTAAAACTAGCTAGGATCTGCGCATATTGTCATTTTGTTCCGGTTTAATGATTTGCGAATGAGTTCTTTGAAGTGTGGAGCCACATATTTATCCTGCTATGCTGTTTGGCATTGTTCAACAAAGTAGCCGGTACAGAGTCAAACACTCACTTGGGGAGTATCCATCGGATCCACCGATATTTTCTTGTTTTAATTCAGTCAAAGACAACGTAAATAATACATTTCAATTTCATGGAAACCCTGCTTTATTTCTGGATGTTTTAATCATTTTAATAAGACACATATGTTTTATTAAATCCCACTTATTATTATTTATACTTGTAACTTCATTCCTCGCGTATACTCGTATGCATGCTATATTTCTATATTTATGCTGTCACCGAGTGTTGGCGATTAATCTACTAATATCTCTTAGCCGAAATTAACGAATGTAATTGAATTGGTAATCATCCTAGATGCAGATATTGCGATAAATTGCTGTTAAGCTACAATTAATTAACACGGACACTATTTTGAGCATAAGTTAATAATGGGAATTCTTGCTCTGAAGTATTTGTCTTCTATATAATAACTATTGTATTAGTGTTATGCCCAACTGCATGTTAGACAACATTTTTCCAATAATAAATCTGCTATAATAGTTACTTCTTAACAGCATAACATATTTCCTAACAGGTAATACAGTTAAAGACTCTTGCTAATTTTTGTCTGTGACGTCTTTCCATATGCTATAACAATTAAACCTTGTAATGTTACAGAGATGTCTCGCAGACATTTATAAAATAAAATGACAGTAGTACGTTGCAATATCTTCTGCCGTTGCACTTATATCGAATAATTGATCTTGTGGGCGTATGAACCACTTAAACCTCAATAAAGATAATTAATAAGATATGCTAATGAACGTTTTAACATAGAACCGCAACATTGTTGATTGTAAAAATGTTGCGATTTCGTGTAAAATATTTGGTTGAATAAATTCATACACACACACTACGCTTCTATACTATATAAGCGTGCAAGCCGAAGGCAGAAGTGTGATCCATTTCATGACATTTGTGTTTTGACATGACACTTACGTAAAGGATAACTGTCTGTACATATAGACACAACATCTATTAATAGATAAAAAAACAATTGTCTAGACTTTCTTATAGCACTTATAAGAAAGGAAAATAAATCAGAATGGTCGACGCCATGAGTACGATTTAAAGTGATCTGGCTGTCTACAGTTTTCAAAATTGGTTTATCGGGAAGATTTATATGAAAATTTTTATAGTGGAGACATGATTATAAAAAAATATATATTTATTAACGTATTTTTAATTTGAAATCTAAATAGATAAACCAATCAGATACTTATGTGTATATATATATATATATATAGTGGCAAACATTCACTAAACCAATTGTTCCCAGAAACACAAGTGTAAGTGTAAGTTTCTATGTATTCAGTATTACACGAAAAAAATCATACTAAGTCGGTGCTAATGTAGGTCGATGTGTGTTGCATATTACATGTTCGGTGCAGGAGTGTAATAAACCCATATATATTTTTCATATCAACTTACACGTGTAATATCACTTCCGATTCATCGTTAGGTGTTTCCCGTAAAACTCGGCTCTCGTACGTAAATTGTTAAATAAATGCTAATTGTACATTTATTCTGAGTTACGTGATAAACAGAATCTTACATTGACTGTGTGCACATTTATGTTTTAATTGAATAAACGGGTATGCAAAAGTGACATTATGCTCGACAGAGCCTTGCATACTATATGTTATATGCCAACTCGTTTAATAAATTAAATAATAAATGAGCACTCATGTAAGATCCTTGTTAATCAACATGGACTTACTCAATAGAAGGCTGTACAGATTTATTACTAATCATTCAGACGACTGACATGTCGCCGCCCCCTACAAAAATTCAATGTTTTTGTTTTCAATTTGATATACAAATTGCAATCAGCATTATTATTCAAGGAAATAATACACCCTCCATGCGGTATATATCAATCGACTTAACAATAAGGGCATGGGTAAATAAAAACACAATTAACAGTGAATAACACCTCCCTTCCATGTTTCTTAACTTATCCATCCTCCTGCTGAAGGGTAATATATCTACCTATAAATCCACATCTGTTCCACACACGTTTCAATCAGGCAAAAATCTACACTTACAGACTAAGTGTCGTCTGGGTTTTGTACATTTATCTAATGCCACTCATTTGATTTGAATTTTAAAACAATTTGAAAAACCAGACTGATCTACATATCTGCGTAAACAAGCATTGTTAGATAATTATATAGATTTATTCGGTGTTTTACGATGCAATGTGCCTACCAATGCTTCTCAACATCAAAGGAAGTCAATATTTATATATTGTATCATGGATAACATTCATTACCAAAACTATTACAGAATATATAATACAATACTGTGGAATAAAAGTGTATAAACACTCAAGGTTAAACAAATTCTCTAAATGAATATATTTGTTGTCAGGTTATAAGTAAAGATCAGGATATACATTTGTAATATTGATTTCTGACAGTAAGTGCCAATGTCATGTCTGACTTGCATGTTATAAGTGCTTGATCTCGTTATATGTCGTGTGCAACTGCAATCTGATTCATAATCGGCATTGAATTAGGAAATGGTAACTTTATTTTTATGATGCAGTTATAATTAAACAATATCTGAAACAATGTTAAAGTAAAAAAAAGTACGGTAATGAAAAACCTAATTTAATTTTAAATTAAATCTTTAAGAATAATAAGTAACTCACTATTTCATCTTTTACATGACTAAACACAAATAATTGAAATAGTTTTTAAAGTATAATTCTTTGTGTCAAGAAAAGAGCTATATGCATAAACAGAGCCAACGCATTTGAAAGAAAACTGATTTATTTTTAGCCTTCCGGCATTGCAATATGACGCAAAATTGATGATGTTTTTTTATTAGTAGTATTGTGATAAAAATAAATACTCACTTCTGTTCCATAAAAATAAATCATATATCAATAAGTTAGCTACACATGTGTTTGTACCTGGCTGGAATCAGTAATATTCAAGTAATATGCGATGCAGTTATATGTGTGCGACAGTTTTGATTAAAATACTGTTAGCATATACCATATTATATGGCACATTTGTACATGTAGAGTGAACCTGGAATCTTCCTTCCTGTTGGCGTCGAATAACCAATAATGTGTTGGTACGCCGTAAAACCCTATTCATTCATTCATTCATTATTCTAGATGATATTGTTTGCATATACTTGTATTTCCTTAAACCAAACTATAACATACCATGACATTCAGCACTTAAAACGTTGATGCTGTTATTTACTTAAACAATGATCAATAAACATTGTGATAGATAATGAGACATTTGTATTTACGTCGACGATGACATTTACATGGAACGGTACTTTAATGCTATTTTCAAATATGTATGTCTTACATTTCTTCGTAGAATATTAAGCATACGTCATAGATGAATCTTCCATGTTGACAAATAAGCGATAAGAAGGAGATGTCTTGTTACCATGCACTCGTCTGACCATTATTTTATCCTTCAAGTTGTATTATTGCAATTTTAAAGGGAGTATATCAGAAAAACACGCTAGAAATATCTAAAAAATAAAATAATTATTAAAATGGATAAAAAGCATCTCATTATCGTTAATAAATCGAATCCTAATTATTGCGTATGGCAAATCCACCAACACGTGACAAAGTCGATATTTTTATCGGAGTGGTAAACTTGAAACGAAATCCCCATTCTTAAAATAGACAACACCTTACTGCTGCTTGACGTCAGTCGGACTCTGTCTAAGATGAAACAATTTTTACTACGTGTCAACCTGTATCATTGGCGGATCTGCTCTTAACAAAAACCGACGTACTTTTCCTCCCACTAAACTCCTTTATGTTATTAAAATGCATTATATTTCTACTGAAAACGTGTTTGCCCGTTTCAGATGTGTGTTGCACCCTCCCCAACCCACTCTTAACAGAAATCCGAGACCACTCCTGTGTATAGTGATCAATTCGAAAATAAAATAAAATCCCGTGACTCATTTAATACGTCACAAAATATGTTGCACTTTTAAGCGGGAAATCTTTTTTAGTCTTACCTAAGTTCAAGTTAGGAAATCAGTTTTTAATATATTATTGACAGATTTAAATATATATTTATATATACATTGGGCATTGCGAAAAACATTTGTTTAGCCAATTTTAAAAGTTTGAAAAATCCTGATAAATTCTCTTTAAGAAAGCAGTAATGATAACAGATACCAATTTTATATCATTTAAACCAGTTTAAGTTTTCTACAATCCTTAATACTTAACGGATTTTTATGAAACAAACGTCAAAATTACTTATTCTTTATATAAAAAAATGAATACAATAAAATATTTAAAGGCTTTAAAATAAAAAGTTTCTTTAATGACACGCTGCATTAGGCCACGTAAACTATTTTGTAACAATAAAATTGTTAAACGATTTTTATTACTATTCTTCTATTTATACGATATAACTGAGATGCTAGTTGCTATGACATCATATCACGACAGTTAAAATGTAGTTTTCTAGTTTATAGTGATGTCTGCTTGCTTCTGTACAGTTACAATATAGCCAGCGTATCAATAAAATTGTCTTTATGGCAGCATTTGCCCATCGCATTATAGTCTTCATTCTTATAACAGGGCTATAATTGCGTAATCAAAAGCAATCCAAGAAACAATGGCGTTACTTTTACATTACTTGTTCTGACTTAACTGCTGTATATACAAAGCGGTTAGGAACAATTTATTTCAATTTTATTAACTCCATTGATAATAAAAAAGCATTAGTTTTGCAAAACTCTGACCAAATTTGCTTGAACATCAATCGTGAATTGAACCAATATCAAATGTGAATAATATACCTAAATGGTGCATTTTTGTTGTATTATCTATTAAATATATTTTACACTCAAACTCGATATTACAACGACTCAATTAAGATTATGCAACAACTGACAGATTGGGAAGGAAATGTAGCTGAATATAAGCCAATGGCATATGATTATTATATACATGCCAGTTGTATTCTTTTGTCCATAAAGTACATGTATTCGTAAAATTCACTTTGGTTAAGTAAATAGACGAATAATAGTAGCATGGTGTGATGTAAATAATAACTGACAGAAAAATTCCTTGAAACCATCAAGCGTATAACCAATATTCATTCAGAGGAAAACGATATATGTGCATATTCAAGAAATATAACTGCTTTGAGCTGAAATATGTTTGATTGAAAAAGTTTTAAATGCAGCAAAATTGATTGTAGATGGGCATTTCTTAACGATCGATTATTACATGCGTTGATCTTAACAGTACGTATGTGTATTTAAGCTGTATTAGTAATTACTTGGTATTGAAGACAATATTTGGTTAACAATATCTGGTAACTGCATTTGTATAATAAAGGCAGAAATAGATGATTTGTAAAGCATTGAGACTAAACCGTTACCAACGATGTATTTTGATTAATGGTATTGTATCATTTCCTATCATGTGGCATCCATTCACGCATTTGCAAGTTGGATATAAGGTTATCAAATCGTTCTTCTAGCTGTATCATACACTAGGTATCCGTGTTGCAGTTGCAAATATAGAGAGAGCATTGGATACATCGTTCTAGTGGCACTTGTTTCTTCATGCCTTTATTCATTAGTGCACATTTATTTCCTGGCATGCACGTATGTTTTCAACTATACCATGTTCGTGACGTTGTAATGTATGCATGATTATTTTTCACCGGACGGTCCAGATGGTAGAGATAAACATAAATTAAATTTTATATACAAATAAAAAAATGATATAGTAGGGGTTAAAACGAATAAAACATTCACGAAAAGTGAGTTTAGACATTGTTTACAAATGCACAAACAATTGAAAAAAAAGTTTATTGCAAACAGGATATCTCTCGTTCATAGGACACGCCCGTGACAACATATTATTACAAACCTATAAAATGTAATGCTGAGAAGAAGAACGATACTTTTAAACTTAGTTTCCAGTTATAAAAGTTCAACTTTAGTTTGTATTAAAACAACCGCACCAAGTTAAAAAAAAAGTGACGAAATATCTTTGTAGTTGAAATATGCTTAAAGCACATACAGTGACTGCAAGTGTCTATATATTAATATATTGTTTCAAATGCTAAATCGTAATATCGAAAAGCATTTGGCGATCGTTCAACAATTTAAAAGTTGCACAAATAGCGTTCAAGAACATACATCTCTTCTACAAATACCATTTTCTACCATACTTAACTGTGACATTTCCTTCTATTTATCAAATCCACGGAGCATTCTCTACATCTCGCATTACAACTAACGTGTACTACATATTCAATTTCGTTTTGAACGCTCAGCGAGACACTTACGAATTGCATTATAACACTCCAAGACACGATTGAAAATAACATTATCACAAGTTTTACGGTGTATTTACCAGGAAGTATGACACTAGGGTAACAGTCAATTGTGTAGTGATATATATATTTTAAGATATTTATTGGAAGTTAATTGTGTAATTATATGTTTAATATGTTACAATGTGCATAATATAATATTTTGTAAGGCATTTCTATAGACCCATTAAATTAAGTTTTGTTTCGCAAAATGAAACTATATACAGTCAAACCTATCTGAAGCAGCCAGTCACGGGAAAGAGCAAAAGTGGCCTTTCAAGACAGGTTATTGCTTAAAACATGTTAATTCACTATGGAAGCATTGAATGGGGAAATAGCAAATGTGGCTGCTTAAGACAAGTGGCTGCTTAACATATGTGACCGATTATACAGGTTTGACTTAACATGAACATGTCTGATAGAGTTGGAATATTATCCCGGATATAATATTTAGATGCAAACATTGCAAACACTTGCTGTTTAATTGCAATTAATATACACGTACAATTTTTTTATTAGAAGCAAGTATTGAGAATTCCAGATTGGAATTATTTTCTCCTGAATGATAATTAGTGCATGTTTTGTTTGACAATCTATTTGAAAAAAACCAACATAGTGTCCATTATTATTTACTGAAATAGCTACTTCTCAACCAATTAACATATTTTTTCTAACAGGAAATAAAGTTAAAGGTTCTCACTTGTTATTGTTTGTTACGTACTTTCATACACCAAAAAGCATAAAACTGTCTAGCATGTAAGCGATATGTTGAATACCTTTATCAAAACATGACAGAATTACGTTTAGATATTGTTATACTATATACTAATTATTGCATTAATGATCTGCCAATCTATGTAAAACCCACAATGTTTCCATCAAATAAAGTTAAAGGCTTTCACTTGTTATTATTCGTTCCGTATTTCCATACACCATAATCAATAAACTGCTTAGCATGATAACGATGTCTTTAGGACGTTTATAAAAATATGACAGTAATTATTCGAAATATCTTAACTCGCCGCACTTTTATCGTCTGATGGAGCTTGTGGGCGTGTGTACCACTTAAATCTCAATATAAATATAAAAATTATAACTAATAAGATATGCCAGTGAATGTTTGGAAATGCGTCATCACTGTTGATTGTAAAAATGTCATTAGATTGCGTGTTAAATATTTGGTTAAAAATATTCTATGCAGTTTTATACTACAGTTTAATACTACGTTATATCAAATCAGCTATTCTGTGCACATTACTTCTCTTTAAATAAATTAATATATTTTAGTAATACTCGTTTTATGATATGACGATGGGGGATGTGAGCGTGATTAATTGCACTGTTTAATGCTTACCATGCAGACGACTAATGTGATCCCCCATCAGCATAATACAATGTTATTGATTACAATTTTTTTTTAAAAACAATAGCAATCATGATTATTATTAAAAATGAATTTGCACCCTTCATTTGATATATTGGTATACATTTATTCCGTAACACTAGGTACATGGGTAAGACAAACCACAATAAACAGTGAAATAACATTATCAAACAAAGTTATCACATCCCCTTCCTTGGTTCTTAACGATGCACTACACAGTTGCTCCCCTTTATACCTACGGTAACATGTTGTTTTTTTTAAATAGTCCTGTATAATTTTGTCTGAGATATTTTCAAAATAGCTCTTAGTGCTTGTGCTTTCTTGCTGCAGATGAGTAGAGCAAAAAATGACAGAGCATATACTGCAATAAGACATCACTGGTGTTAAAAGTGACTTTTATAAGATCTCAACAGATACATGTATTTGTGAGTATTTTTAGAAAAATATAAGAGTATTACTGCACCCTCTTAAAAAAACATGATGGTTAACCTAACAGTAATTGTGCATTTTTATGTGGGGATACATTCCTGCTATGAAAAAAAAATTGCGGAATTTTTATTTTACCGTGCAAATCATGGACCATAGTTTATATAGAACAAAAAATAAAACTCAACTGTGTCGTGAGAGCTATTTAGTCTATTGACTAGGCGAATGTTAATCTACCTATCTCTAAATGTACTAGATCTATCTGTTCCACACAAGTACTTAATGTTTTAATCCGACAAGCATCTCCCGTTAAATACTAAATATCGTCTGATTTCCATACAATTACTTAATGTCACTCAATTAATTTTGATTTTAGAACAATTTGAAAACCAATCTTATTTATATCTCGTAATCATGCATTTTTAGATAGATATATAATTATATTTTTTACAACTTTGGAGATTCGATCCCTCGGCCCCTGACGCCGCAGGGACCGCGAGTTCGAATCTCCAAAGTGGCAAAATATATTTCCGAAATTGTCCGTGTTCAGGTGAATAAGACATGTGTCACTCCTCTCCATTGAGTCATTTAAAGTAGGAATAATAGAAAACATAGAATATATAATTATATTAAACCAGTGGTTCACGTTGCAATGAGTCTTGCAATTCGTCTCAATATCAAAGCACGTCAATGTCTATATGCTGTTTGACTGATTAGATGCGTAAACAAAAAATATTAGTGAAGTTAAAGCAACACATCCACGTTTGAACTTTAAAAAAAAAAATAATTGAATTATGAGCACATTTCCCATACAAACATATGATCAATTAGCTGTATATGAGCATATAAACACAATCCCGAACAAAATGATGCCCAAATTATAATGCGTTACTAGCACTTTATAAAACAAGTGTGTAACTCACCCGAGTCAAAAAAATTGTCAAAATGACTTTCAAGGCAGATAAAGTACACTACGCACTAAAACGTGAAGTTTTTTAATACGACTCGCATAATTCAATTTAAAGCCAAGTTGGAATCCTCGGCAATTTAAAAATAATTTATAAAGCGTTTGTCACGCTTTATAATTTGAACATCTTTTTTTATAATTCTAAAGCGTTCTGGATAGTGTTTGTTAGCACATATACAGCTCACTGACCATATATTTATGTATGGGATATGTGCTAACAACTCAACTGAAATTTTTAAAAAAAAAAGTTTAAACGTGGATGTGTTGCTTTAAGAAAGACATTTTTATATATAGCATTTCCTTACCGTACCATGTGCACATAGAAACGACGTAATATCACTATGGATATTGATCATTTTGTAAATAAAGAATCATTTTCCATGTTTTACATTCTGAATGTCCTACTTTGTTTCAGTTTTGGGTTAAGATATATAGGCAAGTTGTATCATTTATATTGATATAAGTCATGTGATATGGCATATGCTAATATAATATCGACCAAAACTGCCATACAAATATAAATGTATTGCATATTACTTGAAGACTATATATTCCTGTCGGGTATAAATACTTAATATTAAAGTTGAAAAATATCATTAATAATTGCATCCTACTACAATGCCATATGTTAAGAATGCATTTATTTTGCATTGCTGTTGTTTCTTTCTTGCTATAATTATGTTTATAAACATCATATTTCAGGGGTGTTTCTTGTGTCTGTATGTGATAAACACCATATTCCAGGAGTGTTTCTTGTGTCTGTATGTGATAAACACCATATTCCAGGAGAATTCCATGTGTGTGTAGGTGACAAATACCATATTCCAGGGGTGTTTCTTGTACATGTATGAGATAAACACCATATTCCAGCAGTGTTTCTTATGTCTGTATATGATAAACACCATATTCCAGGAGTGTTTCTTGTGTATGTATGAGATAAACACCATATTACTGGGGTGTTTCTTGTGTATGTATGAGATAAACACCATATTCAAGGGGTGTTTCTTGTGTATGTATGCGATAAACACCATGTTCCAGGAGTGTTTCTTGTGTCTGTATATGATAAACACCATATTCCAGGAGTGTTTCTTGTGTATGTATATGATAAACACCATATTCCAGGAGTGTTTCTTGTGTCTGTATATGATAAACACCATATTCCAGGAGTGTTTCTTGTGTCTGTATATGATAAACACCATATTCCAGGGGTGTTTCTTGTGTATGTATGAGATAAACACCATATTCCAGCAGTGTTTCTTGTGTCAGTATATGATAAACACCATATTCCAGGAGTGTTTCTTGTGTATGTTTGAGATAAACACCATATTCCAGCAGTGTTTCTTGTGTCTGTATATGATAAACACCATATTCCAGGAGTGTTTTCTGTGTCTGTATATGATAAACACCATATTCCAGGAGTGTTTCTTGTGTATGTATGAGATAAACACCATATTCAAGCAGTGTTTCTTGTGTCTGTATATGATAAACACCATATTCCAGGAGTGTTTCTTGTGTATGTATGAGATAAACACCATACTCCAGGAGTGTTTCTTGTGTATGTATGAGATAAACACCATATTCCAGCAGTGTTTCTTGTGTCTGTATATGATAAACACCATATTCCAGAAGTGTTTCTTGTGTCTGTATATGATAAACACCATATTCCAGGAATGTTTCTTGTGTATGTATGAGATAAACACGATATTCAAGCAGTGTTTCTTGTGTCTGTATATGATAAACACCATATTCCAGGAGTGTTTCTTGTGTATGTATGAGATAAACACCATATTCCAGGGGTGTTTCTTGTGTCTGTATATGATAAACACCATATTCCAGCAGTGTTTCTTGTGTCTGTATATGATAAACACCATATTCCAGGGGTGTTTCTTTTGTATGTATGCGATAAACACCAGATTACAGGGGTGTTTCTTGTGTCTGTATATGATAAACACTATATTACAAGAGTGATTCTTGTGTCTGTATATGATAAACACCATACTCCAGGGGTGTTTCTTTTGTATGTATGCGATAAACACCATATTCCAGGGGTGTTTCTTGTGTCTGTATGTGATAAACACCATATTCCAGGAGTGTTTCGTGTGTCTGTATATGATAAACATCATATTCAAGGAGTGTTTCTTGTGTCTGTATATGATAAACACCATATTCCAGGGATGTTTCTTTTGTATGTATGCGATAAACACCATATTCCAGCAGTGTTTCTTGTGTCTGTATATGTGAACACCATATTCCAGGGGTGTTTCTTTTGTATGTATGCGATAAACACCATATTCCAGCAGTGTTTCTTATGTCTGTATATGATAAACACCATATTCCAGGAGTGTTTCTTGTGTATGTATGCGATAAACACCATATTCCAGGAGTGTCTCTTGTGTATGTATGCGATAAACACCATATTCCAGGAGTGTTTCTTGTGTATGTATGAGATAAACACCATATTCCAGGGGTGTTTCTTGTGTATGTATAAGATAAACACCATATTCCAGGAGTGTTTCTTGTGTATGTATGAGATAAACACCATATTCCAGGAGTGTTTCTTGTGTATGTATGTGACGAACACCATAATATTATTCAAAGAATGTTTTATGTATCTGTAGGTGACAAACACCATATTACTGGGGTGTTTCTTGTGTATGTATGAGATAAACACCATATTCCAGGGGTGTTTCTTGTATATGTATGAGATAAACACCATATTCCAGGAGTGTTTCTTGTGTATGTATGTGATAAACACTATATTCCAGAAGTGTTTCTTGTGGATGTATGAGATAAACACCATATTCCAGGAGTGTTTTTTGTGTATGTATGTTAAAGATACAATATTTCAGGAATGTTTCATTGTGTATGTATGTGATAGATACAATATTCCAGGAGGGTTTAATTGTGTATGTATATTATACACACTATATTCTAGGAGTGTTTCTTGTGTATGTATGTGACAAACACCATATTCCAAGAGTGATTTATGTATCTGTATGTGACGAACACCATATTCCAGGAGTGTTTTATGTGTCTGAATGTGACGAACACCATATTCAAGGAATGTTTTATGTATCTGTAGGTGACAAACACCATATTACTGGGGTGTTTCTTGTGTATGTATGAGATAAACACCATATTCAAGGGGTGTTTCTTGTGTATGTATGCGATAAACACCATGTTCCAGGAGTGTTTCTTGTGTCTGTATATGATAAACACCATATTCCAGGAGTGTGTCTTGTGTATGTATATGATAAACACCATATTCCAGGAGTGTTTCTTGTGTATGTATGAGATAAACACCATATTCCAGCAGTGTTTCTTGTGTCTGTATATGATAAACACCATATTCCAGGAGTGTTTCTTGTGTATGTATGAGATAAACACCATATTCCAGGGGTGTTTCTTGTGTCTGTATATGATAAACACCATATTCCAGCAGTGTTTCTTGTGTCTGTATATGATAAACACCATATTCCAGGGGTGTTTCTTTTGTATGTATGCGATAAACACCAGATTACAGGGGTGTTTCTTGTGTCTGTATATGATAAACACTATATTCCAAGAGTGATTCTTGTGTCTGTATATGATAAACACCATACTCCAGGGGTGTTTCTTTTGTATGTATGCGATAAACACCATATTCCAGGGGTGTTTCTTGTGTCTGTATATGATAAACACCATATTCAAGCAGTGTTTCTTGTGTCTGTATATGATAAACACCATATTCCAGGGGTGTGTTTTTTGTATGTATGCGATAAACACCATATTCCAGGGGTGTTTCTTGTGTCTGTATGTGATAAACACCATATTCCAGGAGTGTTTCGTGTGTCTGTATATGATAAACACCATATTCCAGGAGTGTTTCTTGTGTCTGTATATGATAAACACCATATTCCAGGGGTGTTTCTTTTGTATGTATGCGATAAACACCGTATTCCAGCAGTGTTTCTTGTGTCTGTATATGTGAACACCATATTCAAGGGGTGTTTCTTTTGTATGTATGCGATAAACACCATATTCCAGCAGTGTTTCTTATGTCTGTATATGATAAACACCATATTCCAGGAGTGTTTCTTGTGTATGTGTGCGATAAACACCATATTCCAGGAGTGTCTCTTGTGTATGTATGCAATAAACACCATATTCCAGGAGTGTTTCTTGTGTATGTATGAGATAAACACCATATTCCAGGGGTGTTTTTTGTGTATGTATAAGATAAACACCATATTCCAGGAGTGTTTCTTGTGTATGTATGAGATAAACACTATATTCCAGGAGTGTTTCTTGTGTATGTATGAGATAAACACCATATTCCAGGGGTGTTTCTTGTGTATGTATGAGATAAACACCATATTCCAGGAGTGTTTCTTGTGTATGTATGTGATAAACACTTTATTCCAGAAGTGTTTCTTGTGGATGTATGAGATAAACACCATATTCCAGGAGTGTTTTTTGTGTATGTATGTTAAAGATACAATATTTCAGGAATGTTTCATTGTGTATGTATGTGATAGATACAATATTCCAGGAGGGTTTCATTGTGTATGTATATTATACACACTATATTCTAGGAGTGTTTCTTGTGTATGTATGTGACAAACACCATATTCCAAGAGTGATTTATGTATCTGTATGTGACGAACACCATATTCCAGGAGTGTTTTATGTGTCTGAATGTGACGAACACCATATTCAAGGAATGTTTTATGTATCTGTAGGTGACAAACACCATATTCCAAGAGTGATTTATGTATCTGTATGTGACGAACACCATATTCCAGGAGTGTTTTATGTGTCTGTATGTGACGAACACCATATTCAAGGAGTGTTTTATGTATCTGTAGGTGACAAACACCATATTCCAGGAGTGTTTTATGTATCTGTATGTGACAAACACCATATTCCAGGAGTGTTTTATGTATCTGTATGTGACAAACATCATATTCCAGGAGTGTTTCATGTGTCTGTATTTGACAAACACCATAATCAAGGAGTGTTTTATGTATCTGTATGTGACAAACACCATATTCCAGGAGTGTTTTATGTATCTGTATGTGACGAACACCATATTCAAGGAGTATTTCATGTGTCTGTATGTGATAAACACCCATATTCCAGGAGTGTTTCATGTATCTGTATGTGACACACACCATATTCCAGGAGTGTTTCTTGTGTATGTATGTGATACACACCTTATTTCAGGAGTGTTTCTTATGTCTGTATGTAATAAACACCATATTCCAGGAGTATTCCATGTGTCTTTATGTGATTAACACCATATTTCCAGGAGTGTTTCGTGTGTCTGTATGTGATAAACACTATATTCCTGGAGTGTTTCGTGTGTCTGTATGTGATAAACACCATATTCCAGCAGTGTTTCGTATGTCTGTATGTAATAAACACCATATTTCCAGAAACTTTCGTGTGTCTATATGTGACAAACAACATATTCCTGGAATGTTTCGTGTGTCTTTATGTGATAACAACATATTTCCAGGAGTGTTTCGTGTGTCTGTATGTGATAAACACCATATTCCAGCAGTGTTTCGTGTGTCTGTATGTGATAAACACCATATTCCAGCAGTGTTTCGTGTGTCTGTATGTGATAAACACCATATGCCAGCAGTGTTTTATAACATTTGGCTTTACTTCAGCCGGTTTGTTTTCTCATTTAGTGTTTCTTATGTTTCGTTTAACGACATTTATTACTAGAAATGTATTGATACTGTATTATAATCTTAGATGCTAGTTGCTTTGATGTTATATCAGTTAAAAGAATTTTTTGGTTATATTGATGTCTGTTTGTTTCGGTACATTTATATAACAACGTATCAATAAGATATCTTTATTGCATCTTGCGGCCATCGCGTCTGCATTGATATAAAAGTGAAGCGCGTAATCAATTACAGCATTTCCCAGAAATAATGGCGATAAATATAATAGTGCACATTGGCTATATCCTTTTATATTAGTTTTGCTGCCAAATGTGATGATAATGCAACCACTAGTAGCTTGATAATATTTTTATAATTTAATGCGATGCAAAACATACTCGCGCCAGTAATATTCTTTCGTCTATTAATACCGTTACAGTTAAGTTAAAATAATCGTAGATGTGGTACAAATCCTAGGTGTGGTACAAAACATTGTCATTCGTGTGGTACAAAACTTTTTCATACTTGTGGTACAAAACATTGTCATGCGTGTGGTACAAAACCTTTATGCGTGTGATACAAAACATTGTCATGCGTTTGGTACATGTACCAAACATTTTCATGCACCTGGTACAAAACATGCCATGCGTGTTATACAAAACATTTATTTTTGAACTCTTGAAAGAAAAAAGCGTGTGTGTAAAGGTTTTACATACAATGTGTATAAAAAACTATACATTATCAAAATTCTTACAACATGCACATGGTATTGCAATATGCAGTCTCCATTCGATATAAGATGACCCAGTCAAGATACATTAAGTTGTGTTTGGAACTATTCTTGATTAATTTCATAATTGAAAACATTTGTTATGACTAAACAATACCTACAACTTCCATTTCGTAAATAACATATGAAAACATGGCCTTCCATTTCCTGTAAATAAAACCTTTCAAGCGTATTTTTTAATTACTCGGCAAAATAAGATTATTTCATTAAGATATTGATTATACAAATAATTATTGATATAAATATTTACTTTCATGGATCCATTGATGTTGTTTGTTTATTGTAATATTTCAAGAAGCTTCGTGCCAGATGGTTTATAGATGTAGATGGAATCCAGACAAATTTTATTTATGCGTTTGTTTAGTTTTCATCGACAGACGAAGGAAGTTATTTGAAATTAATTGTTTTCTTTTCTTGATATATTCAAAATAGCAAAACATGTCGGAACAGTCAATCGGTGTGTTAAAGGGAGTCAATCTTTTCATACTGAAGTGTGCCTGATGGAAATATATTGCAAGCGTACTATGCCATGTTTTAATTCATTCGTAACAGTAATGTCTTCAAATACATAGTCTAAACCGGTTACTGACATCTCCTCACTCAGTTGTGTAAAGGCATGGAATTCCACTCCATCGCGATTGCCAAGCCTTGACGTCATTCAACTTCCCCTAAAGCAACTGACCAATCACAATGCAACGGTTATTGACGGGTATACCGTATTTCTACAATCTATCAAACATATCCATTTGTTAAGTACGTTATACGACTTATAAATCATAACAATAAAACATTTACTGTATGATGCTATCGGACTATATAAAATCGCATCCTTAAAAAGGTTAGCGGAAGTCCCTTTTTCATAATACGTACTTGAGCAGTCACAAATACAATTCTTAGTTTTCAAAGCCTCATTACAAGAAACAAATACTTGGATATATAGAAGAGTTATACAACTATTTTAAATTAGATAAATATGTTGAATTCGGTTGAAGGTTATTTATATTAACTAAATGTATAAAGCACTTTGAAAAGCATCGAGTAATTGTTTTATAACATGATACTAACTTATTTCGTTTACACATGCACGTGAGGAAAATTAAAAAAAAACTCATACGAAAATACATGGCAAACATGACAAAGTCATCAAAGTTGCACATACATAATTAGTATGCAGAATAAGTATTATACGTATGATATATACATATAGAAGAAATGACCACAGTAGTCTTGGATATGCCACTGGTTATTGTGTGTGTCCAACCTCACTCTTCCCCCGTCGTCACATGATAATAGAAGACACTATTAACCAATCAGCAATAATTAAGTAGACAGTTAAACTATAAACAGTATATGAGCAATAATGTGATCTTCTGGTATGCAAAGTTGTCATTGTAGTGGGTTGTCGTTCATAGAACAATGAGGACAAGGACAAATCGAAGTCATTTTTTGATTCAACCTATTTATCAGATAATGACAGCGGAAAGATATTAAAGCATATATTTCTATCTTTGTTGGCACTATTGGTCATACGTTATAATATTACTAAAATTAAGATTTCAATATTCAATCAAATAAAATTATAATATTTTTTGTAAATCACAATATTAGTATAAATATTTTGATGTAAATTTAATGTAAAGCAACTAGTTTATAATCAAGATTCTAAAGACATTAATGGCATAATTGAATTGCAAGTTCAGACCTGTTTGATGCATGATCACTTTTAATGATTGAGATTGAGCGATTATTATTCCGACATTCCAGTAACACTCTCATCTGTTGGGTTAAAAGTGAAATTAATTTTCAGCGGTTTCAAACGTTATAGGTAATTACATGCTTGAATTTCAGAATGCAATTCGTGTGCACGTTTGGCAGGCAGTAGAAAATGCAACAGTTTAATGCATCTGCACTTGATGTTATTATATTTGTGCATTGTATGTGTACAAACCAGACACCGCACGTCATTAAAAACACTTGATATTTATCTTAACAATTGTATATGAGCTCTAGACATTGTTTTATATAAAAGTAAATGGAATTGTGCCTTTCCGGGTATAATATACAGTCAAATCTGTGTAAGCGGCCATCTCTATTAAACAGCGACATGTTTTAAGCAACCTTTTCTTTTTATTTCCCATTTCTATGCTTCATAGTAAATTAACCTGTATTAAGCAACAACATGTCTTAAAATGCCACTTTTGTCTTTTCATTGACTGGCTGCTTAAGACAGGTTTGACTCTATGCACAAAGCAAATCAATGCAAGGACATAGACAATATTTATTTTGTACTCACTTTCAAATTGAAATGAAGTAAAAAAAAATTGTTACATGACAATATGTTTTCTTTGCATTTGTAACACCATTGTATAGTCCTTGCAAGATATTTAGAAGAAAGACTTTGTACAAACTAGAAACAGCTGTCGTCTCAGTTCTGTTGTTACGTATCGCTGTATATTGAATATATGTATATGTTCTATGTTGATAACAAATATATATTGTTAAAACATAATCATACCAGAGCAGACATCTTTCTTTCAAGAACAGGTGTTGAATACAGAATTAAATTAATAAATATGAACGATGCCGATTAATTATAATATTAGTAAAAATTTAAGAAATAAGAAACCCATAGGAAGCGACCGCAATGAACACTTACTATTACACAATACTCTGTAATATCTGACTCCCAACCCTTGTATTGCCTGTATGTGCCTCTTTACATAATACACAATTATATTCTGTGTTGTCAAACACTAAACGCCTGCTATTTTGTCTTAGTTACGTTAGATCCTTCAAATGGATTTTTATTATATGATCGCAAATGTTATAGTTTCTTCGCTTGAATACGGCACCATAATTACATGCCAGTAACTTACATATTTATCTAGTTACAGCACGCCGTCAGATGAAATACTTTCATATCTGCAATACACCCAGTAGTGCTATAAGTATAAATAATGATAGACTCGTATTTATTGAACTAACGGACAAAAACTACTTTTTATATATGATTGCATCTGCCCTTCAAAGATAATATTAATTGATTCATTGAGGAAATCGACCAGATGCAGAGGAGCTAGTGGTAGTTTTACATGTTGATTAATTCAATGACACTTTGATTTATATTTGATGTATATAGTTAAAATCAAATATTTTCATTCGGTTTTGTTAAGGTAAGTTTTGAAAACGAACTGTTTTATTTACACATATCATTTATCTCCACATGGCGTGATGCTTTCTGAAACTGTTAAACAATATGTAATTACCTATATATTTGTAAAGTATTTGTTTTTACCTCAAATGTTTGGACATAGCTCGGAAACAAGTCATTTAACGATGAAGACATTGTTAAGTATATGGATACGTATATTCGATCGCTTTGTGATATACACACTCTTTGACTGCATTTCACGTAATGACGTTGTGAATATCGGCTAATTGTCTGCCCTTTAAAAGAAATGGAAATGGGAGGTAAAACACTTTTTTACAAACAACCATTATACATGTACACACACTATACAAAAAAAGAATATGTTCAACATCAGATGTTGCATTTAAAAACATAAGTACAAAACTGACATAGAGAATTGCAGCGCGTGGTTCAATGGTAGAGTATTGGGCCCAGGTTTTGGAGGGTCGTGGGCTCGATCCAAAGGTCAATGCAATGGCTCTACCCAAGAAGATTTCGGGCGTAATTTATCTAAGTTGTAGTAACTTGTTTCACAATCGAAGAAAAATATATTAGTTTTAACTGAACAGAAGCAATGATCTGTAAGTATGCCGTCATTCAGGAGCTTAAACCTTAAATTAAGTTATATTTGATCATATCAATATAAATTAATCTACAAAATAAAGCAATGCTAAGATAAACGTCGTCTTTATCGGCAGGGTAATTTGCTGCTACACACACTTTGATGACGTCATTGTTTTTTTGTGTTGTGTTAAACCTCCGTTTAAACATCTATTCGTCAGTTGATAAACTGTTAAGTATGTCAATAAATAGAAACTTACTTTATTATAACTAAGTCAAACAGATTCCATCAAAAAAAATATGATGATTTGTTTTGTTTTAATTTCATATATCAAATTTGTAACTATTTTTAAGGTGAATTTACCGCATATGTACACACGACAGTTTGTTTTCTTGACAAAAAACAGTCTTTGACTTTTTTTAATAAATAAAAAAAAATAAAAACACGCAAATAATGAGAATATATATAAAATACCATGTTAGTGCCTGATAGTCTAAACTTTATCTGGACAGGTTGTGTTCGACAAAAACACTCCCCAAGGCGCGTGCTTATTTTGCTCTCAACCTCATTGGATATATTTTGAAGAATCAGACACAAACATGCAATAGTTTCCGTGATGACTGATTTACGATATTGTGTCTCATTAGCATTCGTCTCTCACCGCTGATTCAAGTTAATCAGTAACTGTTACTTGTGGAGATGGGTGTGTTCGAGTTCTGGTTAAACTTTCAGGATCCCAGGAAACAGTTGTTAGGCTAACTGATTGTCAGTAGCCCTTGATGGCATCAAATGACGTTAAATATTCAATCAAGCAATCAATCAATGCTCGATGACTTTGCATAATCCAGAGAAGTAGAGTAATTATAATTTAGGGTTCGGCAAGACGTAGAATAGAGCAAATATACAGCACTTTCGACCGTTTTCAAATTATGAAGGAGCTTAGGGGCCTGCAGTCGAAAACTAAATGAGTATGACCTGGTAGTCAACTGTATAGGGTGTCCTACCAGATTATAAGACGGTGTCTACATACATGGCAATATATTTAGTGTTTTTTTTTATCGAATGAGTCGACAAATTCCGTAAAGTCTACATGGATTGTGTTTTTTTAATCGATGAATGCATTTAAAAGAATATGTTGAGAAGTGCATGTTGTTACCATTTCTCCAAAACACTAACGTAATTATAGGCCGGTGTCTACATACAGGACACTATATGTAGTATTTGTTGATATCGCATGAGTCAACAAACTTCGTATATATGGAGTCTGCATTGATTATGTTTTTCGACCAATGATTGCATTTAAAAGAATACGTTGAGAAATAAATGTTGTTACCGATTCTCCAATAAACCAACGTAACAGATATGATAAACCATCTTTTTATTACAAGAAGACGTCAATATCTTTATTCGTCCAACTGTTTTGCTTTGCTCTTTTTGTCCACCCTCTGTTCTTCAGTCATTCTTGTTTTTATCGCATGATTTGACATACTTCGTATACATGGATTATGTTTTTTTAATTGATGAGTGCATTGAAAAGAATACGTTGAGAAGTGAATTATGTTACCAGTTCTCCCAATACACTAACGTAACCGATATAAATACCATCACGTTATTACAAGAAGACGTTAATATCTTAATTCGTATGGCTGTTTGCTTTGCTCTGATTTTCCAACCGCTGTAATTCCTTCATTCTTCTTCACAGTGCATGCCTTAATACAATAACATGTTTCCCGCTTATCTCAGCGGTACTAGATATATTCGTGGACTTATTCTGCTTGACACGTGTGTTACGGAATGCATTCCCGTCAAGCTGAAGAATAGAAGCAGACATTGTGTTTATTCTATGAATAACAATTACTTTGTGGTAATTTATTCATCCTTAAACAACTGTCTACAAGTACGTTGTTATGTAGAGGTTGTTGCTGTTGTTGTATGGTGTTAAGCGTCGCTTTCAACATTTTTTCAGTCATATCGCGACGGTGTCTACTTGAGACAGTATTCTGAGCGCTGTCACACTGGAGTATCATCCTGCAGATACATGGTATGATACCCCATCCAGTCACATTATACTGACATCGGGCCGACCAGACCTAGAACTCTCCTCTAAATGCTGAGTGTCTTTTATATGACCCGGTCAGGGATCGAACCAACGACCTTCCGCGTGCGATGCAGACGCTCTACCACTTGACCACGCTGCGGTCTAGATAGAGGTAGAAGACTATAGCAATATAGTTTAGTCTATGACAAAGTAGAAAGTGTAACTAAGTGCGTGTAACTTGAAATTAAATTGTAAATATTTATCAACGAATATATTCAGATAAACATTTATAAAAAACATTTTACCAATACCATTGATTTATTATGAAGAGTAATGTTGTGTATCAAACATGCAAATTAAGCATTTTTGTCTTTTATTTATATAAAATATCTTACATGTCTGTGCAAGGGTCTTCCGTGGCCGGTTGGTTTGAGGCGCCGGCTCAAGGTCACTTACCTCTCACAGTTATAGTCGTATGTTCGAGTTCTGCTGGCTACAAAAAATTGTGTGAAAGTTTGTCATTAACTTGCGGAAGGATAGTGGTTCTACTCAGATTTTATTTGAAGGCTTCTTCAACCAATAAAACTGGATATGACATATATAACCTGAAATGTATTGAAAATCGCGTTAAACCCCATTCAAATAAATGTCTGTGTCTGGGAGATTAAGAGGCCTGTTTGTCATTAATATCTACGATTTTGAACTTACTCATAACAATATTGTTTATCAGTTGTATCTAAACAAAAAAATACTTGTCATTAATTGTTCCAAACCTGTAGGCAATTACTGTCACTCCAGGTGCCAGTTTGTAGTATACCAATTAGTCTATGCATTTTTTTTTGTATTTGTGGTATTGCGTCGACTGTATCGTTTGAATAGTTGGTACTCTTCAATATATACCTTCAAATATCTCCTCTCAATCTTTAAATTACAATACTCATATTCTTAAACAAATGAATATTACTATTTACAATACAAAAACAATTAATCTGAACAATTGCCCTTTGAAGTGATTCAATTACTTAGTTTAACAAACGTTAAATAACGTTAAATTACCACGGTGTCGCCAACAAGACAACCAATTTGCTGCTATGTCGATACGTTAAATAACCACGGTGTCGTCAACAAGACAACCAATTTTCTGCTATGACGATACGTTTAATAACAACGGTTTCGTCAACAAGACAACCCATTTGCTGCTTTTCCGATAATGAGTGTCTGATCTTTTTACTTTGTTTAAGAATGTTTAGACAGACTTATAGATTGTTTGGCGTTTAATCTTAGCTCGTGTGATGAGTTAGCAATCTGGAAATCAATTAAAGCAAATAGCAATGCATAACACAGAAACCTGCAGACGCATTTTGTTTAATCACGGCGAGTAATGCAATACTTTTAGAACCCTCTATACCTAGCATAATGCAAACGATGTATTGTTATAACATTTTGAATATCGAAACGATCAAATGGTTACACTATATATAGCAACGGGAAATCTGAATAGTTTAAAGATAATATTTAGAATTGTTTTTAAAATTATGAGAACATTTGCATACGAGTTTTGAAAGATGGGTGTTAAAATTGCTTTATAAAATTATGATAAAATCATAACTGACGGATATTTGAAAGGCAATTGAATATTATTTTTGCATGATTCATTACAACTTTATTATCATTCATGATGATGCTATAAACAGGCTATTTATAGCCGAAGTTAAATGTATTTGCAAGTTTTATATTTATCGGTGTATTAATGAGGATCGAAAAATAAGCATACATTGCTGACTTTCACAACAGAGAAGTCTGACGTGCTGTCTGACGACCGACATGTGTTATTATTATTTCTGATTAATGGATAATTGAGCTCATTCAGAGTTGATAAAGAATAAAATACAGGTAAAGCCAAAACCCGAGGACGTGTGGGAAGTTACATATGTTCCATTTTCCCTCAGGAACGGAGTCAATAAAACCAAATATACTACATTGTTTTGTCGTCTGTTGGTCGAGTTCGGTGCTTCCGATTGGCCCTTCTATCAGATTGTATTACTGTATTAATGTTGTTGTTGTTATTTTGCTGCTGTTGCTGCTGCTGCTGCTGTTGTTGTTGTTGTTGTTGTTGTTGTTGTTGTTGTTGTTGTTGTGATTGTATATTGTATGGTCGCAAATGTATGGTCGCGACAGTGTCTACTTGGGGCAGTACTATGAGTGTTGCCATACTGAAGTATCATGTCGCAGACATATGGTACATGTATGCTACCCAACTAAGTCACATTATACTGACATCATGCCGACCAGACCTAAAACTATTTCCCAATGTTGCACATTTTAGCATCATTGTTAAAGTCTTTGTTATGACCCGGCCTGGGATCAAATCCAGGAAGATAAACGCCCTTCCATTATACATGTACCACCGCTGCAATATGTTTGTTAAAGTCAATTCTGTATGTAAGAAAACACATAAGATACTATATTTCAGTTTTATGAGCTCAATATATAAGCAAATTCAAAAGAAAGAGCGATTGTGTAACCAATGTAATGTTATGGGAGATATACGTTATTTTTATTGAAAAGCAATTACAATTTCAGAAATACTGAACTATTTTTGGTATTTGTTGACACAGAAATATACATAGTAGATCTATATTTAACAACTGATTTCCTTAAATTCTTACCATGTGATTGAGTATTTCAAATATTTTTCCTTCAATGTATTAATCTTTATTTTACCGTAGTAATGTTTAAAAAAACATTATTACTTTCCCTTGTACAACATGTTCTTTATCAGAACGTATAGCTTTAACTGGTTCTCAGAGTTTCAACGGCTCTGGTTGTCTTGTTTTCAATGTTTCAACGGCTCGAATTGCTTGGTTCTCATGGTGTCAGCTCAGATTTCCTGATTCGCAGCTCGGATTAGCTGGTTCCTCAAACATCATGACGGCAAATAGAACAGTATTGTATACGCTCTGCTTGGCTTTATATCAGCACTTGTTATATTTGATAAATACAATCTGTGTAACTATGTATGTTTCCTTTCATTAGCAGTACCTCACCAACTATTAATCAAGAACAGAGAGTGATTGTTTACATATGTATATTCAACGTGGGGTTTCTTTGTAAGAGTCAATTTCCCCAGCCATTACGTGTTTTGTAGCATGTTTTTCATATATTTTTACGATGCCTTTTCGCATTTTATACTGCTTTTCCTTATAAACTGTGTGATTCCGGCATGTAATATATTACATTACTGATCCGTCTTCAATGTATTATTTCCATCATTGTTTTATCTTATCAGTTTACACTTTAAGGTTCGTCAGTTGCACATTTTCCAGTGGTTATCAAATTAAAAACGTACAGCTTTCCCATATTTTCATTACGTAAACGAGATGTTCATTGTATGAATAGTAACGACTCCCCATGTTCAAACGAACGAATATTTGCAAAATTTAGGTAATTTCTTTATTGGTACAGTGTAATGGCATGGTACTGAGCGCTGTGTGTACCACATTGCTTAAACAAACATACATGTGTAGAAAACACTTAGAAACGATGGTTGTTTACTACTGTCCAATGTATCATTAATGCTTAACTCCAAATTAAAGGTATTCCTATTTTTTACTTTATAGTCAATAGGAGTTTGATTAAGGAAAAATTATACTGTTAAATACATTTGCTGAATAAAAACAATATAGAATGATTTAATTAAAATACAATTAAAACATATAATTTTTTATAATTATACTTATCTAAAATAAAAATGGTTATAAGTTAAGCCCTATATATAAGAGAATGAAAAAATGATTCATGTATTCATTGACATTTTCTTGGGCGGAGAACATTTAATATTCTAATGTTGTTTATAAGGAATAACAATACGATACTTCATTTAACTTGGACAGTAGTGTTCCTTAATATACGTCTCACATACCATTGAATTGTGTAATGTTCTTTATATGGAGACATGTACTTCTGGAACACTGAACACATTGTCAATAATTCTAAAAGTGTCATTATTTCCATAGATTGTTCTCGGTAAGTCCAAATATGCAGAGGAAAAAACATAGGGTTAACCCGATTGGTTTTTCAAAAGTTTGCTGTTTTGATGACACCCCTTCATTTTTGACAATTCTGTCCGTTTGATTTGTGGCAGTGTATCACCACGCATCTTTAAACTGTTACATCTTCATCCAACAGTCACCCAACAACCAATAAATGTCCAAACTTGGCAGAATACATGAAAACTTGCCGTCGTTCTTATACGTACAAAGAAATATAACCATTTTAAGCAATTTTCAACTAAAATAATGCACAAACGATTTACACAGCTCTAATTTATTGGGCGCAATAATATCACTAAGGGGAGGGAATTGGTAAGTGAGACCTATAGTATAACAATATGTTTCTTTTTGTTTTAAAATGATTAATTTGTTAGATATATTAATAGACTATTAATCATAGAAATATTAAATACTATCATCAAGTGCAGACAGACAGTAATTGTTTACATTAACGTAGTGTTCTTCATTATAGGATGTCTTTGTTACCGCCATTGAGATTACGTGGTTTTGTTTGAATTTATTTCACAACTACAATCTATGTGTGAATACTGAACTGAACAGCTAACCCACCACTTTTGTATTTACAATATCTTCGTCAAAATACGGAGTAGCGCTACTAAAATATGTAAATGACATTGCCAGTTAAATGTGTATATGACATTGACAGACAAATGTGTATATGACATTGACAGACAAATGTGTATATGACATTGACAGACAAATATGTATTTTTACGTAACCTCAATGTTCTTTCTTATTCAAGTCCAAACTTCAAGGAAACTGCTTCGATACTTTTTGAGAAAATGCATGAAATGTCAGGTACATAAAATGGCAGGTGGCGGGTTAGCTATCACGTTCAGTTTATGTTGCTTTTCATTCCATTACGAATACTTCACAAACTATTACTCAACAACAGAAATAAATGTTTACATCTATATTTATCTACAACATTGGATGACTTTGTTACAGTCAGACAGTACGTGGCTTAAAGTGCATACTTTCTATATTTCGTCACGATAATGCGTATTTTTTGCTGCTTTATATTATAAAGTTTGGGTGCTAATTCGCTATATTTCGGTTCAAGTGAATAAAATCTGCGTATTAGTTATCATTTTATCTCTTTCTTATCACTTTAGGACGTTTGTTTTATTAGTTTATAATGTTATTGCACATTTCGTATTTGCTATCTGATAAAAGCAATACATCGTGCCCATGGTTATATTAAGTATTCGAGATTTATCATAATATTGTTGTTGAGAAACGAGTTTGCACTTAGACTAAAACAAATCTGATTCAACAACTCAATAATTATGCAGTAGAAGTTTTGTTCCATTTTGGTTAAAGAATAAATTTGAATCTGCTTCAAAGACGGTATTCAAAAAAATAAAGGCAAATATCAAATGTATGTCAACGCTTCAATGTAATTATATATATTTATTTTATGGTAATGATATACACGTTACAAGCACATTAATATGCATTCGAATAATATTTGATAAAGCGACGAATATTATATCGTTTATTGTTACGGGACTCATAATTTTCCGCTTTCCATAGAAAGTGATAGCGATAGGACAAAAGCGATAGTGTAAAGTACAAACGCATCGCCATACGAGTATAAATGCAGTCGTACTCAGCACGATTCGTGTTAAACATACGTTTAAGACAGCCAGAAATACGGTTCATTTTGATTATATCTGATCTTTGCTCAAAAAGAAATATATTATTGTAAAGAAAATCTCTGTCATTTATCGATGTGGTAATTTTATTAATTAGCTTTTTATTAATATGTCAGATATGTGAAACGGACTCGTAGCATAAGTGCTTTAATTTGGAATTAGCATCCTATATAGATACGTTCTCATGACTTTTGTTGGGGTTGGGGGGTTGGGGGGGGGGGGGGGGTCAAGAAAAAATACTGTGTATAAATATTTCCATCCCTTTTGAAATGTATTCATTCCTTTCTCACTATTGATATATTATGGGCTTCACCGAAAATACAAAGGATTTTTATATTGTGCATAAATTCTTTCCTCCATTCTAAACTATGTTAAGATCCAGATATATAAAGCGTAAGCAAAATATTTATGCTTCGATTACCAGTCTTAACATTTTATTCCTTCCTATTTCAATTAAAAGAATTCATAAAAGACTACTGATTTACAGATTAGATTCGAGATGATTCATCGAGATTTGTTTCATAGAATCTCTTATTTTCATTGAAAAATAATCTTCAATCTCATTTTTTTTATATTTCGGTTTGCGTTTTCTATTAATGCTATAAGATTGGTTTCTCCATGACGTCTTTCAAGAAAGCAATTAATCATTTCTTGAGTAGTGTATTTGGCCATGTACAACTATTCGCGCCTGTATTCGGATAGTAAATATTTTAACGATCAATATAAAGTGTATCCAAATCTAAGTAACTTGGATTTAAAGGTGTAATGCTCAATATCATTAGAGCAATGAATGGCAAAATATAACAATTAACCTTAATGTATCAATGATTTGTATAGTCGTGTGTGGGGGCGAGTTCGAGATGGAATTTTCTGGGGCTTCCCGTTTTTGTTTTTTCTTTCGACTTAAACAAGAAATTAGAGTACACTTGTAGATAAACTGTAAAAAACATAATAATTATAGTTATTGTGTTTATATCTTGTTTTATTGTCTTTTTCTGTTCGTGGCCACAGTAATGTATTATTTCTATACCTAGGAACATTTGTTTCGGTTTTGTATCTAATCTATTTCCGAATCAAGCTTGATGCGCTGGCGTTTTATTAAAACCACAATATCATACCAATATCATACCAATATCATACCTTCATAAGTATATTATTCTATCACCAGTCATTATTTGACAAAAAAAAGGGGTGACCGAATAAATTTAGGTTTATTTGGCAGGTTACCAAATTACTTGGAAATATTTGTGTATATTTTTTAACTTAATAACTATATTGCTATTCTTTAATATTTATCAAGATACACAATAAATAAACAAACTTGATGGGTATTTTTATCAGAAATTTAGTTCAGCTAGTTCAATCATCTTTTTGATCAACATGCTTATTGCCTATTCATCATGGTAAATAGAATACTAGGTTAGGACTCACACCACTATAATCTTCCTTGAGTACTCCGAACCAGATGAAGGAGGAAGAAATAAAACTTTTGTATTTTTTTTCTTATTTTTTTTTTCTGAGCTTTGTTTAGCAGTGATTTATTTTTCCTACAATGTTTTAAATGGTAAGCATTTTTTAAATCACCACTGAAAAGTTGATACTGATACAAGATTTACTGGTAAATTCTGTGTCATTTCAGAATTGTTGGATCGAACCGCACCGTGGACAAATAATTGACATATTGTAACTCTTGAAATCGATATCTTTAACAAAACCATTGCATTTATAAAAAAAAATTGATCAAGATATGCATTTTTCCTTTACAATTGCATACCTTCAACTAGTGAAGAATTTGTTTCTACACTGTGTTTTGGACATAAATGGTATGTCTTATGGGAAATGTGATAATGGTGTGAGATGCACAAAAACGCACCAATGGTTCTGAAAAGCATCGCCATTCTTGCGTTTTCTAAGCCTCACCTAATAAAATATGTAGTGAAAGAGCACTAACCATGTACTCTATTTCTACTACACCTGCGTCTTATTGGCATACTTGAAAGTCGTCAGAAATATCAGCAAAACTAACCGACAATCGTATACAAATTGAGTGTCTCTGTTACATGACAATTTACACTCCATGTGGCAATTGTCAAGCAAATTTCCTACAAACTACTCACAGCAAACTCTATTCATTCTAAAGAGTATAAACAATATAAATACGATGAATATCTTTTTCTCCAAACCAAATGATTATTCTCCAAATGACGAGTATAATATATATATATACATATCAACAATAAGTCTACGATTTGTAGGGTAGATTAAGGGTTTGATTGTAGTCACCAGACTTTCAGCAACGTTATTGTTTAACTGTTCTTAAGTGGACAGCAAATTGCTCCTGACAGCCTGATTATAAGTGAGTAGACTATATCGCATGCTACACGATAATATTGGTTGTCTTGTTATGTTCTGCCTGTACGAGTTTGCGTAATCGCTGATGGTGTTTTTTCCAATTATATGTGGTAAATGTGTCACTGCTGTGAAGCATGTGTGTGTTTGGGTGAGCTGTTAGTTCAGCAATCAGTACAAGGTATCAACAGAAGTGTTACTTTTGTCGGACCTTTTAACTAAGATACCACATGACAATAAGATTCCATGGAAGAACAACGTATTTTGTTTTATCAAATATGCCCATAAGAGCAAATGGAATATGCAACACCACTCCCGTCCGGTGGTAGACCTTTTAAATCCTGTGTTGAACCAGCTTTGTGATTCCAATGAATCAAAGGTACCACCGATATACAGGGTGACGTTTTTACGACAGCACGTAAGGCTGTATGTTAATGTAAAAGTCAATAAAAAGCAACAACAAAAACAACTGTATCTATTGCGTTAACAACATCAACAACAAAACTAACAAGATTTATTGCGTTTAAAGCAACAACAATAGCAATAGTCACTGAGTTAATCAGCATCCACTGATATGTTAACAGAAAAAAACACTGCTCTAAGTATTTACACAATTTAATTTTGCAAAATATGATAATGGATTTCCTTGGAGCACAGCGTGCGTCCAAGAAAAGAAAAATAAACAGACTCAGTCTTATTGAAGGCGTCTGCAAGTCGTTTCCGTTCATGGCATGCTCCGTATTATATATTGATAGTACACATACGCGTATAGTACATGTACATGTACATTTTACAATAATTGAAATCAGAGCGACATTGTTTAATGAATACTTTTCTAATATGCAGTTTAACGGTATAAAAAATGTTAATACAGGTATATATTTTGTCGAAGCCGTTCCCAGAAAAATAATAATAAATAAAGTCTTAAGGCTTATCGTCTTACACACCAATTAATTTTGTTTCGCTCAACATGTAGGGACATGCACGTATGAAACACTGAACAAATTGTCAATGGTTCTAAAATTGTCTTGTTTCCATTGAGTGTCCTCTGTTAGTCCAAATATGCAGGGTTGACCAGATTTTGATGATTTGATGATACACCTGTCTTCATTTTTGACAATTTTGCCCATGTTTTGCTGTGTATCACTACGCAACTTTAAACTGATGTAGTTTCATTCAACAGTACCCAATGTCATCCAAACTCATAACTCAAGTTCAAATGTTCTCATATGTAAAACGAAATATGACCATTTTAAGCATTTTCAACAAAAGTAATGTCAAACCGATTTACACAGCTCTAATATCCTGGGCGCAACAGGCTTGCTCCCGTCACTAAGGGAAGGCAATTGGTAAGTGAGACAACGTGAGAGAAGAAGTACAATAATAAGAAATGACTTTTCAAACAGCCGTAAATAATATGTTGGTATGTAACTACTTTATGTTGTAATAATCATTCAATGTTTGATGATGTTTAATTGCAAGTACAGTTTCATGTGAATTAATGTATCTATTTATTTGCATATCTGACTTACTGGTCCAATGGGCCGGATGTATTGTTCCAAATGCAATATCTGTATATTGTGTTAAATGTACACATGTAACTATAATAAAATATTTACATACGTAAATTGTATTTACTTAACCCATTCTTGGAAGTAACATTGCTTTATACGTACAGAAAACATTTTGACGACGATGGTTTTCGTCAAAGAACAACTAGCACTAAAACAGATAACCCCGACTGGGATTTCTCGACATCGAATTGTCAGATCATTTCTCAGTGACGCAACAGAAACATGCCATACTGTTATCTAAACAAATGTCAAAATATCTAAGAATGAATTATGAGACGTTACGCAAATAAATTGCCTGATTTAGGAGATAGTTTACAACTAACGTTTCAACACAGATGCACAAAAACATTATTTCATTTCCGCCAATGAGTAAACAAGACAATTTAAGGACAATGGATGTTTGCCAAGATGCAATCTCGCATCGATACAAGCCATGCACCGGCTCGTTATCGACAAGACTCCGTAGTATAAAATCTCTTTAGAATATTCATACCTCATGAGTAAAGGGAGAATGTTAGATTAATTCGCTATCAGTGTCTTAAACAATACAATAATAATCAAAATAGATCAAAAGCATTAATTCCCATTATCATTTTAAATATAATCTGAATAGTTTAGTATGTCAAATCCACCAAAACGTGACAAAATCGATATTTAAATTGTAGCGGTAAACTTGAAACGGACTCCACATTCTAAAAATAGGATACACTAAATTCTGTTTGAAGACCTTCGCATCGTTATTCGGACTCTTTCTAACATGAAACATGTTTTACTACGTGAAAATCTGTATAACTGATTAAATTGAAATCAAAATGAAAGCATGTGACTCATTTAATACGTCACATATTATGTTGCCATTTTAAGCGGGAAATCTATTTTAGTCTAACCTAGGTACGTAACCCAAGTTAGGAAAGTCCTTTTCAATATATTATTTTGGCAGTTTTGAATATACTAGTAATTTTTATAAGAATATGGAGTCAGTGAGTATATATACGAATGATATATTTGAAGAAAAAAAATGTTTTAGCCAAGTTTAAAATTTTGAAAAATCTTGATCCATGTTATTTTCTTTAAGAGAAATACTTCGCTTTTAAGACAGGTGCTGGTACGGTCAATGTATATCATTACAATATAGCATGCTTGATAAGAATGCTGGATGAAAATAACAATAAAACAATAATAATTTTAAATGTTGATGGTCATGTGGTCCAGTGATAGAACATCGGGTCAAGAATAAGGGTATCGTGGGTTTCATCCTCCGCTACGACTTCGTGTGGTGTCATTGAGCAATACGCCTAGCTCTGGTTTCACTTCGAGCGTGAGTTGTAAGAATTAGATTCGCCATCGAGGTAAGACAAGTTTAAAACCAAACTTACTTTTAGGAGCGAAGTTTATTTGTGCTTCGGTACACCTAAAACGTGTGGAAACGATTCCTTAGATATGTGACATGACATGCTTACGTGTTTGACAATGTATGACATGAAGCCAGAAGAACACAATATCAGGTTGCCAGATTTGTACGATTGGTGTCAGGTTTAAGCTCGTCGCTGGTGTATTTTGCTACTGGCCGTCCAAAGCCATTTTTCACTTCTTCTGTATAAATGTATGGACCTGCATATATTTTACATATTGGCTATGTTTAAGCTTGATTTGGTCTTTTAATTCGTCAAGTTAGGAGAGCATACACATTTACATCAACATATAACATTATATAGAATTATGGACATGAATCATTGAATCGAGCAAAGTATACAAGTGAAATTTAAGTAAGTTTACATAATACTATTTACATATATTATACAACATTATGAACAAACAAATCCACGTCAGTCATTCAATTATAGATTATAAGCATAATAATCTACAATAAAATATATAGTAGTATAACCATGCATCGGATTATATTTGTTGTTCAAGAATACATCTATACATTTAATGTATAGTGTTGATATCAATATCGTTGGAATTATTCCTTGACGGAACGAAATTCAAGACATAAACAGATATTGATGCGCTAAAATTCTGAATAAACAACATACAAAAATAAAAATAACTGTTATCTTTAGTTTGAGTTATTTTTGTTTTGTTCTGCTGAAATACAAACAATAGAGGATTGTTACGTTAATATTCACTATATACTGGAATATCGGCCCAGACTAAACGTACAAGCTGATCCTAACCGATATCCCAGCATATAGCCGTTTCTTTTAAATGTGTACATGGCTTTTAAACATGGTAATATGTGTATTTGATCCAATTACCATATCTGCGTTGTCTCTATTGATGCTTCGCAAATCAAAACTTTTATTGGATTGATTTTTCTTCTTTAATATTTCACGCTCATTACAAAGCAATTATTTTTTAACAGAAATTCGACAGATATCTACAAATCTAATGACGTAGTTACAGACATATGCCACTCGGGAATAAATAATGTTTTGGTCTGGCATCCATCGTTATGTCTCATACAATAAATCCAGAGAATCAAGCAAGAGAGTGTTGTTAAGTTATTGTCAGACAGTCACCTTGACCTTTAAGTACTCAAAGGACAAATTGACTGCATTGCTTATGCTTAAATGTTCAAAAGTACATATGTTTATGAACTTAGACATTTCTGTGAAGTCTTGAAGGATTATTGTATATGTGTATATACTTTTAATGATTTTTGTGAAATTTTGAAAAAGATACATTTATACGTTTATGAATTTCTGTGAAGTTTTGAAGGATGATATCTGTGAAATACTTATATATCTATAAAACTTATATTTTAGAAACATTCAATTGACTACTTTGTTTAAATGTTCAAAAGTACATATGTTTATGCACTTTACACCTTCTGTGAAGTCTTAAAGAATGTTTATATTTTTTTAAAATATCTGAAGGATGTATATATATGCATAAACATTATGTTTCAGAACATTTCTGAAGGATAATCGTATAAATGTTTATCAGTGTTACAATTTGATTGGAGTCAAGGATTAAAGTATGTATATTGTATGCACTTTATAATTCCTTATATTGTATACACTTTATAATTCCCTATATTGTATGCACTTTATAATTCCTTATACTGTATACACTTTATAATTCCTTATATTGTAAACACTTTATAATTCCTTATATTTATTCACTTTATAATTTCTTATATTGTATACACTTTACAATTCATTATAGTGTAACACTTTATAATTCCCTATATTGTATACACTATATAATTACTTATATTGTATACACTTTATAATTCCTTATATTGTTTACACTTTATAATTCTATATATTGTATACACTTAATAATTCTTTATATTGTATACACTTTATAATTCCAGTGGAGTCCCAAAATAATATGAAGACAAATGCCAAAACATCATTTACTGAGATGCATGCAGAGTTGACGGTAAGTCTAGAACTAGACTATCACGACATCTAATAAATTTTATTATTATATCAATTTATATTTTATATTTGATTCGCCTTTGCAATTCCTATCATTTATATTAAACTTAAATTTAAAAAAAAATGTGTTTACCACCTGTGTATCACATCTGCAAAATCTCAAACTTTGGAATTATTTCCTAAATACTTACAAATCGAAATTTTATATTGTTTTATATATTATTTATATGTGTCCCTTTCCTTGCTTTAACATGTAATAATATTGTATTTTAACGTAAATTTAACAAGTTTGTATCATCTCGGAAACCATCATCAAATTCCTACAATTTGGAATTATTTTCCAAATAAATATCAACTCAAAAAATCGAAAATGTATATCATTTCATATTTTATGTTTGAACTTTCACTGAAATTGCTTCTATATATCATTTATTTAAATTCAAACTAAAACAATGTTTATCATCTGTGAAACCATCCGCACATCGTAAATTTTGAGATTAGTTTTCAAATACATATTCATCCATCGATTGTTTTCTTATTTGCTATTCCAATTTTAATTACAACAAAGTTTCTATTCTCCTGATACGTGTAAATCGCCCATAAAACAACGGCACATTTTATCTTTATGTCATCTGCTCTATTTCCTTGTTAGTGTAGCCTATCATGTTCAATGGTAAACTTAATTCGTTGTTTGTATGGCATAGTTCCACCAATGGAAAAGGAAATGCTTCCTTGGGGTAGTCGCATAATGGCGGTTATGAATAATCGTTGTTTCTTCCTTTTTAAAAATGCATTTTCCTTATTTTAATGCTCATGTACTTTTTTTTTAATTTGTATAGCATTATTTGTGTATTTTTAACATTTTGACTGCATTGTCGTGCTTTAGTTGTGAATTTAGAACAAACAATTGATGCTTGGAAATTGGGGTATGAATACATGATTTAGGAAGTCTACTTTTACTTTGTCAACAGTGTACACACTGAGCAGAAAACAAATCTCTTACATGGCATAGGTTCCTACTTTTCTCATCATGTCTTGGTAGTGCAGAGGTTGACAAACAGTAAAATGTAAAATTCACTTGATTTTTAGGGTCTCTCTATGAATGACAAGCTTTAAAACTTTTATTATTTACTATAGATTTAAGAAAAAATCAATGGTCGGCTTACGAGGGTTAAAGATACGTGACGTCAAAGAAAGCTCTAACGAGTTTTTTGCATTCATCCTGATTCGATGGCTGGGCTTCCTCATAACTTTATAGATATTTTTCTCGCCTACGAAAATGTATTTTACCCCTTTTTGTTGTTGAAAACTGTAAATAGAGCTCGACAATACGTCAGAAAAAGTATGTCAGCGGATGTTTTCATGATGTACATTTAACCCGTTCGGAACAACTTGCTTAATTCTACGACTTGCAATCACATCAATTCAAAATGAGTATCCGCGTTAAAATCTCGTACCAATGGATCAGGATTCCATGCAAACGGCGAGGCTTTGTCGAGTCTCTGTGTCAATTTTCTGATCCGAGGGTCTGATTTCCCACATGAAAAAATTAAAATGGATATTTTCATCTTCGTTAAAAGACAGGGCATGGGATTGTCTACCTTTGCAAAAATATCCAACTTTTAAAATGCGTATTTAACGCACAGAAACCATCAAAAATGTACAAAGTTGTTAATTGACATACAGTGTTAAACTCAATATAGATTAGTTTAAACTTATTTATTTTACATCGATTGTGAAACAAGTTATAGCAACTAAATGAATAACGCTCTGAGTCTTCCTCGTAAGAATCAGTTCTAAGATAAGCAGAAAAAAGGATCTTGCTCAAGAACACTACACATAGCCGTGGATGAACACCATGCAGAAAAAAGGGTCTTGCTCAAGAACACTACACATAGCCGTGGATGAACCCCATGCTCCCCCCCCCACCCTCAACGTAGGGTCGATGCTTTACCACTAGAGTACGCTCTCCACTTCAATATAGATTAAGCCCTACGTTATAGGTATGACGATTGCCTTACACAACGATGGTTAAAAAACTTTATAATTCGCTTGGTGATATTACAGACATCATGTAACATAAGTGTACTTTTTGGAACAACGCATTTTATGTCGTAGTAAAAACATCAGCTATGTATAATAAATCATTTATATTATCTTCGTTAAATCAGTATAATATACATACAAGTACAGAACAGAATAAAAACACAGAAAATAAACAGGATAAATATATAGTTACTACTTAGAAATGTCTCTGTGGTGGTTTATTAGGATGTATGGACATTATTTTGATTAAGCTTTGTGGGTTTATTTATAAAGACACAGTCTAGGTCTGTGCTTTAGTGCGCATGCTCAAACGACGGTTCTGCGTATAATAGTTTTCCAGTAATTTTAATGAAGTTTTGTCTTCGATGTATGCAAAACTGTTGTTGTGTTTGTGTAATAAACATGATAGATGCATAAAAAAATTGAACACTTACAGTAACTTGTGATATATTATTTTTTTGGCTTTATAACCACAATATATTTCTATGAACAGTTACTGTTTTTGTCAAATTGTTCTGATAACTATTAAGCGGATGGTAGTGTAGTGGATAAAGTGTTTGTCGCTCTGGATTGAGGTTGTGGGTTCGATTCCAAGCTCGTACCTTCCAATATTTCCTCGACTGGTGATCGCATGACAACTTAGTACTTGTGGGGGTGTTGTATTCGGGAAGGGGTGGGGGGGGGGGCGGCTATATGTGGGTTCTTGAGGAAGACATTTTTTAGTACTGATTCTAACGAAGAAGACTTCGAGCATGATTTATTTAGTTGCTATAACTTGTTCCACAATCGATGTCAAACAAATAAGTTTAAACTAATCTATATTGAGTTTAACACTGTATGTCAATTAACAAATTTATGCATTATTTGGTGGTTTCTGAGCGTTAAATACGCATTTTAAAAGATGGATATTTTTGCAAAGGTACACAATCCGATTGTCTATCATTTAACGAAGAAGAAAATATCCAGATGAACATTTCAGAGGGAATGTATTTTGTAAGTTCCTCTTCAACAAATGTTTTAAGAGACCACTATGCAATGCTACACGTAAAATATCTAAGGTCTAGGACTTGCACTTTCAGAGAAAATGTTTTTTAGTTTCGCTTAAAATGTGCTTAAAAGGCGTGTGGCGCGGACATATATGGTCGAGACACGCTGATTCAAACACTTGTCTGAGATCATGTTATTATATAACTGCTGTGCAAGTTTTGTTATCGCGTCTACAAGAAAAAACATTAACGGAATGACAACGGAATGACGGACAACGGACAATTTACCACGACATAAGCAATAGAGTTAAAAATCAATAATAATAACAACTTTCTGTATGACGCTTTGTGCATCATCGTACAAAATGTACATGTAGCATCATATATGCGTTTTAACAATTTTCTTTGCAATATGCAATGATTATATGATATCATATTTTATTTCTGTCTTTTTTTCGGATTTACCAAACAAATTGTTTGCAGTTATAAAACAAAACTTTCTGGCAGACATTATTTCAATAAAACTGAATAAATTACTGACTTCCACGGAAGAAGACTAATGACAAATACTGAATCAAAGTTCGCATGCGGAGCGACATCTTACGGCGAACACAATTTATGTATGGAAATACACGAGAACTTTATAACAAATAACCACCTCAAAACGACCAATGGCAAAACGGCTTATACTCGAGCAGTTACAACGAGATACTTCCAAGAAGTAATATTTATTTGATAAAGATGGTTTTGTACTTTTTCCAAAAATAACATTTCAGTTATAGACCGGCGGTCAGTGTACCGAGATTCATGGCCAATCATCACAGAGATTTGACCGGGCGACGACTTTAACCCAAGACTCTTGGACAGACAGTCAAACGTGTTGGCGACTGAACTTGCCGGACGTTGCATTATGGGATCTTAAGGCGTTAGCTTATTTTGATATATCTGTATAGATTATAACTATTTAAGTGTCGACTGGCAAGCACTTATTATGGTTTGTTTCTTAAGACCTATATCAGCGCAGTAAGGTTAAACAGTTGATCTGAAGAGACACGGAGATGCATTTTATTATATCCATTTTCAGTTTTATTTTGAAATGGATCACAGTAAAGCTGTCTCGATCATTGTCAAAGCACTTTGGAACTTGGAATGAAATTAACTTTAATGACGCGCCTGTCATAGTCGTCTTTAGATGGTGAAATGTTTGTTGTAGAAATTAAATAAAGTTTACTCAGAAAACATTAATGTTAACACTTTACGCCAACCATTAAGTTGTTTAACACTTTACGTCAGTATAAATGGAAATGCAGCATACAGATATTGGATTTTCCTTGAATTTCTGTACTTACGTCAGAAGCCGTCACGTTGTATATTAATGACTTCCAGTAGGGCAGATCAATTCAAGGCTATATGAAGACATTGCAAAATCCTTCTAGTATCGTTTTAATATTATAGGATTAAATTATTTTTTTCTGTTTTTTATGCATGTGTTACGAATGTTGAATCACGCACAAATCCGAAGGATTTCATGTCATGTCAGATTTGTGCGTGATTCGACAATCTTTAAACATGCATAAAAACAAAAAAACAAAATTTAATATTTATAATTCCAATTCCAATCCTGATGATTTTATTTAATTTGAGACTCCTCAAGTGAATAAAAAATAAATAAATAACTATACGCTGAAAAGTAAACGCGTAAGAATACATCACCTCTGTCCTGGTTGACATCAAATTCCCGAGATATTATATACAATAATATCGTAACGGCTTTTGTTTCCATTATCAGATGAACTCATTAACATTAGTTGGTTTATTGAAAAATGACGAAATATTTTGCGGTGAAAAATTAAACATCCGCCTTTTTATCTCTCGATTTAGACAAATAAAAAATCAATAATTCCAGGAAATACCCACACAGTGTAGACGCTGACGTCATTGTTTAGTTTTTGTTTACACGCTTTTTTTTAAAAAAATGTGTCAATATTAACGAAAGTCATATAAATCCACTCTCATTGATTGAGAATCCGAATTTTGAACGTTTTAAACGAATTTTACGTGCAATATTTGTGTACTTACATTGTCTCACGATCGTCTGCTTCTGAGCTTCAACTACATGTACATATGTCATTTTTTCCTGTAGAAAAAATTGGTCTATGGAAATGTTTGTCAACGACTAGTATTCACGTTCGGTATATCAGTGTTGTGTTCAATGGTATGCTATACATCTCAAAGGTGAACATTTTATGACTTACTTCATTGTTTCTCAAAACAACTAATGGTCTGATTGTGACGACCGGTTAAATCGCTGAACCAAAGAAATCTATAAAACAATAAACCGATGAAAACAGCTAGGACCAGATCTAACATTTGATTTTGTTGTATTTTATTATTAAAATAAGCGTGATGACTGATATGTTAAAGATGAAAGGAGTGCTGCACGCGATGTTTTATAACAGTTACACGTTCGTGCTGTTATTCCTAGTTCTTATTGGAATGTCTGATAGTTTTGCACCGTGATTTATTTATTAACCACATGCACGTTTGCTGAAGTGCAGCACCATTGCTAAAGTCCTAATCAGTTTTATTATATTAAGTTTTAGCCGTGAACGTCAACTGTATAATATTCGAAGTATATTCCTTTATTCTGCCTTGTTGCAAACATTATCTTACGCATGTGTTACCATGATGTTATTTAGATTTTTATTATACTGATCGGAACAGCTAATTCGCTACTTTTGTATTTCCAATATCTTCGTCAAACTATTGAGTAGCGGTATCAAAATTTGTAAACACCACAAACTGATCAGTATGTATTGATTTGACTGAGCAATCTTATATCTTTTTCAAGTGGAAAGTTCTAGGAAATTGCTTCGCTACTTTTTGAGAATACATAAAATATCAGGTGGTGTTAGCTGTTCCGTTCAATATACATTTATTTGATTTTTTCAACCCTGTCCGTTTATTAAACACAGTTGCCATCGTTCGGTCTTTCAATGTGCAAGGGTATATGAACATTATTAGAAAATGAAAAATAAATGGAATTTTACCGTCACGCGTACTAATAAAGGATTCTGAATAGTTTATATTATATTCATGTGTATTAAATATTTTTTTATTACAAACAATAACAAATATCAATACATGTGCATGTTTAGAAATACAAGAAATGAACATTTCAAGGCATGCAGATGTCATCAGTATCATCTTCATTTAATTACCAGTTTAGATGTTATAAAATTATTATCATTTTCTTTATTATAATTACCTTTATATTTATAGAGTAAGTTTAGAATTCCTAGATGTATTTTACTTTAGTATTGATTTATTTCCATACAACCGAAATTCAATGCTAGATATGTGAACATAAGTTCTTTAATAAATACTTTAAATACTTTAATAATATATTAAAACGATTCTATAAGGATTTTGCAATGTCTTTATATAGCCTTGAATTGTTCTGCCCTACTGGAAGTCATAAATAAACAACGTGACGGCGTCTGACGTAAGTACAGTAATTCAAAAAGAAAATCCAATATGTGTATGCTGCATTTCCATTAAAACTAACGTTAAGTGTTAAAAAAACTTGAAATTAATGCGTGGCGTAAAGTGTTCAAAAAACCTAACATTAATGCTTTCTGAGTAAACTTTATTTAATTTCTTCTACAAACATTTCAACATTAAAAGACAGCTATGACAGGCGCGTCATTAAAGTTCATTTTATTCCAAGTTGCAAAGCGCCTTGTGAATGATAGAGACAGCTTTACTGTGATCCGTTTCAAAATAAAACAGAAAATGGATATAATAAAATGCAACTCCGTGTCTCTTCAGATCAACCGTTAAACCGTACTGTGCTGGTATAGATCTTTAGAAACGAACCCTAATAAGTGCCTGCGAGTCGACACTTAAATAATTATGATCTATACAAATATATCAAAAAATGGCTAACGAACTCGTTATGCAACTTCCGGCAAGCTCAGTCGGCAACGCGTTTGACTGTCTATCGAGGGGTCGTGAGTTCGAGCCGTCGCCCGGTCACAATCTCTGTGATGATTGGCTATGGACTTTCGGTACACTGACCGCCGGTCTACAGCTGAAATGTTATTTTTGAAAAAAAGTACAAAGCCACCTCAATCAAATACATATTACCTCTACGGCGTATCACATTGTAACTCCTCAAGTATAAGCCGTTTTGCCGTTGGCCGTTCTGAGATGGTTATTTGTCATAAAGTTCTCGTATATTATTATTTCATAATTTGTGTTCGCCGTAAGATGTCGCTCCGTATGCATACTTTGATTCAGTATTTGTTATTAGTCTCTTCATTGGAAATCGGTAATTTATATAGTTTTTCTGGAAATAATGTCTGTGGGAGAGTTCTGTAGTATAACCACAAACATATTGTTCGGTAAATCCGAAAAAAAATATAGAAATATAATATAAGATCATATAGCAAAAACATTATTAAAATGAAAATAAGATTCTATGTGTAGATTTTGCACGACGAAGCAGAAAGGGTCATTAAGAAATTTGTTATAAATATTGATTTTTTTAAAAATTACAGTCTATGTAAGACATTTTCTGTGACTAATAGATTGGCAACGATACGCAAACATGAATCTCTCCGTCATAACTACCGTTATTTGGTTGTTGTCACATGTTATGTAAAATAATGTATTATCGATTTAGTCAATCAGTCAATTTGTAAAATGTAAGATCACGAAACGTTTCAAGTGTTCGGTCACACCAAATGGAATCAGTTCATTACAGAGTTTCTTAAAAAAAATTCAAATATATCAGTAGATGTTCTGGTTATGAATAATGTATCACTGAAATGCTGCACTTCTGACATTTTATTGTGAAATTCAAGGATATAAATATATTAATGTCAGAAGAAATGTCAGACCTGTTGAAGCTAGACGACATTGATATACGGCATGTTCAACGACTTGTAGTATTAATATATAGTGGCTAAGTTGACGATATCGGGCATATCTTGACTATGCGACATAACATGTGACGAGCACATTGATGACGAACATGTGTGTTGGTCAGGGATCCAAATATTACACCAAATAACTCAACTAGTATAATATAGCACCAACCTCAGAATAAAATAAGTCCACATATAACAGCTCTTGTATATACTTGTATTACAGAGCAAATAGTTATCAGTGTCTAGGCTATAGCTCATGTAAACTAATCTGCTACAATTGCATAACACGTGTTTTATATGAAGTAATATAGCGTAGCATACATTTGTATCTATCGTGAACTAGTATTAGATAGCTATGTTAAACTAGTATCTCACAGCATAGCTCCTGTGAATACTAGTATTACATAAAAAACACTTATCTGCTACAATTACATAACACGTGTTTTACATGCTGTAATATGGCATAGCATATGCTTAGAATATTTCGTTAACTAGCATAAGATAGCTATATCTGTAGTGAACTAGTATCTCATAGCACATATTGCAATCTCGCGTGCATAACTATTACACATAAAACAGCTCTGGTATAGACGGTATAAGGTTATACATTATTATCAGTGTCTAACATAGAGTTCTAGTACCATTACATAACGTGTACGTAACATAAAGTAATAGTACATAGGATATATATTTCATACATAATAGAGCTTATTTCTACGTAAGCTTACATTACACAATATCGGAAGTAAAGTATCATTTTATTGCACATACCACACATAAACCGCATACCGTGACATCTATTACTCATGAGGTAAGAATACATTAATATTCTCAAATTTCTGGTGACTCAATACTTCATAGAGAATCGTGCATTATGTTATTTTACTTATATCTATTTTACCTCGATTTTGTAACAAGTCATTATAATCACGCTGGGATGTTCATCCTGGGTAGAACCAGTATTGAGTATACGCGGAAAGAGTTTCTTGTTCAACATAGCCATGGTGGAGGATCAAAACCTGCGCTCGTCCATACCTGGATTCGATGTTTTACCACCAATCCACTCAATATAATGCTGTTTTTTTTAATACGTGAAGATAAGACATGCAACGTTAACGGTGATTATGGCAGTAGATCCAGATTTAGAGAGTGAGAGTGAGAGAGACTGTGATGGATATGTCATTTATGATATACATATCAGATACACTAATTAGTAAGTGAATAAAAGTTGTTCAGTAGCCATAGAACAAACAAGCATGCTGCGTTCTCACTGAGCTTGTCAGATAGAAATAATTGCATTTCTTCATTTGTCTAACCTGTTGAACAATGGCGAAGCACTCGCTCGTGATCGATTCATTCTTGGACGATGGGAAACGTATTTGAACATAGGATTAGCTCACGAGTAGAAACAAGTATAGATAATATGTCATTGTATTTTATTACCCATTGTAGGTGTAAGCCCACCATTGATTTTTGTTCTTTATTCTATAGTAAATAATAAAAGTTTGAAGGCTTGTCATTCATAGAGAGACCCAAATGTAACAAGTAAATCTTACTTTCTAATGTTTGCCAACCTCTGCACTATCAAAACATGATGAGAAAAGTAGGGGTCATGCCAATTGGCATACATGCAATATCAGAACTACTGACATATATAAATTTGACTTGTGATAAGAACTAATAATTTTTTTAAAGTAAGTGTTATAAATGTGTAGTGTGGCTAGTTAAACATGTTTTTGTTTCGAATACTGCTATACGTTTCAATCGTTGCGTTGTTAAGAACAAGTTAACATTAGAAGATTAACGTGCCAGTTACAAGTGTATTTCCAACACTAATTTTTTTTAAATCTTAAAAGTAAAAAATGTTTGGGTTTTTATAACGTTTAAATCCCATAATCTGAATCGTATAGTCGTTTTCTTACAAACAACAATAACGTTGATTGATCGTCTATTGATAATAAAATGACGTAACACCAGCGTGTGTATTTCACGAGTACGCAAGCTTGGGGCGAGCTTCACATAACTTACAGCAATAAATCGCAAAACGATTCTCCGGTATGCAATACTTAAAGACCCAAGAGACATTGCCATTCATCATTCAGCAAGGGAGTACTAATTCGAAATGTGTGTTGGTGATAAAGAATAAATTGTATTGAATTAAAATAAAATTTCTTTTACAACAATTAATATTATAGAAGCAGGAAATCATTTTTTAAAAATATATATAAACAACAATTTCCACATATGATACGTTTCAGTTCTAACACAAAAAGATACCTGTTCTTATGGCAAACAACATCACCCTATTATTTTAATATGATACCCTCATATATTTCTAAATACCATGAAAATACTTCTTTGTTAGAAATTAGCGCCATTAAAAGTAATGAAATGCAACTGGGTTAACGTTTACATGCGACCGTTAAATCTTTGTTATTATAATAATAAGAATAATGACATTTGTAGAATACCTTAGTGGTATGGGTGCGATATTGAAGGTTTTGCATGTTTTTGTTTTTTTGGCAATAAATATCATTTAGTGGTAATAAGATGGAAATAAATCGAGGAATATCTTCAAATAAATCTGATTTACTACCGTTCTGAACATCAATCACGCTGGATGTTGAGGTTTGCGATGAAGTGATTCTTGACGAGTGATGTGAACGTATTATGAAATGTATGCAATAGTTATTCTTACAGAGCGGCTGATAAGTAATATCTGTACATTGTAAAGGTTGTAATAATACAATCACAAAAGAAGCATGTTTTGGTTCACAGTTCAGAAATATTCAAATTATTGCATGTACGTCAAATAAAACAAGAACTTTTTGTGTGTTTTTTTTTTTCAAAAAAAGATGGAAAATAAGTTTCTAAGTATCTGATGCGTTTGAGATAAAATATACAAGGGCTCGAACAAGCAAGTTCTCGGAGAAGAAGAATTGTATTATTTCTAATACTTTTTTCAATTTATTTATTGTACTTGTTTATCTGGGAAAAAAAAAAATAAATATGTTTAAACCAAGTAAGTAATAATAAATAACAATACATATTTTATTGATTATACGTCATAATTAAGCGCTGTATTTTGTATGTTAATGTGTGTATATGATATATGGTATTTTGTAAATTTATCGAACACATAGCACCACTTGTTGATGTTATCAAGAAATTATATATATATAAGTCATGGTTGACACCAAATGTATTGGTTTGGCAGAGGCTTTGATATGGTATCTGTGGTTTACATTGTAGCTAAGCGCGCTCGCCGTAGTCTGGTCTGTATATATTTATGTCTGGTTATTCACAAATAACTATCTCCATATATATATGTCATTCATTGTGAATGAGCATCTGAAAAGATCCCTGAAATCGGAAATTACATAGTTGTGAATTTATGTATATATATACACATTCATATATATATAGTCATTATTGCTATATATATAAATATTTACCTGAGCATTACTGTGTTTTAAGCTATACATATTGTCGTATTGGTAAGATATCAGTCTTGTGTGGACGCTTTTATATACACTTTCTCGTCGTATGATGTGACTATAGGGGAAGAGCGAGGTTGGGTCAACTCGGTAATCAGGTTTAAGCTCCCCCAGTGGCGTATTATGCTACCGACCGTTTCAAGGAGGTGACTCATTTTGTCACCTCATATCTATAATGTATGATTTGTGCTAATTGAACTTATTTCTTATATTAATTGTGTTTATGAATTGAATGCTACGTAGTAGGACAGTGTCCTTCGAATACTCCATCTCCAGCTAGTTATATATTTTCTTTCTTTTTTTTTGTAAATTTATCTATCAAGGCAGGTTTTTTAACTCGGTACAAACCTATGTTAACATTAAAATCTCCATTAAAATTATTAAAGTTGCAATAATATCTTTAAGATCCTTAAAATAAAAAAAAACACTTGTTAAACCAAACAAAAAGTCGCAGTTATTGTAATTTGAAATTTGATGGTACATGATGTTGAGATTCATTTATATTAACATGAAGTGAAAAACTTAAATTATCTGAAAGTAAATTAATATTGTCTATATTTAGATTTCCATTTTCATTTTTATATATCAGGTGGGCGCATAAATTTTAATGGTGCTTTCAATTCAATTGCAAGTCATAGAATTTATTATGATAAAGAAACGTTCATATATTTTATCATCGTCGGATACCAACGGTTGTCAATTCTGATACTACCATCTATCACCCGTGGGATAATACGATAGTGCTGTGTCGTTTTATTTGAATAGAACAAATACAGCTAACGGTAACAACGTCTTATCAAAACGGTATTTGCATGAAACTAGCGTTGTGATTTGATAACGTTCCCTTCGTGAAATCGTGAAGGAACCAATCATATGGTTTCATCGTGGCTTGGTAGAAACAACGCAGAGCTAGTGTCCCAAGGGTGATGAATGGAGGGTATCGGAATAGATTACACATAGGTATTCGACGATGATATTGTATTAACGAAACATTTGTACAAACTATTTTTCGGACTGTATTCTTTTGTGATTACGTTAATTGATATTATGATACGTCTTGCGTACGAAACTGGATGTTCTTGGCCTTGAAAAACAAATATATGTGATCAATAATATGTAAATAAGAGTAAAAGTTGGTTAAAATAAATATAATCGAAGAATTTCAGCAGTGTTCGTTTTATACTGGCTGAAAAATATTCAACGTCTTTGGGCCCGCGCAAGAGAAACAAAATGCTAGACTGCTAAATGAACAGAAAAATTAAAATTTCCAAAATTAGAGAAGACAATCAATACAGTTTACAACTTGCAAAGATTGACAAACTGTATGCAACATGCAGTTTTCTGAGATAAAATCTGGTTATTGGATTCATTAATATATAAAATAATGCATGATATTGACGCATGCGTGTTTATAATCAATGAAGACGTGAAATACCTCTAGGCTTAACTCTCTGTAAATTCTAACGTATTTCATATCAGAATACGAAAATATTCATTATTCAAATGCATTTACAAAATATTATAGCTTAGATATATATATTAGATAATGCATCGCAGTCATTCTGGCATATTCCCATAGAATTCGCGATTTTTACAAGGAGGCCTGTCGAAGAAATGTCAGACGTATTGGCACTAGACGACATTGATATATTGGCTAAGTCTTTCGTGAAGCAGTTGATGTTGTTTTCTAAAGAGCTAGTTGATGGGTGTAAACAAGTCGTGACTATGTGACAGAGCCGTGTCAAAAGTTGGTGATTTGTGCGACATTCATTATTCACTGCAGCAAATAGCTCACGTGAAGCGAGTTTTCGACGGTATATTCTTATATCGGCATCGTATCTTTTAGTGGGGTTTTTATGATTCATTTTATGTATTAATGGAAACCAGTCATAAACTATTCAAAAATTGCCGTCTAGTGTAATGCTTTACGACTGTGATTTACCTATTAATATAATTGCATTTCTTGAGTTCTCTTTTTTTTGTTATCACTGTGCAGTATGTAAATGTTAGTCACGAATGTACATCTTACTGTAGTATCTACATAAAATTTTGCATTATAAATGCCATCTTTCATTGTATGTGTAAACCGTGTTGTATGTTTTACTTTGTGATGCATGTGTCCCTACGTTTATACACTATATTTCATATGTTATGTGTTGTATGTGCACTGTGACATGCATGTGCCTCTATACTAGTGTGTCATGTGCCCCCCCCCCCCCCCCACACACACACTCACACCCTATCCATTTTGTGTTGTATGTGTCACTATGAGATGTAAATGCCCACCCTGGGTTTGTGTTGCATGTGCTCTTACATACCCTACCCCCATTATGTATAGTACATGCTATTATGAGCTGTTTTTGCCCCTAAACTAGTTACATATTCTACCAAATAACGTGTTGTATGTGCCACTATAAGCTGTTTTTGCCCCTGAATTAGTGTTGTTTTAGCCCATGTACCCCCCTGAACGTTGTGTGGAATGTATTTTGTTATATTTTATATTGTTCATAATCTGATTCCAAAACTCTGTATTATAAAAAAAACTCAATATCATACACTTTGTGCAGAAATCTGACCAGAAAAAAGCACTTTTGCCCCATTTAGAAAAAAAATCTTAAAGTATCCAATATCCCCTCTGATCATATCAGAAAACTATTCCTCAGAATATTGACTTGAACTCCAGAACAGTTTTTTTTAAAAAAAACTAAGATATTATTTGAAAAATAGAGTTTGCAAGCATGTAGCAACAACTAATATAACGTCAAATAAACTATCCCTGTTCTCCATCGGTCAGAGTAAACTAGAAATCTTAGGTTCAAATGTGGATGTTCAAGCTTAAATCTAATAATGTTCTCAGGAATGGTTGGTGAATACGATCCAAGATTTACAGCATACACATAGGAGTAACAAAGGTTAACATTATACATATACTTAAAGCAAAAGTATGCATTATTTACATAGGTAAGATGCATGGTGTCTTTGTAGTTTATTCAAACAAGTTTCGGCACAAATACGAATCAAATATGCAATTACGTAAACGTTCCGTAGGACAGTTATTTTTTTTAAATCGGAAAATGGCATTTACAGAATAACTTTGTAACGAGTGTGATAAATTGTGATTGCATGATACACTTAAAGCCAGTTATTGGCAATAAGAAGCAATTAGCGATAAAATTAGGAACTAAATTGCAGAAATGTCTTCAAACAAAAACTGTTTTATCGCCGTTCCGAGTACAAGAACCTTTAGAGGTTGAGTTTTTGCAATGACGTTAATGTTTCGAAGGGTTAATTACATGCAACAAAGAAATAGAGAGATGTCATTTATGCTCTGTGTTTTGCTAATTAAGATATCTGCCAAATATCTATATGCATTATATAACATTCATCTCAGTTGAAATACATTTCTTCTTATCTGAACGAGAGTTGTTCTTGATAAGAATAGGGTCAGTGTAGATGTCTACAGCGGCAGAGGAATAAGAATCTTACAATCTTGTGTCATCTTCACTTTTTTTCTTCTTCTTTTTCACTATAATTAAATAATTGTGGTTATCAAACCGTGGGATTGTGGGGTGTAAAACTGGTTCACTGTATTTCAATATATGTAGACAATCTGAGTATTAGATCAAATTTAGTAAAACTCTACAATTCCGCAGCTATCGAGGTCATTGGTTCATTTTAGATATTAATTTGTTGTGTATACTGATTTGTTTTTGTTTTCAATATGTATGTCATTTTGTTGTGTGGTTTGTTTTTTTTTACATATTTGGCATATCAAAATTGGAGGACAGGGTAGAATTGAATCATGTGCATTAAGTATATTTTGACAAATGTCCGTCATATATGATGGAAAACTTCACAAAGCGGTCAGATGTTCACTCTTTTAGGACACGGAAAAGCACATTCATTTTTTATGTTCAAAAGGTCAACAATGTGACTTCGACAATTTTTTACTTCAATAGTATAGTCACATGGAATGCTCTTCCATGACAAAATTTAAACAATTAAAAATCATGATAGGTTCAAAAAAGAACTTTCTAACATTTTCTTATCTTTATACTTCTATATTTATATTTACAGTTTTGGTAGATCTGTGGAACTTGTTGATATTGGACTTAGCATATAGTTTAACTTGATTAATGTAATCTTTAGCGATATTTTCGCTTCTGGGCTTGTAAATAATATAATCAATTAAATACCTCAAAGTAATTCAAAATACTTGCGAAATATGTTATTTTTAATTATTTTATTCATTCAATACAATTAAAAGAGTAATATATATTTTATTGCTTTTGTCTGCGGATAGTTTTTATTCGCGTTATATAGGCCCCAGTGGAAATAAATCCTTAGACTTTACCGGGCTTTGCAAGAATTTCATATCACTTTAAGATTCACATTTAGCACATTTTCTCACCTTATGAACTTTTGATAATAAGTTCAAGTAAAATAAGGTTACCGTACATAATGTGTAATGATCGATACTTTGATTAGGTGCCAAAATTTTACGATACATGAATAATGACACAATGACATTCTGAAACGTTTATAACAAATCGCCCCATTGGTGCAAAAAGGTACCAAGTACCTTCTTATTTCATATACACTTGGTACCTGATATTCATTTAAGATTAAATATCATTTTATTGTAATTAGCTGTTTTTTATACATGTATACATATACTGTTTGACATTTATGCTGAATAAAACTAATGGAGAATAAACATTGAATCTTATACTCATACAGCTCTGTGTATTATCTTACTGATGATATATTATGTATGGAATAAAATTATATTTATATCATATTCTTAAATATGTATCAATTTAGATATGTTTATGACAAAAACAATGTTTATGTATGTAGTTAAAACAATTGTAAAATACCAGCAACTAATATATACATGTGCTGTGTTGGTGGCCATCAACTACATCCGAATATAAATCTGCGTTATGTAAAGTACCATAGTTACAGGACATAAAACTGCAAATGCATTGGATCGATCAGGTCAATCACGAATTGCGCATACTCGGCCAATTCTGTCATTCTTCGCTGTTAAGTTAATCGGCGAGGTGTACAGAATAATTGTACATTATGATGTCAATATCCAATTTCATTGACAGGAATAAACTGTCAATGTCATGATGGAATATTAATGAATGTGACATAACCTTTGTGGTAGAAAAGCACCATATTATCAAAAGCAGAGAAATGCCAAAAGTATAAAGCCATGTCAAGAACATAGTTAGAATGTCTTTAATTATTCATGTGCCAATAATACATTAAATATTAAATCAAATACCTCCTGTAACTTATCTGTTTATATATATGTATGGCAGCCACGGATAATTACAAGCTACATTATTTCCGTGGTTTTGATTGGTGCTTGTAACACTTAATGTAACAGTTGTTTATTATCCAATGAACTGTCAGAAGAACTACTTTATGCTAAATATAGATTACAACGCACCATGAGTAACCATATAATGAACACACAAAAAGAAGTCAAGTCGTAAATGTACACAAAAATAGTTATTGAGAATGCAGTTCGATCAATCATGAGTCCATGATAAAATTGCATAATAAATTACATACAAGAGCGTATCAGAAATATTAAAACACGATGCATATATTATGCCAACATTATTTATCTTTAGGGACAAAAACGAATATAAAACAGGCAATCAAAATTAGATTGAGTAATCCAGCAATGAAATATATTGCTCAGTAATTAATTGTGTCTGTTTTGTCTTTCAAAGTAATGCATTTAACACTTTTTGCTGCGTGTATGATGTGTACTGGTTACAAATGCAAATATAATAAAATTGACATTTTCTTCTTCTAATAATAATAATGGCTAACAGACATATTTGATTGTAATGTCATTGCATGTTATAGTGATATATTGCTATGTTTCCTTTTCCAAGCTACTCAATCCACCAAGGAGAACTTGGCAATGTTAAAATTGGTGCAGCCCTAAAAGTAGTTTTCTTAGGAAAGCCTACAAAATGGTTAGTGTAGCGAAGGAGTTGTTAGTTAAAATCTAAAAACATGCAAGTGTATTTACGGTTGTAAAACTGCATTCCGCGCTGACCTTAAACCTAAGATCGTGTCAGTGCTGACACGTGTGATGGTAATGTGTGTCACATGACTACTGTACGTGGAAACAAATGAACGTGTATACATTACATTTAACAAATAACAATGCAATTCTATATATAATTATAAGAGACTATTTATAAATATTTCTTTTTGTTAGTCCCATCATGGTTTAAATACAGCATATACAGAATATAAAACATAAGATTTAACAAATTACCATCTCATTCTATATATAGTTATAAGTGACTATTACTATTCATACATATGTCTTTATTTTAGTTTCATCATGGTTTATATACAGCATATAGAAAATATAAAACATTAGATTTAACAAATGGTGTTGTTGTTGTATGGTGTTTAGCGTCGCTTTCAACAATTTTTCAGTCATATTGCGACGGTGTCTACTTGATACAGTATTCTGAGCGCTGTCGCACGGGAGTATCATGCCGCAGACAGGTATGATACCCCACCCAGTCATATTATACTGATACAGGGCCGACCAGACATAGAACTCTTCTCTAAATGCTGAGCGTCAAGCGAGGAAGCTTCTAGTACCATTTTTAAAGTCTTTGGTATGACCTGGCCGGGGATCTAACCCACGACCTACCGCATGCGAGGCGGACGCTCTACCACTAAACTAGAACGCCGCGGTCTTTAACAAATGACCATGTCATGCTATGAATAGTTATAAGAGACTATACTTATCTAATTATTGTAGTTGTTTGTAACGAAGCTAACATCTCTTCCTTTGATGCCCTCTATCTCCATGATGTAATTCTGTCTTTTCTTGCAACAGCTCTTAACTTTATATAGATATACATGTGCGAAATAACCATGTTTGAGGTGCTTTGATTAGAAAATCTCTGCTTAGAAATGTCACTATTGGGAGTTGTATCTCAAAAGTATAACAATTACGATTGATATAATGTGGTACATCTGCAAATATTCTTATTTTTTTATCTCAGTTAATGTAGAATATGATACAATTTCACCGGAAGATTAAAATAATGTGTGCGTGTTTATGTTTTTGTGTGTTTTATGGTGGAGTCCTTTATTATGTTAGAGAGAAAATATTCACTAAAAACCTTGAAATATGTCATTCCCTATACGAAAGAAACATCTAAACTAAGAATAAAAACGTAATTCGTTTTTATTTTCTCTTTTCCTTATATGCATAACTGATTTTCATCAAGGTCACTATTCATTTGTAATAAAAAATTACATATAATATATAATTATCATATACAACTATTGCTTATGTATATTCTATACGTGCTGTAAATTGAAATTGATAAACATCTCATTATGTATTGCAAAAATGTTGTTGTTTTATTTTAAATATATATACTGTAAATATTTGGTTTAATCCCATTATAAACACGACATACAGTCAAACCTGTGTAAGTGGTCACCTCTATTAAGCAGCCACTTGTCTTAAGCAGCCACAATTGTTATTTCCAATTTATACGCTTTCAATGCAAATTAACCTGTATTAAGCAACAACCTGTCTTAAAAGGCCACTTTTGCTCCTTCCCTTGAGTGGCTGCTTAAGAGAGGTTTGACTGTACGTGTTATGTTGATTTTTTTCATTAATTACACTTTATTTAAACACGATAGTCAGTAAGCCTTGGTATATTCTTAAATGTTCTGATTGAACGGACTGGTTCTACTATTTCTGACCTCAGTAACAATTTATTTTTACACTGATATGGTCGATAAGTATATTCTTAAATGTTCTGATTGAACGGACTGGTTCTGCTATTTCTGACCTCAGTAACAATTTGTTTTTACACTGATATGGTCGAGAAGTATATTCTTAAATGTTCTGATTGAACGGACTGGTTCTGCTATTTCTGACCTCAGTAACAAGTTATTTTTACACTGATATGGTCGAGAAGTTTTAATATATTCTTATGTATTATACAGAATTGTCAGGATTTTATTCACCTAAATTTCACTTTATTTATGTCGGGAAACGTTAAAATAAATTTATTCTTATTTTTTTCTGTTTTTACGGACTGGTTTCGCTTTTCTTTACCTCAGTTACACTTTATTCACAGTGATTATAAAACAAGATTGTCGATAGCTGTAACGTTTACTTAGTTTTTTGTTTTCTAACAGACTGGTTTTGTTATTCTTTGCCTCATTTTCACTTTATTCAGTGATTATAAAACGGACGAGTAGGTCGGGAAGCTTTAAATACAACGTATTCTTAAATTCCTGGTTTTCACGGACTTGTTACATGTATGCTATTCTTCGCCTCAATTTCACTGCATTCACAGTGGTTATAAAACGAGGTGGTCGGGAAGAGTTTAATTTAACTCATTCTTAAATTCTCGGTTTTCACGGACTGGTTATGCTATTCTTCACCTAAATTTCATTTTATATACAATGATTATAAAACGAGGAGGTCGGGAAGCTTTCAATTAAATTCATTCTTAAATTTCACGGAGTGGTTATGCTATCCTTTACCAAAATTTTATTTCATTTACAATGATTATAAAACGAGGAGGTCGGGAAGCTTTTAATTTAACTCATTGTTAAATTCTCGGTTTTAACAGACTGGTTATGCTATTCCTCACCCAAATTTCACTTTATTAACGAGATGGTCGGGAAGCTGTCACATATCTTTCTGTTTAACGGACTGGATAATAATATGCTGTTTTAGTTCTCTACGCTTTGCAAAACGAATTGGTCGGAAATCTTTAACTTATAGTTTGCACACTAGTTCTTATACCTCGAGCAATATTTCGACATGTGATGCAGTCGATAATGGAATAACATGGACTACAACTCTTCTGAATGCGCTTGGTACAGTGTAGTGGTGCAGCTTACAAGTATTCTAGGAGTAATTGTTGTACTGTAATTACTGCAAATAATGTTGACTAAGTCGAATTATATGGTGTTTGCAGACATTTCAATACAATTCATTAGGATCTGTTGATTGGTATGGATGTTACAGTGTTCTGTGTACGGACAACTATGTATTAGGAACGGGGCAATTTGTACGGATTGTTATCTAATAGGTTGGATTGATTTATACGGAACTACAGGAGCACGCCCCGTCTGTGTACAGGTTATTATTTATTATTTAATTTCTTTATTTATTTTATTTTTATTGATAACTACATTATCAAAGGGTTTCGAGTTTTGTTCACATATTTTAGGGCGTTAGTGTAACATAGTGAGAACATATTTGAGATAATTGTCTAATTCACAGGAACTATGACCTGGTGACTTGTAAGGTTGTTTTATATAAATTCTCGGTGTTTTTTAAGATTACAGTACCGAGGGAATATAGAGGTTGGGTGTAGACAAATACTCCTCGGTGCTGCTTTTGCTACATACACACATGTATATGTATTGAACCTATTATGCTATTTTTTATTTATGTTTTGCGTGTTTTATGCTGTTGCGGTGGTATACTGTAGTCGGTGTGTCCTTTGAATGCCACATCTAATTTTAAATATATGGTTTCTCATTGCTATAAACATATGCTATATTTTGATCATGTTGGCGGTACACAAAGTATTGAAGTTGTAACACGTTACATTGTAGATGTTCATTTTCTTACTATTGATTATCAAGAAACGTTTATGATATTATAACAATAACTGTTCTTTTATCCACTTTGTTTGTGTTGATCTTATCAAACATGTATGCGTCTCGAAGTTAAATCAGAAGATATGCTGTGAGTGAAATGGAATAAATATAATGTATATAAAAAGACAGACGGTAGTAGTTAGTAGTAGTAGTAGTAGTAGTAGTAGTAGTAGTAGTAGAAGTAGTAGTAGTAAAAGTAGTAGTAGTAGTAGTAGTAGTAGTAGTAGTAGTAGATGTAGAAGTAGTAGTAGTAGTAAAAGGAGAAGTGGTAGTAGTAGATGTAGTAGTAGTAGTAGTAGTAGTAGTAGTAGTAGTAGTAGCTGTAATATTTAGTAGTAGAAGTAATAGTAGTCATAGCAGTAGTAGTAAGTAATGGTAGTAGTAGTAGAAAAAGTAGTAATAGTTAGTAACGGTAGAAGTAGTAGTAGCAGTAGTAGTAGTTAGTAATGGTAGTATTAGTAGTAGTAGTAGTAGTAGTAGTAGTAGTAGTAATAGTAGTAGTAGTAGTAGTAGTAGTAGTAGTTATGGTAGTAGTAGTAGAAATAGTTGCAGTAGTAGTAGTAGTTAGTAGTAGTAGTAGTAAAAATAAAAGTAGCAGTAGTAGTAGATGTAGTAGTAATAGTAGTAGTGGTTACATCTGTAAATGACACAAATGTAAGCATCTAGTTAATATAAAAAGATTATTGATAAAGGCAGTTCATCTTTATCAGTCATATGTAGTTTTGGCTGATGTGTGGTTTGAGCTGAGAAAGAGTGATGATAAGTTTAACATGCCTACCAAGCACATCACCGAAGTTGATGCGCCTTAAATTCATCCGCGTTGTGTCTGGTAACGGTTCTACACAGAAAGACATTGTTTGAATAAATTCTTCAATCGATATATAATCAGGCAATTCAAAATCGCGTTGAGTGTTTAAATATGAATTATTTGACTCAGCAGAATATGCAAATATGTAGAATTTGATAGCGACAGTTAAATCAATTTATGAGTAGCATGATTATCTTAAAATCTACATTCAGGTATGTGCCATTACTAATATCAAATGTTTCAGTTTGAATTATGTTTATATCGAATTTATTACGTAAAACCGTTCAAATCCGAAGTATGGACAACTAAATTTGCAACACGGGTCGCACGGTAATGTCAGATATTATATTCAAATATTTAGCATGTGGCATGACGTTGTATTCAAATATGTAGCATGGTTATATCAAAACATATATATTCATACTGTCAAATGTTATATCAATATATTAAGCATATAGCAAGATACGGTACAAAGGTTATGTCCAAATATTTAGTATATAGCAAATACTATCAAATGTTATATCCAAATATTTAGCATATAGCGGTAACTGTCAAATGTTATATCCAAATATTTAGCATATAGCAAGATACTGTCCAATGGTATAATGTTTATTATCGACATATTTAGCATATAGCAAATACTGTCAAATATTATATCTAAATATTTAGCATCAAGTGATATACTGTCAATATTATATCTAATTATTTAGCATATAGCAAGATACTGTCAAATGTTATATTCAAATATTTAGCATAAAGCAAATACTGTCAAATGTTTTATCCAAATATTTAGCATATAGCAAATACTGTTAAATGTTATATCCAAATATTTAGTATATAGCAATATACTGTCAAATGTTATATCCAACTTTTTAGCATAAAGCAATATACTGCAAAATGTTATATCCAAATATTAAGCACATAGCAAATACTGTCAAATGTTATATCCAAATATTTAGCACAAAGCAAGATACTGTCAAATGTTATATCCATATATTAAGCATATAGTAAGATACTGTCGAATGTTATTTCCAACTGTTTAGCATAAGCACGATATTGTCAAATGTTATATCCAAATACTTAGCATATAGTGAGATAGTGTCCATTTTATATTAACATATAGCATGGCGTTGTAATTTCTAATATGTAGCGTGCTTGTATCAAGACATATGCATGTATATTCATTAGAACAGCATGGCTACGTCATAAATTATATCCAAATGTGTTGCACGGTTGTGTCAAATGCTATATTCAAATAATAAGCATGTAACATGACGTTTAATTCAAATTCGCAGTTATATAAAACGATATTCATTCAGATATGTAAAGTATACAGCATATGTTTTATTCAAATGTGAAAATTGCTTAAACATAAAATATGATATATGTACGTCAGACGATATATTTAGATATGCAGCTCGTCGAGTATATCAACAACTACATTTATATCAAATGTTATATTTAATAGTCAGTGTTGTTTTACAAAAATCAAAACTGCAAACTAAATCGATGAGATTAACATGTTTAAGAACAAATGCTTATATGTGTTAAGTGTCATATTGATATACATAGCATGTGAATATAGAACAGAACATTCTTTTATTTTGGCTTAAGCATAACAAAGCTTTTTACCATAAATAACATATTCAAATACAAATCAAAAACATTAGACACATGCAAAAGTACATATCAATATCAAATACAAACATTTTAGAAAATATGGTAGTAACGGTAATAGTGAGAGTGTATAACATGGCTGGTTGACTTGTTATTCAAATATGAGTATTACTTATATAATCAAAAATCTTATCTTATTAGATATTTTTATTAAGCCTCTGTTCTCGCATTTCAAATGCTTTGATACAATATAATGTATATATATCAATATAAAAAAATGTATTTAAAAAGCATTATAGAATCCCAGAAAAAGTGTAAAATTTAAAATAAATGTATGGTAACCCTTATTAATTTTTACATTCAAATTAAAACGCATTATCGGTGCTTTTTACAAAAGAAATACTATTACGAAATAGAAACATTAGTGCAGTGCTGTGCAGTTTGATTTCTTTCATATTCCCGTGAAGATAGACTGTCGCAATTATCTTGTTAAGGTAGGCGCTTGTAATGCGGAGGCAGGTGGTTGCAATAATCTCGTTAAGGTAGACGCTTGTAATGCGGTGGCAGGTGGCTGCGGCTGTTTAATGCGCATCAGTTCTCTAAGTAAACCATCTAAGTAAACCATTACTGCATAGTAATGGCATGATAAGGCAATTTAGTAAAAACCTGTTGCCATAAATTACAAATAAAAATTTGAAATTAGTTTTTAAACGATTAATTACGTTGTGACGCCATTGCTATTATCTAATGTCTAAGTCAGGTTCTAATTCGTTAAATGAGAAAAATAATAACGATAAATCAATAAATAGGTCACATACGTTTGTATTCATGAAATTTAAAAGAAGACAAATAAATACTGAGATTTTAATGAAATTTTGAAACACGAATGAATAAATGAATAAGCAAGGTGATGTCAGTTTGTAACATACATGTAATATGTTATCTGATAAAATATTCCATTAAATGTACAGGTCTCACTACTCAGTTGAATTTTGTTCTTTGTCCTTTATAAAAAAAGTCTAGGATTTCCATGGTTAAAAAGAATTCCACATAATTTTTAGTGTTTTAGTCTCATAGCAAGAATGCATACTCACATACAAATACACAATTACTGGTAGGTTGACCACCTTGGGATGTTTTCAAAGAGGGTGCAGTGACACCTTGAGCTATTTTGAAAAAAGAAATCCTCAAACAAGAAATGAATTTTGAATTAAGTACGCTCTTAAAATTATCACCGCAAGTTATTCTAAACTGGTTTATTACTATTTTCAAGAAAATGAAATGATAAAAAGTTATAATTAGATAATTTAAAGTAAGTTTTTATGTTTATTTATTTCAGAAGAGTGTTCAAACACTTATGAATGTAAATTTCAATTTTACTTAATTGTTTTTAAGCAGTTACCGAGTAATTTACCTGTTCAAAATACATCGTTTATACGTTCAGGTACGTGTGATATTTTTGAAAATTTTCATCAACATTGGAATGATAAACAAATGTCGATGATTTATCATATCAAAGTCTTGCCATCTGTTGCAGCCTTTATCCCTAATTGCAAAACGCCCTTCAATATTTCAAGATAAATTCATTTTCGGTAATTCACGTCAGGATTCTGGTAAATGATCTACGTTCCGCTTGGTAACGATAATTCAGGTAACCTTTGATGTTTTCGTGTACGTGTCAGTTGGCAATACGTCTACGAAATTTCATTTAATGAATTTCGAATTAAATTTCGTAATTTAAACAAAAATGAGTTTGGAGCTGGTTAAAAATACAGTTGTTAGATCCACTGCATGGTACATGTAAATGATCCACTGTATCCACTGCATGGTACATGTAAATGATCCACTGTATCCACTGCATGGTACATGTAAATGATCCACTGTATCCACTGCATGGTACATGTAAATGATCCACTGTATCCACTGCATGGTACATGTAAATGATATTTGTCTGGTCTCAGATTAACTGCGATAATGAAAAGAGCAGTTAAGATCCAACAATTTTGATTTATGTGTAAGTAAGTAACTAAGTAAGTAAGTAAGTGAAAATTTTATGATAGTGACATGTGCATGGCATACATGACAAAGAAACATGATACACAAAAGATAAATAAAAAGCACCCAGCCTTATGGGCCTATAAATCACCTACAATTAAAATGTAGAAGTAACACATCGAAGTATATACAATGTACACATGAATGGGTTGAGTGGTAATAGTTATATACTTTGTGGCTATAATTGAGTTCATGAAATCATTATTATATATTTTATATAGTTGTGTATGAATATCGATTTAAAAGTTAATTGAGTAAATAGCACGAAAGAGTAATGTAGAAATGTCATAAATCAAAATAGTCATTAATAAATAATATTTCGTTTAATATCATAAGCGTTGAACATATATTTTGCAAATTTTTTTTATATGTTTGCATCAAGTATGACATGTTTCATGAATTTTAAGATTTTTATTATAAGTATTGTCATGAAAAATATTACCCAATGTATTTTCTCTCAAATGCATGTACAGTTAACAGTATGTATATTTGAATGGTAACATAATGGTAAGATGACACATTGTGATAAAAACGCTGTATAACAAATTAATTAAATTGCAATAGGGTATGCGTGAGTTCTATGTGTTAATCAATCTATACTGCTCACTTTTTGTTTCTCTTTTTCCGTTCTGTACTTGTTCAATCTATTCTGTGGACACATTTGACTTTGATAATCGGTTATTTAAGACTTTATTGCATGCTGGTTTGTCTAATGTATTTTAAACTGCGTACATATATTTACAAATAAAACTCAATAAATTGCGTAAATGCTAATGTTAAATGTCATATCAAATTGTTATAAAACTGTATTTTGTTTACCGAATGCGGAGTAGACTGTGTACACTGAGTGTGCAACGTGCATGCTTTGTGGACATAACTCCTCTAAACACATTTGTCAAAAACTGTGACATGACATAAACACACACGCGTCATTGTCACTGACAGAGAGTGTAATATAACCAGCATTTGTCAGACTGTATTTGTTTTATTCTGTGTGTAATAAATCAGATGACGCTAAAATGCAGACTTGACAAAAATTCATCAATAATTTGAGTTTGAGAATCGGTCTCTACTCGAATCTTACATGTTTTGTAAATCCCTGCAAACGTGCACTTATGTGTAAGACAGGTGATCATTAACACTTTCTGTTAAATAACCATTAAAACTGTTTGATTCTGCAAATACATATAGTAATTTGCTTGTTTAACAGATGTTTTTTTAACCTTATTTTTTTTACATTTTGAGTCTGAATCTAAATCTCAGACTCAAGGTATTGATGAATTTTGGTCCTGGGCTGCGTTCAGCACCGTTAAACAGCAAACACGTTTAATGCCTAGTTCCCTAAAACTGTTGCGTACTGTGTGTTAATTTGAGCTTGAGCCAGTGTCCAGGAAAGTATGTTTGCTAATGTTATCAAACGTTTAACCGAACTGAACGCAGCCCAGGTTACTGCACTCTCTAGCCTCGAGCCATGTGTCGTGAATAAGAAAACCATAGTTTCCCTTTCTACGCAGTTGGCACCCTGCCTCGTTGTTATACTTCTTTGCGGATGGTCACTTGCTTTTTTAATTATGGTTTATGTGGAGTGTTTCTTGTTTCGTTGATTGCTTTTAACGCAAATGGCTTCTTGATATGTTGAATAATGTAAACATAGGTAAGCACCTAATTCGTTGATTATAATCACATATTTGTTCAATTTAACATATTCTTTTATTATTCGAATTTAGTTTAAAATTTTATAAAATTTCTTGAATAATTTTCCAAGATTCAAGATTCAAATAATTTTATTCAGTAATTTAAACATATAATGTTTCTCATTACATACAAATTCAAATAATAAATGCAACACATGACACGTAGAAAATAGACAGATAATCAATCATGTTACATTCAATTAAATTAAATATATGACGTTATCTAAATATCCACCGTGAGATTTGCTCAGTGCAGTACATTTTTTGAACATAAACCTTGCATGTCTATGTAATAATTAGTTTAAACATATTTTAGTGTCCTATAAACATAATATTACAATATATTTCATGCATATAAGTCAAAAACAAGTTAAGGCAAAAGGGTCTGGCCACAAGTTCCTCAACATTAGATACGGCCATTCCCTTTCAACTATATTTTGAAACTTAAAAGATGGTTAAGGACCATTAAATGGTATATTCATGGCAGGTAAATATGAATTACATAAAGTGTAATTAATGAGAAAAATTACACGCGTAATCACGCAAACACACACAGACTCACGCACGCACGCACGCACGCACGCATATATACACACACGCACGCGCGCACACACATACATCTGCATAAACGTAAGCACACACACACACACGAACGCATACACACACACATACGCACGCACGCATACGCACACACACACGTCCGCATGAACGCACACACACACACACACACACACACACACACACACACACATCCGCATGAACGTACGCATACATGCAAGATTTCGAGCTCAATTCTTGTATAAGCAAGGAGATACACCCGATATTGTACAACTGCTGGTGCTATTTACATGTATTAGAACATTTTCATCATCACAGGTATTATTTACAAATACAACTTTATTATGAAAAAACAACCAGTTACTTCACAAATATCAACTCATTTATTGGCTTCGAACTGTTCTTTCCAACAACACCTAATTAATATATATATAAATATATCGACTTGTGTAATAAACGTATGTATGGTCAGTGATTCAATACGTGTGTATGGTCAGTGATCCAATACGTGTGTATGGTCAGTGATCCAATACGTGTGTAGGGTCAGTGATCCAATACGTGTGTATGGTTAGTGATCCAATACGTGTGTATGGTCAGTGATCCAATACGTATGTATGGTCAGTGATCCAATACGTGTGTAGGGTCAGTGATTCAATACGTGTGTATGGTCAGTGAGCCAATACGTGTGTATGGTTAGTGATCCAATACGTGTGTATGGTCAGTGATCCAATATTTATGTCGGCCCGTGTTTCAATATATATGTATGGTCAGTGATCTAGTGTAAGGAATGTATGTTTAGTTTATCCCAACCACTAAATCTCCCGAATCAGGTATATTTATACCAAATGAAATAGCAGGGAATTCCATGCCTGTCCTACAATCCATAGCTATTGAACGCTTACTTAACTGTGACGTCATTCAACTTTCCCTGACTACCTATTTAAAGTGCTAAAATGTGCTCAAATCTTATTGTTATGTGACGTATCCAATCGGCAGAGCTGGGTCTCTTCTGCATACCATATGTATATATCTACGTTAGATGGGCATATCCGTAAAATATTTATCTTACACTAGTTGCTGGATTCCTGAAAAAGAGTTTTTATCTGCCAAATCCAACCGTTTTTTTTCCTTTTAACACTAATTAGATACAGTAACTTGCAAAACTAGAAAGAACGGGAATAACATGAAACTGGAACTCAACCACATTAACAGACTGTGTATAAAAGTCTTTAATATAGTGCAATAGCTCTCAAGCATGACCACTTAATTGAAGTTGCATATCATAAATAGAGAAAAAAAGAGAACATTGTTTTGGACAGACTGTCTGCAGTAGATAATGGGTAATATAACATGCACTTACATATCGTATATTCGTAACAAAACTGCACATTTGTTCTTCCAATGCACTTTGGTTTTTGTTGTGTGTTTTTTTTTCTTTTGTTTGGCAATAACAACAGCCAGCGAACAGAAGTATAATTGCAATTCGGATAAGAACAATAAAACGTAATTACATACAATTCTTGATCCTGAACACGTTAATAATCTATCTAAATAAGACTTACTTGTAAACACTGCCTACTTACGTTTGTTTTTGCCAGTTAACAATTATTGTTTTAAACGAGCATTCCATTAATAAGACTATTTAAACATGAAACAACAATGTTATATACATAAGCATCCATATTTACTATTAATGTACTCACCTTATGCCTGTAGACTTAAATACCGACATAAATCCAAATATAGTTTGACAAGAAATCTTGCACTGGGTTAGGTACTCAAAAATATCTATTTAGTTATTATATCTGTATATTTTTATACTATGTGTAAGTTAAATAGTGTTTTAATTACAATATTTTTTAACATAAGTATAATCATTGTGTAGACAAATTTAATTATATTTATCTAAGGATAGATGAGAGTATCCTTGAATGACAAATATCTTAATTTCTGCTGTCAACAACAATTATTGGATCTCTGTTTTGAGACTAATACAAAGCTTTCCCAAGGTATAAACACAATAAATGATGATCAATATTCACTAAGAATAATTATACCTTACTTTCAAATAATGCTGTATATTCTCAAATAGAAATTCGTATTTGATTTCACTCCCCGAAAGTTACCAGAGTGCGACGATTTGAAAATATGTCCACATCAATTCTGGCATCTTCATGTCTACTGTATTTTGAGTTTTAATATTAACTTGCACGATTTGCTTCTGGATTATGACATCCTTTAAATGATAACTTATGATATGGAAATTGTGTTTTATTGTGTTAAATTAATTTTTCGTATATCAAATCTGGCATCATGGCGAACCTATATAATAGCTAAGAAACTTTAGATTTCAGCCCACTTTAGTTCCAGACATTTAGAAAACAAGTTCCATTGCTTCAGTTCTTTTTAATATCGTTTGTAGAATGCATATTATTCATTGAATAAATATCAAACAGTATTGCCTTATCAGGTAAAAAATTATATAAATTGTATAAATTAGCTATGCCATCCAATCGCAGTGTTTTCATATTTCGCTCGCCATCTATATAATAACGTGACCTTGCGTGTTACACTGGTGTCAAAAGTGGGATTTGACAAGGTCAAAAATGATAATGAACCCAAAAGATCAAACTAAAGAAAAACATTAAATTACTGGAAAGTGGCGAAAGGAACCAAATGGATTTAAAAACAACAACAAACTAATCAAAGATAATTTCATTACGAAATATTAACATTAATGAGAGCTCATACCATCAATATGTATCACTGAGTCTCGCCGATACAATGAATGGTTTAACTGGTGTGTATATTCACAATACACAGAAAGGGTCACCTGGATTTTAAAATTTGCCTTCCTAAAAACAATAAAATTATGATATCGTGAGGGTCTTCAGTGACTGAATGGTCTTAGATGACGTCTCAAGAGCACTTACATCACACCGTTAAGTTCGAGTCCCGCTCGCTTAAAACAATTTAAGTGAAAAATTTGCCAGTAACTTGCGGAAGGATGGTGGTTCTACTTAGATTCATTCTAAGGTCTTCCACCACCAGTAAAACTGGATATGTCATATATAACCTGGAGTGTGTTGAAAATGGCGTTAAACACCCTTTTTAATGATATTGAGAAACCAGATTATAACGTGAATATGCAGATATATTCCTTATTTTTTGTTGTAGTTCACCATGATATTTCAGTAAACATGTAAAATAGGAAAATATTTTACATATCAAGAATCGTGTAATATTAGTTGTGTAATTTGTTATTTAAATGGGTATTTTATATCTAAACCTGTTATTTTCTGGTCTAAAACTACAGTCAGGATTTCCTCATGCAAACATTTTTGAAACGGTTTTAATGTGAACGAACGTCCCACAAATGGTTCTTTCTCTTTCCCTACCTCAGCTTCCATAACGTATTATAAGTTTAAATATTTTATATTGTGACGACGGGTAATAAGAAAGAAGATTGGTGCAATTGTACACCGTGTATACGTAAACTGCCCAGTGGTGTTTTTTTTTGCTGTGGCATAACATACACTCAAACAGGGTGGTTAAATTTTAGGTCATTTTATTCACATGTTTATATATTTTCAATAATTGTTACTAACTCTATATAAGTCATAGCTAACATCTTAACTCACTAAAGTATTCTCTTAAACAACCAAGTTACCGTAAGAAAGACCTGTCTCCAACTGACTATATCTTTCTGTTTTTCCCACTACCCAAAAATAAAGGCCTCGAGCCCTTTTACCTGATTGGTCAACTCATTGCTGCCTGACTATTGGTTTATTTCTTTTTAACTAAGCCGATATTAAACACGCCCATATCTTATCCCCAACACGACCTGTCATCTTTACATGGTGATAAGCCTAAGACTATATCTTGTCTGACATAACATTTCCAACTGCATGTCATCATTGACATAGTGGCCTTTGATGTTAATGACTCTGTACACAATATCGTATTGTTATTATTCTATGGTTTTTTTTCGTATTTTTGACCTTGTGGTGACCTTGTCGGTCCATTGCTACGGTTTTAGTTGGACGTGTGTTATCTTTCTTTTCTGTCTATCATCTGTTTGCAATAACAGTTGATTTGAACTTCTCGTTTTGTCTTTCTTTTTCTTCTTTTCTTCATTCAAACGTCAGAGTGATATGTTTGCAGATATGCCTGCAGACAGAACAGTTACCAAATTGTATTGATCATTATATAATGTCCATGCATTTGTACGGTGGGACAGATTTCAAATTGTGTGTTTTAAATACATCTGTTCTTATACTTACATCTTGCAACATGTTGTTTGTAACTCGCATCATATTGGCCAGTAGTTCGCCGGAATCATCAATATATCTTCTTAGACACGGATAATAAATCAGTGAGGGGGAGCAACATTTCAAGTATACAGTTACTCATCTTGGTTGTGATTAAGTATATTGTCATATGGATTTATAAATTTATTTAAGATATATTTTAAAAAAACGGATATTTCAAGGAGTACATTCACTTATATCAAGGAATTAGGAAACAGGGACATACACAATTTATATAGTATCATAAAAATAGTACAAATGATAAATTTTGTAATTAAAGTATTGGACATTAATAACATCTGACTGATAAGTCACATTAAAGAATATATCTATTTGAATACTCAAATATATAAATCTGATAGGAAAACCAGACAGGTAATCGTGATTTTAGACTTGATCCATTACAACTGCATATGCTTTCATTGGTATTGATTAATAAACAAATAAATAACCTGTCAGAATTTTATTTATGAAATGGAAGCCTGATCAAATCTGATAACATCATAATTTATACATGTATGATATTCATATTATGTACCACAACCTCACGAAGGTTGAGCTGAAGTTGCGTTATTGTTCTGAAGGAAATTCGACAGATTGACAAATGACTATAATAATTTCATTGATATAGCACAATATGGTGATAATGTAAAACTTAATGGTTAATGTGGGGAATATTTTATTAGAGTTAGCCCATTTCTGTTCACCTAATGTTCAAAGAGCTACACAACTTAAAACACGAGAAGTAGCATTGATAGGACACACACAGCGTTAATACACTGGTGGGGCGACAGTGTAGTGGACATAGTGCAGATTGTTGGTCGCTCACGCAGGAGGTCGTGGATTAGATCACTAGGTCGACTCGATGCATCTTAATAAACATCACTCAGTACTGGTTCTGCCCAGGATGCTGAGAGAGGTTCATATAAGCGTTGTGCTAACATCAATTAGTCAATACCAAAATGAAGTAATGCAAAGGATAAAAATAATAGAATCGACAGGAAACATAATAATAATTATAATAATAATAAATATGTATATGCTGTTGTGTGCTGTGTTATTCTATGTATTGAATATGTATATGTTGCTGTGTTGGCTGGGTTATTCTATGTATGGAGTATGTATATGTTGTTGTGTTGACTTGGTTATTCTATGTATTGAATATGTATATGTTGTTGTATTGGCTGGAATATTCGTTGTATTTAATATGTATATGTTGTTGTGTTGGCTTGGTTAATCTATGTATTAAATATGTATATGTTGTTGTGTTGGCTGGGTTATTGTATGTATTGAATATGTATATGTTGTTGTGTTGGCTTGGTTAATCTATGTATTAAATATGTATATGTTGTTGTTGTGTTGGTTTGGTTAATCTATATATAAAATATGTATATGTTGTTGTGTTGGCTCGGTTATTCTATATATTAAATATGTATACGTTGCTGTGTTGACTTGGTTAAGTTATATATTAAATACGTATATGTTGTTGTGTTGGCTCGGTTATTCTATATATTAAATATGTATATGTTGTTGTGTTGGCTCGGTTATTCTATATATTAAATATGTATATGTTGTTGTGTTGGCTTGGTTAATCTATATATTAAATATGCATATGTTGTTGTGTTGGCTTGGTTAATCTTTATATTAAATATGTATAAGATGGTGTGCTGGCTCGGTTATTCCTTGTATTGAATATGTATATGGTGTTGTGCTGGCTCGGTAATTCTATGTATTGAATATGTATATGTTGATGTGTTGGCTTGGTTAATATATGTATTGAATATGTATATGTTGAAATGTTGGCTGGGTTATTTTATGTATTGAATATGTATATGTTGTTGTATTGGCTCAGTTATTATGTGTATTGAATATGTAAACGTTGCTGTGTTGGTTATGTTATTTTATGTATTGAATTTATATTTATATTATATTTATATATACAACATATACATATTCAATACACAGAATATCACAGCTAACACACCAACATATCCATATTCAATACATAGAACAACACAGCAACATATTCTGTGTATTGAATATGTATATGTTGTTGTATTGGCTCAGTTATTCTGTGTATTGAATATGTATACGTTGCTGTGTTGGTTATGTTATTCTTTGTATTGAATTTATATATATTTTATATTTATATATACAACATATACATATTCAATACACAGAATACCACAGCTAACGCACCAACATATCCATATTCAATACATAGAACAACATAGCCAACACAGCAACATATGGATATGAATATGGATATGTTGATGTGTTAGCTGTGATATTCTGTGTATTGAATATGTATATGTTGCTGTGTTGGCGGTGTTATTCTATGTATTGAGTATGTATATAATGTTGTCTTGGCTGGGGGGTTTTTTGTATTGAATATGTTTATAATATTGTGTTGACAGTGTTATTCGATGGTTTGATTATATATATGTTGTTTTGTTGGCTGTGGTCTTATATTGTTACATCTGATTTTTGAAATTCATTTTCTGATTTTTAAGTGCATCATGTGTAAGATAATTCAACCCTTTACTCCATAAGTACGCCTTTTCCCGCACCAATCACAGAAGGCCTTTGAAAACAGTGCAGGAAGAGTTCAGATTGCTCCTAACGAGCAATCTGAACACTTCCTGCACTGTTTTCCACTCTGTCAGTTAATTTAAAACTAATTCACCCATTGCTGATACGCGTTGAATTAATGCTTTCAATATTAGATGTGTCCAAAGGCGTCTTTATGAAGTAAAGGGTTAAGCAACGTAGTATAGTTGACACGAGCCTTTGCCATCACATCTTCCGTGCGTATGCATTCTACCTATTATATTACTGGGTATATGCGTGTGCTGTTGTGAAGGCTGTGAGCCAGATGTGTCTTATTTTAATCAGATACCAAACTGATGTTTACACGGGAGTTTTTCTGTTATACCGGTAAAGATAGAAGAAAAGAAAATATTTGTTGCTTTTTTGTCATATAATTATGACCATGAATATGCGAAATATGACGTCTGTCCTCAATTTACAAAAGTTAAACCGCTTTCCAAAATTGAACCAAAACTAAGTGACGGTACACATACAGGAGTATTTTAATTTCTAGATACAAAATTTTTAGAGTAGAGACGAATGAAAAAATATGTTGAAATCGATGAGTTTGTCTTTAAAAACTTGTTATACTTTATGCAGAAAATACATGTCATAAAGAGAGTTAATTAAGGCTTAATCATGTTATCTCGGAAATATTTACTAATTGCATTACACAAATAAATAATTTTACCTCTTCTGTGCCATCTAGAGCAGTTTTAAACTACGTAATTGAATTCACAAATAAATAATTTTACCTCTTCTGTGCCATCTACAGCAGTCTTAAACTACATAATTGAACTACACAAATAAATAATTTTACCTCGTCTGTGCCATCAAGAGCAGTCTTAAACTACGCAATTGCATTACACATATAGATAATTTTACCTCTTCTGTGCCATCTAGAGCAGTCTTAGACTACGTAATTGCATTACACAAATAGATAATTTTACCTCTTCTGTGCCATCTAGAGCAGTCTTAAACTACGCACCTGCATTACACAAATAGACAATTTTACCTCGTCTGTGCCATCTAGAGCAGTCTTAACCTACGCAATTGCATAACACAAATAAATAGGTTAACCTTGTCTGTGTCATCTAGAGCAGTCTTAAACTACGCAATTGCATTACACAAATTAATAATTTTACCTCTTCTGTGCCATCTAGAGCAGTCTTAGACTACGTAATTGCATTACACAAATTATAGATAATTTTACTTCTTCTATGCCATCTAGAGCAGTTTTAAACTACGTAATTGCAGTACACAAATGAATAATTTTACCTCGTCTGTGCCATCTAGAGCAGTCTTAAACTACGCAATCGAATTACACAAATAAATAATTTTACCTCGTCTGTGGCATCCACAGTAATCTTAAACTACGTAATTGCATTACACAAATAGATAAGTTCACCTCTTTTGTGCCATCTAGAGCAGTCTTTAACTACGTAATTGCATTACACAAACAAATCATTTTACCTCGTCTGTTTCATCTAGAGCAGTCTTAAACTACGTGATTCTAATTGCTTAAACTGATACCAGCTAAAACAGTCGCACTTTACAGCACCCGCGTTATTGATAACTGTTATCACAACCGGGATCTATTGTAATATATCCATGTGCTTTAACATACTGATCACCTAAATTGTCAAATGTTATCTCGATAACAGGTTCAAACATAGAAGTTGCATTAGACCAGACACTCGAATTGAAAACAAAGGTATAAACACAGAACAACGGACAAAAGATATGTTTTCATTTAAATGTACTTAAAATGGCATTGATATGTAGGGAAAAAAATTGAATACGAATATACAAAGGCCAACATATTTAAGTTGCTTTCGTTTATAATAATACATTTCGTTTTAATTTTGGTGTCTAATAGCAATAATTTATATGGAAATTTTTAAATTGAATTTGTATAAAACTGCATCATTACTCATTGTATAATATTGCCAAGAAGTTGTCAAAAGCTACGTACATATGCAAGAAACTGCTCCAGACATTTCCTCCTAACAAAAGCATTGCAATGATAAAGTCAGTTTTACTGGAACCCATCCAGATGTGAATTACTTATCGACTATTTATCATGCAAACATTTTCTATATATTGCAGATTGAAGAATCGAAGGTGAAGCTAAGACGGCATCCAATTGAACAAATTGCCCAATTGCAGACGGTGGAAATTAGATGCAGCATTTGATAACAGACAGTAAACCTTATAGATAGGCGACCCGACAAACACCATATTTGAATTTTATCCTACATATCCTGCTGTTGATACTGAAAAGCATCATTTAATACTCAGTCCTGAAATGATAATGATAAGAAACTACAACATATTTAGCTATCTGTAGTCACGTGCATAGATGAAATGCGTGGTTAAACACACGGTTAGATTAAAGCCACAATGACTAATACATCAGATAAAGTTGGTTCAACAGACTCTAAAGCTAACATAATACGGTACAACAACCAACAGTGTAAGAAACATAACAAGCGAACCAAATCGTCACAGGACAAAGGGAACGGAGAAATGACAGAAAACAGCAAATCTGATACCAAACGAAAACTACCACATCCAAGTGTGACTTATGTTCCGGATACGAACTTGACGCTCGCCTGCCTAGTTTGCCTTTGTTTTAATTTTCCACTAGGAGCTATAGCTATGTATTTATCTTTGTCAGCGGCCAGAGCGTACAGAGATGGGGACGCGAGAAGCGGTGATATAAGAGCAAAATCTTCCGTCTGGCTGAGCCTGTTCAGTATAGTGTCGACAGTGTTGATAGTCATGTCCATCGTACTCTGGGTTGTTATACAAAATCAGGCCAAGAAAGATTTGCGAGGTGTAAATAGATGATATATGATGACATCTGTAGCTGGCTAGTCAATAAATAGTATTTAAAGTGCTATATATATAGTAACACGTTAGCACGAAAACACGTGCGTGTAGTTTATAATACGCAACTATATCCGTCTTCAGAATGAACCAAAGAACAAAGTGTGATATTGTAAAAAAAAAAAAAAAGGTGATACATAATGATATTTATGATTGATTACTGCACGAGACATGCAAGTAACATGGACAATGGTCTTTACAATGATGTACACAATGAATGGAGACTTAAAGAAAAAGATGACGTAATATTACCAATGCGAGCTTCCATCGATTAATAGCTTTGAAAATAACCAATCCATGTGCGTAGATCTCCATAATCAATGTTTTGTTATTTCAAAATACAAATTGTTTGTAGATGCGTGTGCAGCGTAAAATTGGAAAGTGAACAGACATGCTACATTTCATAATTATTGAATACAAATATGGAGATATTTGGCCTTTGTTCTAGCACAAATATATATTCAAAACAAGATTTTTAATGGAAACGTCAGATATATGTTTTTTGGAAGAGGCCTGCTGGTATTTATTACCCCCAGGTTCAATGTAATCTCAGTACCGTCTGTAAGAGTATCCGGCAATTCTTCGAAGTGATACAGTGGCTAATCAAAATGTATACTTGTTTTGACGGAATAATTTCTCAAATATTTCTTCAAACCCTGCTCAAATATCGCAATGTATTTAACGATTAATCATAAGCGAGGAGAGATTATCTATAACAGTATCCTTGACAGAACGAAATTGTATAAGAATGTGTGTTATATAGCAACGAAAAAAACTTATTACGCCTTCTGTGTAGGGAGTTAGTGCCAAGAAATGTTACGTATATGCAAGTATTTTGTTATGATACACAACACAAACGTATGGCCATTATTAAGTTAGGTCAATGAAAACTATTTTTTTCATGGAGCCATCTATATTTTTATAAAGTATTGAATTATTCAAGAGCACACACATCACACTGATTTGAAATTCAGATTAAACGTCCTATATACCTGAAAACTCCTTCCTTTTTAGTTGGATGAAAATAAGATACAGTTTGTGGTTACTACTTATGTTATATATATGATACTAAATGATGATAGTATAGCACCAGAATGATTACTAATTTGATAAATTAATCATTTAAAATTCTCAAGTAACTGATTTTTTGTAAAGATAAGCTGTATCTGGCCTTAATTTTCTATGGCGTTTCGATCACGCAAAATGATATGGCAGTTTAATGGTTATTTTATTGTTTAGCAGCAGTATGCGAATTTTTGTAATCAAAAGTACTTCAACAGTTTTAAATACAAATTACTGGGAATGGTCTCGTGTTATTGAAAATAATAATCAACAAAGTCAATATTAGGATTTGGATACCTGAACTGTTTGGAGGTTAATAAAATAGAAAACGAGATTTCGAGAGATCTCGTGTGAAATTTAAATGAAATTAAACAATATATTATCAACAGGAGAGGTAGCATTCAAAGGACACAGCCAGTAGCATGAACGTTATAAACGTATGGAATAAATACAACCATATCGCCCCATCGGTGCAAAAAGGTACGAAGTGCCTTCTTATTTCATATACACTTGGTACCGTTTTGCATTAAACGGACCATACATAGGTAAAAAGTGACAACAGTTATCATTGTAATGGAATGACCAGCAGGCAACGACGCAACTGTGGAGTTCAAACCGGATGACGGCCGCGTCCAACCTCGCTCATTTCCCTGGCGACACATCATAAAATGAGACAGTGTACAAACAAGTACCCACGCTATGTAATTTCTTTACAATTACTGCGACAGCATACACATGTGTATAGTACGTATAAAAACACAGAAATGCTCAGGTAAATACATATTAATAAAAACAAGTGTTGCTAAGCACAATCACACTAATGAGTTTGCAGAAATAAGAGCAGTAAGAGAATACTTATTAAAGACACAACCAAGATAAGTTAAGGTTAAGATAAGACGCTTTGCTTTCTCTCTATAATTCCTTATAGAGTTATGCTTATCTTAATGTTCACGACAGCAGTATCTCTTTTATACGTTGATCTGGAATTGCCTCAAAAGTTAAGTAGAGAAGTGCATTCTTACATTGCCGTTTTTTACAACATGGATTGCAAAATGAAATAAAATAAAAACTAAAGATGCATGATTTCCATTGGCGCCGCATCACTTTTCAAAGCTATACGGCGTCAATGCCAAACACGTTTATTTATTACCCCAAGCTGTAGAACATGGAACAGCGTGGATTCAGCCAAATTTGTGTTTTTAGTGACTTAATAAAAGAAACTATCTTGTAATACCACCATAATATGAACTCAAGGCAGTTGATCAATAACCAGTATTTAGAGGACGAGTGTGAGATAAAACTTTAGTACATACAATTATTAATTCTTATTCCCGATATCGATTTTAAATTGGACTAAATGAAGAAAACATAAACAAGTGGAATCAAATTGTCTCAAGCCTGTTTCTGGCAATAATATTTGTTTAAAACAAGTTCTTGAAATAAAGAAGACGAAAATAGAATCTTGAATAGCGCATGCTACACATGCAGACAACATGCAATGACTAGTAATGGAGTCTAAAGTTATTGAACGTAAGTTAAGTAAAAGTATACAATGCTACGATGTTCTGTTTCAATGCATTTTTTTTAAAGGATCCAGCATAACTCCTAAAGACATAACCCTAAGTTAATACATAACGAAATGATGTTTCGCATATTTGTTTCTTAAATTTATATTTTCGAAAAAAAAAACGAATATTCTATTGTATTTTAGACAGTATTGACATTCACAACAGCTCGTCGTGACTGCAATGAATCGTCCTGTAGTCTACCCGGTTTTGTTACCATTTCTTGTATTTTGGAATCATAGAACTCACTGCAAGTCTATTGGCTGGAAACCTCTAATTACATATTTAATTAACTAAAACGTGTATATGATTTATGTTATTGTTGGGTTCTTTTTGTGTTGTGTTCTAATAACTTTGGGTTGGGTGATGTCTACGACATTTTACAACATTCACTGTTAAAAACAATGAAATTATAAATGGTAACTTCACTGTTCTTAATTATGGAAATGAAAATTATTGTTATCAGTGAAATACTAGAGTATTGTTTAAATCTATTCGTGAAGACTGACAACAGACTTTGGTATGTGCACTGTGTTATCATTAAAAATAACTTCAGTGCTCTCTCGATGAAATGTAAATCATACACGTCAGAAATACAATTATAATCTCAGTGTATATATACATAGTATATACGTATGTTTATAGCCATTATGTTTAATGTTATTAACTACAATGTGTTAATGCTGAATACTGATACATAATAAGGATCGTGGTATAACGACGATCGTGGCATAACGACGACCGTGGTATAGTGACGATCTTGGTATAATGACGATCGTAGTATAACGACGATCGCGGTATAACAACGGTCGCGGTATAATGACGATCGCGGTATAATGACGATCGTGGTAAAACGACGATCGTGCTTATGTTATTAACCTGACGCCAGAATGACTATCTCTCCTCCCACTGCCGTTGTTTATCCAGGTAAATATGGTGTAGTTTTTACTTAAATTCCATAAGCTTGTCTAAGGAAATATTGCGGCGTAGCAGCCAACATCGATCGCTGATTGGATTATCGACTTGTTTGATTGACAGCCCGCGTCAAGCCAATGGCGTCCAGCGCCTAAATTTATCAAAATTTGTAGTTCAAATTTCAGACTCATAAATACTTAATTGCGTATAATTGCAAAAACAACCAGTTTAAACTGTATTCCAACATGATATAATCGACAATCACATTACACTTATGCTGATGATTTTAAGTAAAGGTCTGAGATTTACGAGTATATGTCTAGGGTCTACATATATAAAACATTTTATTCAAATACTTCCGTTCGTATACATAATTTCCGAAGCTATTTTCATACATTTCTTTTAAAGAGCAATTTATATATTTAAAACGGTTTTAAAAAATGAATATAGAAAACTCACTCCCTTTTACATTGCAAAGAATAAATATTTTAGTTTGAGTGTAACGCAACTGTTGGCTTTAACATTGTATTGTACGTGAATTATAATTTAACAGATAACGTGAGTGTTAAACAAATGTTCACTTTAACATTGATTTGTACTTGAATTATAATACTAATGTCAGTATTGAACAAATATTGACTTACGTGCGTGTTAAACGCCAATTTGAATATAACTCGAATAAAATACATAAAATGTTAAACACATTTAGCCCTACAGTTGATGTCACTTACTGATGTAAATAGAACATCGAGGTCTGATGAGTAATTGTCATACTCATTTCTGCTGTGAATATAAGCTGGCTTTTTGTTATAAATGTAAACATGAACATTGTGCAAATGATATTTCTTTCAGTGTAAACTGATTATTGATTGTAAATAGGATTATTTTTCATTAGTTGTTGCGATAAGTTAATGTATAGATGATTCTCGAGTATAATAAGATAATCGTTCCAAATGTTTTTGCAATCAATGTAATGTATTAATAGAATTGATAAGGAGTATAATGTATGTTCAAGTCCCTGTGTTTATCTAATATCAATTTGATTATTCACTCAGGTCAAATTAACAATTATTTCGGAGACCTTTCAATATCACCGTCAAGTATTAAGTTGGTATGTAAAAATTTTGTCGTACTCCAACATTTCAAAAAAAACAATGAAAATGCTGAGGAAGTTTCCCGATGAAGCAGTTTCAGCTGGAATGCATATTCAAATTGAGGTTATTTTGTGTACACAGGGCAAGATTGTGTAGGTTATGTGTGTAGTGTATATTCTGATGTATATAAGTTTTGTAAAGCCATGTGCATACGATATGATTTATAATATATATAATATATTAGAAATAACTATGGGTGATAAATATTCCATTTTGTATTATGTAATTTAGTCGAATTTAATCATTTCAAAAATATAATGTCAATTCTGAAGCTTTAATATGCTACTTAAGCAAATGATTTTTATGCCTAAGAAAGTATGTTTGTAATAAAAGCATGAGGTCAAACAGAAACAACTTGAAGTAATAAAAACTGTTTTTGTCCTGTTTTCACAGGACTGACTTTCCCGACGTTTCATTAAATAACACGTTACGGTACTTTTAAATTGATAAATTCTTCTGAAAACAGTCTGAACGAATTTAGTTTAAACATATTTTTTTAACATCAAGTGGCGTTGGCTCACATGTTGTTTCATCATTAGTTTCGACCCGTCTCCTTCATTGTTTTACAATAGCTACAATAAGTATCAAATTGACATAATTTAAAAACAGATTCTCAAATTTTATGAATGTAGGAAAAGGTCGGATGAAAAAAAAAGAAATGAAGTGCTCGAGAAAAACATATATTGAAATATTATTTACGATATGTCGTCCATACGTATGAGTCCAATATTCACATTTACATTACCACCAATATCTAATCAATAATGCATAAGAATCTGCCTATAAAAATTGCATAAAATCAATGATCCAAATCATGATATGTGCAAGTAATATACAGCTGATTAGATTGACAGTAATTGAATGACATTGAATATGTGTAAATGGGGAGAGGGGAAGAGCGCTGTTGCTCCGGTAAAACAGGTTTACGCTCCTCAGTAGCAATATTGATACTGATCGCTCCACGACTGTGACCCCGATGTCTCACCTTCTGTATGCTTGTATTGTACTTGCTATCATACTTATTGTATGCACTGATTGTGTCTGTGCCGTTGTAATAAATGTGTCAGCGCCGTTGAAGTGTCTGTGTCCCCTGAATGATACGTCTTCTGCTGTACTTATATATTCTTATTCAAAATAGGAAAGCCAGATAATTTGTTACGAGAAATAAGACTGACATCTGTATAATCACATGACTCTTCATCATCGCGTGACATATTAGATTTGTTTCTGAAAACTGGATATCGGCCCTCCCACGAATGAATGCATTAAATTATAGTCTGTAGCCGACAGAGATATTATGTTATGAGCTCGTTGATAACCATTTTGTCTGATACTAATTAACGTTTGTCATCAAACTGAAATTGCTGTATAAAATATGTTGGAAAATGTTCGTGTTACAGTTTAATTGTAAGTTACTAAGCAGGTTATCTTTTGCTGATTTTTTTTTTTGTAATCATTTAAACAAATTTATTTTAAAATGTACATCTGTATAAAACAATTGGCAAATATATACATTTAATGTGAAAAGAATCGAAACGAAAGAATTAACTAAAATAGTTCCTCTCCGTATTTGCAAAGCATAATTTATAATAATGTAGCATTAAAGCAATTCCAACGTTTGCATTAGCAGTTATATTTAAAATGATATAACATACGACCAACAGGAGACGTACCTTCTAAACCAAGCGGCTACCAAAGTATCATAGTTTGAAGTACGGACCCAGCTCTCCAGATTGGGTCCGTTATCCAGCATTGTTGGGAAAGCCCCATTGGAGCAAATTGATTGGTCAGTTGCTTCATTTGAAAGTTTGAACGACGTTATATTTTAGTAAGCGTCCAATTGCTATGTATTTAGGGACAGGCATATAATTCCCTGCTTTTTCATTGGTGGTAATAGACCCGATTCGGGAGATATCCAGTTCTGGAATAGACTATGGGAATTCTATGCCTGTCACACAATGCATAGCAAATAAAGCTAAAAGCAGCACGAACACAATTAATATACAGAACGGTGATGATAAGTACAATATATTCATAAAGGGAATATATCAGGAAAAAACGATATAACTGTCTCAACAAATAAAATAATCATTAAAATGGATTATAAGCATCTCATTATCATTAATAAATAAATCTAAATGGTTTGGTATGTCAAATCCATCGACAAAATCGATATTTAAATTCATTTGGAGCGGTAAACTTGAAACAAAATTCCAATTCTAAAAATAGACAGCACATAAATACTGATTGACATCATTCGGACTCTTTCTAAGATGAAACAATGTTTACTACATGTAAGCCTGTATCAATGGTGGATATACACTTTAAAAACTTTACAAAGTGAAAATGGGTTGGAACGAGGACAAAGTTTAATTAGTTCTTTTTCCAATTTTTGTTACTACAAATATAAATAGCAGTACTATATTACACACAACTCTCTATAGGTGTAAAATACTGTTATAACGTTTTTAATAGTTACTGTAAGATTCAAACCTCATATCTCTGAATGGAACTATATTGATAAGTTGCAAAACGTACTGTGGAGCTAGTAAAACTTTCTTAGACAACATTATAAAGTGTTGATGCAATTCTGATCACATCCATATATATTCGATAATGTTACATTTTAATACCTTTACATGCCCCAGTATCTATAAGTTGTATGAAGTCCTACGGAAATAACATTTATTTCTTATAAAACATTACAAATTGTGGATGCAATTCTAAATATATCTAAATATATATAAACAGTTATCTTATAATGTCATATCTCAACATGCGACAGTATTTATTAATAACATAGACACATTATTTCTTTCTTATAAAACATAATATGTTGTGGATGCAATTTAAAGAACATAATATGCAAACAGAGTAAAGATTTTTCAATTATTCTATTAGACTTATTCAATGGCCCTCGTGCTTTCAATTATTGTACAGTAGCTTTGAGACATAGTGCAAGCGCTGTTTTATGACTACATTTGAGACTAAATTGGTTCATAAATACGAAAATGAATCTTCCATAACGATAACTTAGGATTATAAATTCAAATGTTCCAGACAAAACGTATGTAATAGTTATATATACATATAAATAATGTGTGGAATTTCGCTAAAGTCGATACATGTGCAAGTATTGGGACGGTCCCTGGTTATCGTCTCATTTACGGGTGAAACAGCTTCGACGATTTACGAGTTTGTGGAAAATCGTGGGTGTCTCATGTGAATTTATTTTTTAGATTTTAGGATGTGTATGCTTTTATATGATGCCTTTATGTGTTTAAAATGATTATATCCCTTGAAACAAATACACAAATAGAAGAACGTATACACTTATTGGCAAATATACATCGATGACGTTAAAGATAAATAACACGTTTTGCTAGCAGTCTAAATGTCGTTTTCAGAATTTTTTGGGATATGTTCATACGCAAAAAATTTGTTAATTTTTAAATACTTATCAAGCCTTTAAAATGATGAGCTATCGTTATGAGATCTTGTCATATGTTTATTGCTTTTATCATACAATAGTTAAAATTGTTAAAGTAATCAAAGTATTGAAAGGTAGTACAGGCCAGGCTGTAATAAATATGCATACGTCTTCCATCTTTGATTAATACTATTGTAGTGTTTGGTTAACATCATGCATATTTTTTTTTTAAAAAGACATACATGTACCATTTTTATTTGATTTGTTGCTTTTATAAAATATATAAAAAAAAAATTCGACCAATAAAAAGTAATCCCTGTCGCGAATGATTATTTTGGCGGTGATAAAGACTGAAAAGCTCACTCACCGCCAACATAAGCAGGACTATGCCATTACTATAAAGCCCCATTAAAAACAGGTTGGTCCAATTCAAATAAATACCAGGGCTGCGTTTCACAAAATAATTTACGGTTAAAAACGACGTTAGTCAATTTGACAATTTCTCCGTTGTGTGTTCAAATTGTAATCGACATTTAAAATGATTATATTTTCAGAAAATATATAATTTTTTGCATGATTTGAGCCAATTTGACTTCATTTGGATGAAAATTAAACATATTATGAATAATTGTTCGTTTACGTTTACGACGATTTTTGTCGTAAGCTTTTTTGTGAAACACACCCCTGGCCAACGAAAGGAAAGTTAACCTAAAGTATATTAAGGTATAAAGAACATTAAAGTGCATTTAAGCTTAACTGAATTAACTGCAGCAGGACCTGACAAACACGGCGAAACATGTTATATATATGAACTGTCCATTACATATGTATGTATAGTTATATATATGAACTGTCCATTACATATGTATGTATAGTTATATATATGAACTGTCCATTACATATGTATGTATAGTTATATATATGAACTGTCCATTACATATGTATGTATAGTTATATATATGAACTGTCCATTACATATGTATGTATAGTTATATAGTTCGTCCAGAAGTGATTATTACCGTAAACATGGTTTTGACATTTGTATATAAATGATGTATTGTATTAACATGTTTGTATTATGCCACTGCCCTATGCACAAACTAATGTGAATATGAAATAATAAAAGTCATATCAAAAAGATGAATGTCTTTTTTGTTTGTTTTCTATATTTCCATTTCATGAAAAAGCGTATGGTCACATGGGTGATAGTATACCCGCGCACGAATATATCATACTAAATAACACTTAATATATTTTAACTGAATAAATTTAAAATTCGATACTAGAAGCTCCCATGCTTGGCGCTAAACACCATACAACAAGCGACGCTAAACGCCATACAACATGCGATGCTTAACACCATACAGCAAGCGACGCTAAACACCATACAAGCGATGCTAAACCCCATACAGCAAGTGACGCTTAACACCAAACAGCAAGCGACGCTAAACGCCATACAACAAGCGACGCTAAACCCCATACAGCAAGCGATGCTAAACACCATACAGCAAGCGACGCTAAACCCCATACAGCAAGCGATGCTAAACACCATACAACAAGCGACGCTTAACACCAAACAGCAATCGACACTAAATGCCATATAATAAGCGACGCTAAACCCCATACAGCAAGCGACGCTAAACAACATACAACAAGCGATGCTAAACACCTTACAACAAGCGACGCTAAACACCATACAGCAAGCGATGCTAAACACCATACAGCAAGCGATGCTAAACCCCATACAGCAAGCGACGCTTAAAACCATACAGCAAGCGACACTAAACACCATACAACAAGCGACGCTAAACGCCATACAGCAAGCAATGCTAAACACCATACAAGCGACGCTAAACCCCATTCAGCAAGTGACGCTTAACACCATACAACAAGCAACGCTAAACACCATACAACAAGCGATGCTAAACCCCATACAGCAAGCGACGCTAAACACCATACAACAAGCGACACTAAACACCATACAGCAAGCGAAGCTAAACACCATACAGCAAGCGATGCTAAACACCATACAGCAAGCGATGCTAAACACCATACAGCAAGCGACGCTAAACACCATACAGCAACATCATTTCCAGTGCTGTATTGTTTTGCCAAAGTGTGTCTACTATCATAGTGTTTAATACAAAAACATAAAAAAATCTTCAACTTGAACAAATAACATATGTTTTATAAAATAATGGTCTAACTGTCATGAATTAGGGTTTAATTATTAGCTGAACTAGCTATCAACTTATTACAACAATAGTTAAGCATTTCAGAAATAAATATATATATGAAAGTGTAACATTGTATTTTGATGAAAACACAAAAATGTGCATTTTCTAGTTTAATGCGCCATAACTCAGGCAATAATATTCCAATATAGTCAGTTCAATTTTTTCTACAAGATAGTATAAAAAATAATTGTAAAAAAATAGCTATTTTATATCAAAAAGAACATACTGCTTTTTCTAAAAGTTCGAGTTATTGTTATCCAATAATGGTTTGATTTGATCTAATAAAAAAATCAACAGGATATTGGTGTCCTTTTTTTTAAAGGACATTTAGAGGTGCTGCCCAGTATAATGACAAGACCAATTTGTTAATTCAAAAGTGATAGAACCGCTGAAAAGTATACGCTATGGGCAGCTCATAATGTTAAACAACTACTGCGAGCGCTTCGACAAATTTCAGGGAAACTCAGTGCTTGAGTGCAACTTATTGCAACGTATCAATTACATGCAATTCTACAGTTTGGATCGAAATACTGCATGTCTGTTACCAATTTGAAGGAACGTTTTTCAATCAAATTGTTCAATTTTATCTATGTTGAACATTCAATTGTACCTACCCAGACAATACTCATCCAATTTGACCAATTTTACAATTACAGAACGGTTCTAGCGGCTCTAACTCTTTCCGCAGTGACATGCGAGCACGCTGATTGGTCAGTTGCTTCTGTGGACGTCAGAGTGCTATGAATTGTGGGACAGGTTGACAGAAAATTAAACCAAGACAAAACGTTCTTGCCTTGTTTTTCAATTTTATATCAACAACTCATCATTGAAAAAGACACAAAATTAACAAATTAATTGATTTTGTAAAATATACTAACCGATAAATATGATAGCAGATCTGGGATAAATAATATATTCAATATTCAAAACTTACATTTTTAAAGGCGTTAAGTAAATAAAAGAACAAAAACAGCAAATTGGAACAATTGTAGATATAACTGTGGTTAATAATGACGTACTGTATGAACTTAATTGCCAACACTTTGAGACAATCATAGATAACACAGTTTGGTTATTCCTCTGATTATTTCGACAGTAGGTCAGTCTTCTATCAGTAGACATCTATACGGTGTATGGGGCATATTCCAGAATGTTGAGAGGAATAATGAGAATGCTAGCAGTAGTGATGTGCTTGGTACAGATGGTGCTTTGCAATGATGACATACTAAGAAGAATGGAAGTACTCGAAATTAAATGTAAGCTAGTTACTTTAAAAGAACGAGGTTTTGTTATTCTAATCTTAAAAATATCTCATTCAATTCATGTAATCGAAAGGAACTCTAGAATATTCAGTCTTTTTAAATATATTTTGTTCATATGTAAACTCAGGGGCTTTTATATGTATGGCCTTTTTTATGGAAGATAGTGAAGTCTGTGAAAATGGTGGAGGGAAACCACAGATGTTGGAAATGCTAAAACTCCATTTTGGCAACTTCGGGTATATTTGGGACTATTGGAACAAGATTCTTAACATTTGATATAAACAGAAACGAAAGATCATTTATACTGTGCATTAGGGTTTGCCTCTCAAATTGCCTAGCTAACTTGATCGTTAAAATATAAATCACGGTTAGAGACATTTAGTATATTTTGATCAAATATAAATGTGTAAAGAAAAATTCTTCAAAAATAAAATGCTATATCTCTGGAGTTTATTCTGTCATATCGACAAAAAAACTGATGAAACAGTTGTACATTTTTTCATACATGACCTGGACTGTGGGAATATGATGTCTTACAACGATTTACAAGAGGTCTGTTTCCAACTTGAAACAACCAACATATCCTATGGTATTCTTGTTTCATATTTGCATCGCTGTAGATATACAATAATGAGAAACGATATTGATCAACTTTGGTAGTTTGTTACGACATTATATCTCACTGGCTCTCTCTGGTCACTATATACAGAAAGAAAAACAGACAAATAGTAAGCTTTTAAAATAATAAGTTTATTGAACACTGTTAAAATCTCATGTTTGCATGAGTAAATCTCGTTTAAGCCAAAGGTTGTTCTTCCGGTGAGGTTTAAATTTCGGATGATTTTTACTTTTTTTTGAAATGGCGGTATTGTTTGAATCCTTGAAGAACACGTCAGATTCCCCTTTAACTGTAGTTTGACAAATGAGTGCTCCCGTGTGACACGAACTTGCTATTAAAACAAATATTTTTAACACCCACTTACCTAGTTAAATATACGTATGTAGGCAAATTACAAGAAAATGGGGTAGAAGAAGCAAACCTACGCCAAGAGAAAGTAAATGTCGAACTCGGAGAACTCCGCAAGGCAATACAGGAACTTACAAGATACAATGTCGAACTCAGAGTCTCCAATGAAGAACTTCGAAGAGCACTACGGAAGCTCGCAGGAGATAACATTAGATATGGAGAAGAAACGACAGCAATTAATGAAAGGCTGGCGGACCTGGAATCTACTGTTCGAAAAGCAACTTTAGGTCCGCTTACAACAAAAACCTTGACGACAGATTCACTAAACATAAAACTACCCCAGACAAAAGATAAAAATCTCACTATTCAAACAGACAGGCTGCTACCTAAATGTAAGTTACTTTTGTGTACTAAATATACCTGGTCTAAAGGAATGCTGATTATTATTACATGTATCCAAAGAAGCCTTCTAAATTGAAAATGAATAAAAAAAGTGTAAATTTTAGAAAAAACTCAAACTAGTGGAGAGTCTATGGACAATCATCTACATGCCAGTTAAAAAGAAAAAGCTGTTAGCAAAATTTAGATAACATACGTTGACAAGTCCCAGTGAGATGTCGAACACATCATACTGTCTGCCAGGTTGATACATGCATTCTATCACTAGAATAGCATTTAAACGTGTTTGCATAACTGAATGCTGTTAAACTATAGAAAGCGATTTTTATTAAAAACCCTTATTTTCGACTGATGATCAGCGATTGAATATAGTACCAATACATACTACAATATTTTTCTATAAAAACCGATGAAAACACTGTTCTTCTATATACTTATTCTTTGGAACGTTTTCAAAATAATGAAGAACTATTTTAAAATTACAGCAAAGAGGGAGAAAAATAAAAGATTGGTTCTCAACGAGTCAGAAACACAGATTGCCTTCTTTGCTAGAAACGATCAGCGCGAAGTTCCTCATCTAGGAGTAAATCAACCGATAGTGTTTGAGAACGTTCTGTTTAACAGCGGTGGATGTTACCATAATAACCACGGAACATTCATGGCACCAATGAACGGCGCATATGTCTTCTCGGTCTCAATTCTAAGCTACGTAAATGCCCATTCCGAAGTGTATGCGGAACTGGTTCACAATGGCAAAAGGTTGGCTATTGCTTACGGTCACGGCGATTCTGGACGACATGACCAGGGCTCCGTCACAGTAATAGTACAGTTAAACAAAGGCGACGAAGTTTGGGTACGAAATATATTAAATGCTGATGATGAGATTTGGGGCACCGGTATGGATACTTTCTCAGGTTTCCTTCTCTGGGCCTTGTGAGTTGCTGTGTCATTAAACTCTCTGTTCACAATTAAATAGAGCATTGACAAAATACTGGACGACTCACTTTTATCTTAACTCTGAATCTAGTTGTAATATTGGTGGATTCAGAGGAGTGGAGGTGGACTCCTCCTTGACTCCTGGAATCTCTAAATATGACATGTGGATTTTTTAGCAAACTGATCAGTTTTACTTTGAGGAAACACCAGATCTAAAATCGGTGGAAATAAGTCTGAATCCGTCTATGTATAACAAGTAGTAGATGACCGTTAAGTTATGAGATCTGCTAGTGTTCGTTGTCGCTATTTGTAAATGCGACATTTAGTTAATTCTAATTTATTTTAGCTTGATTGCGACGAAAGCTCAGAGTTTATACTAACAGCTCTCAAGACCGCTTCCTGGGTGTTGTTTTATGGAGGCATCGGGTTGATCGGGGGATCGAACCTGCAACCTCTGGCGTGAGCGGCCAACACTGTATCCAAAACACTACCGCCCCGCTTCAATGCGACATTTAAGAAATCTTAAAACATTTAGAACAGAACCTATTTTAATTCAGACTTAAACTATTCTATTTATGAAATAATTTATACATGAACATTACTTTAGGAATACATATTAAGCAACTTAAGTTTACAAATCAATCGAATAATATAAAAGATAGTGTCTACAGTAAAAAAAAACAACAAGTGTAAATCTTCAATAAAGTATGACTAAAAGTTACTGAGATATCGCACATAAATGTAGCTAGTCATAACAACTTGAACAAAACCTACTAACATATAGTTCACCCTGTCAACACAATGAGACTTGATGAGAATCACCATGGACAACAAAATAAAGGTTAAAGTAACAATGGCTCCAATAAAACGTCAAATTCCCCTTTTGCAGTAACAATTTTAATAAGTGCAAACCAAGGACACAAGACAGACTAAAGAATCAGCCAACTATACATACATGTATATATAACACTGTTGTTGTTTTTTTTTAAAAAAAAGTTCCAAGTCATTTTTGTCTAATAATGGTTTTAATGGAATAAATAAGACAAACAATAAAGATTTTATGTTCATTTTCAATTTTAAGGTAAGGCGCTGAATAGTGTGATGTCAGGACCAATTATACATTTTTTGTTAATTTAAAGCCCCATTAAATTTCCGAATTGTAAGTAAGTCCGACACAAACTATACAATATGGGCAGCTCAGAATGTTACGCAACTCCAGTAGTTATTTGACATGTATTATTTACGTTCGAACAAAATCCAGAGATAAAAGATGCTTGGGTGCACTTTCCAAATACACGCAATGCTTTAATTTGGATCGAAATACTTCATGTTTATTTATCAATTTGAAGGAACGTGTGTTATGAATCCAATTGTTCAATTTTATCTATTTTGAACATTCGATTGCACTTACCTAGACAACACTTATCCAATTTGACCAATTTAACAATTTGCCCGGGATCGTACACAACTAATGCACTATTTTGTTAAATATTCAATGATACCTAATGGCGAATGTGGATACTACAGCATACCCAAAAGTAACGCGTCGAGTCAGGTGGGGATTTCACTACCAGCGTTAGTCTCCCGAGTGGGTCCGTTCAATAGCACGCTGATTGGTCAGTTACTTCAGGAAAAATTTTAATGACGTCATAATTTAGTAAGCGTTCAATTGCTATGAATTGTGGGACAGATATAGAATTCCCTGCTTTTAATAGACCTGATTCGAGAAATATCAGGATTGTAATAGACTAACTAGCGTTAGTCTGATGAACGGTCCTAGCTCTACCTGCAGTGACACACAAGCACGTAACATCAACATTTAGTAAAAACAAAACAATTTTATTATAAATTGCCATTTGTGGCACGACTCTTTATTTACTTGATAAAAATGTTAGGGCAGTGCTTATATCAGATCTGATTATGCAAATAAAGATAACTGTTATCTTTGTAAGTCGGGACAACGCCCATAATGTTATATATAAACGCTCGATATATCGCGCTTGCCAATAGACGGCATAAACATCATAAACGCGTCTCAGGGCCTCACAACGCGAATAGAATGTAGAGACGAAAAACCAAGGAAGCAGGTCAGTGTGCATAACAAACACCGCACCGATATGTGTTTATCAAGAATTTTAACAATAAATATGATCATCATATAACTATAGTCTTACATTGAAAGATGCTATTAAAACAAATTTATTGTAACATTGTATTTTTAGCAAATAAATTAAGAGACATGCCACATATGGCAATTTATAATAAAATTATATTTTTACTAAATGTTGATGTAACACTTTAATTCGAAAATATTAGGGATTGTGATATACTTATATACTCAATAAACTATTATGAACTGTGGGACAGGCATGGAATTCCCTGAGAGACGAATGATAATGAGACATAATGTCATATATCAATCATCAGGGAGACTGTTGTTGGGTGGGGATTCGAACTTGTGGCCCCTAAATTTATAGTCAGATGCATTACTGACTGAGCTAATCGGGCCCGGCTACCATTGCGAAGACAATAAGAAAGCTGAAAATATACATTTTAGGTTCGAGCTTTCTTGTTGCCTTTATTTTATAAACAAATATTATGGGCAACTTGGTTTCAAAGAAATAATAACAAAAAACACCAAATACAATATCATAGCAGTACAATATATATATATTTAATAGAAACTGCTTAATAGTCCGTACATCATAAAATGTAAATACAAACAAAATCTAACACTGACAATAAACGCCTGCAAAACTGAAAGACACATATCTTATATGAGTTTTAAAGGCCATAGTATGATGTACTCTGTTGTGAAACAAATATAAATATTTTTTTTAAAATTACACTTTTTTAAATTTTTGAAACCCACCGGTTTTCATTAATGATAAATACAATTTAAACTACACATGCTTAGTTGTTTCAATTGATGACTTTAGTAGTTTTTAATAGTAATTTTCTTTCAAATATTTCTAACCCGACTGGTTTTCATTCAGTTTGTAATTTATCCTTGATGTAAACACGTGAAACAGTGAGTTTATTCAAACTAAAAACATTGCTTCTGTTACATGTATCAGTAAAATTTTACTCGATCTTACGTTATAACAAACAATATTCAACATTTAAAATGAGCACTTGAACACTTACTAAACTATGACGTCATTCAAACTTTCCCTGAAGAAACTGACCAATCAACATGTTCAAATGCTATTTAAAGAACATAACTGGGAGAACAGAAGTTACAGCTGTTAACACAGCTGACTGGTCACATATCAATCTCAAATCAAAATGTCAAACTTCTTCAATGCACATGCCAATGACATATGTTTAGCTTCTTTATGCTTTGCACAGTGACGAAGATGTTATATATAATAACAATGTTGGTAATGGTAAATAGTTTATACAATAAACCTATTCACATCAATACATTATGTTTAACAATCTAACAATGAAGCAATAAAATCATACATTTAACACATTATGTTTTAGAAGCTTTTGTAAATCAATTCTTCTGTAACAATTATTTTACTTTCCATTATAAAATAGAAATGGTGATTTGGAGTTTGTTGAGCATTATTTAAACGTGTCGACTTTTAGAATGGGGATTTCATTTCAAGTTAACCGCTAAGATAAATATTATTATTTTGGTGGATTCAGTGACCTATCTACATATCATTGTTATTAATTTAAGTCACTGATGGATTTGATCAAATAATTCAGATATTAGTTTTATATGATAACGAGATGCTTGGTATTCATTTTAAAACCAAGGCTTTATATAGAAGACATGCAACTGATTGACATTTTGTGAACGCTCGCTTACTCACACAAAATCTTTCAATTATCTTAACTTCCATTCATCTCAGACACACAAATTAAAATTCTTACACTGCAGAATAATATTTTGATCAACACAATACCATTCCAAGAAATTTGTGTTTAAAATTGTTGAAGTACTTTTATTACAAAATTTGTATACTGCAACTAAAGTAACGACAAATTACGAGTACTTTTCATACAAACCTCAATATCTTTCATTCAAGATCATTTGGCGTGATCAAAACATGTTTAAATATCTAAGATAACATAAAACTTACAGTTTATGTACAACAAATTAGTTGCCTGTGAATTATGAAAGATTAATTTGCAAATTATTAATCCTTCGTGTGCTATTTTATCAACATTTAGTCAGTAGCTGCAAGTTCGCTATCCTTCTATACAAGACATTGTTAAAACTGATTATATTTTTCAAGATATATATAGCGTTTTTTTTTTCTTGAAAATCTACCTCCAAAGGTTTAAGTACACTTGAAGGTACACACAGAAATTTCTTCACTTACAATATAGCCTATTTATGGAAGTTATTTATTAACAAGATGCAAATATGAAATAAAAATACCACGGTATGTATACAAACCCTTAATTTTGTTTCTATTTTCTTTTAATACAACAAATCTATGGTATTCTATGGTAATCTATGGTAAACTATGGTAATCTATGGTTATCTATGGTAATCTATGGTAAACTATGAAATATGGTTCAGTTTTATCAGTATAACAGACCATAATCCAAGGAAAGCACAGCAAGTCCTTAAGGTTTCATTTATACTTTCAAAACTGGCTTGACACCACTATTTCTATAATATAAGTTTGTAATTTCTTAGTTTATACTTATTTGTCACATGGTGTATACATTAACTTAATGTGTGACAGGAATACAGTCAATTTTCAGTAATACCGAGTATCACTCTAACAGTTTTTGCTATTTAAGATTCACTGGAAAACCCATAATAATAAAAACTTCCTTTCATACAAAATTCTCAGCTTCTTACAATTAACAAATGTAACAAAACACAGCTTGAACACTTTTTTTCTACATAATATATATTTTTATATTTATTTACAAGCATAATTAAGAACACCAGGAATATGAGATAAGGTTATTTTTGGGGTGTGGCTATTATGTCAACTTCACCCAAAACCCCATCAACAATAAACATGTATACACATATCACAAAGATTTCAATAACCGGGCTTCAGTCTAACTAAACTTCTCAATTCAGTGTGAGCTACAAAATTCCAGATTACCTCCAAATAGTGGAGCCTCATGTCCAGTAACGTTTACATTTAAAATGAAGCTGAACTATGTTGAGATAATCTGGAATTGTGTAGATCACACTGATCTATATATCTGTGAAATAGGTTCATTTAATACCCAGATGGTCGGTGGGAACTATGTATATGTACCAAAAATAAAACAAAAAAGTTAACCAGCTTATAAAAGAATGTCCTGGCACTGTATTAAGCAGTACACCTGATGTAGGTTCTCCCCCTTGTTCAACTATGTATGATTATTTTAATGTGTAATGATTGATTGATTGAATATTTAGTGTCATTTTTATGCCACTTAGAGCTAACAGATAATCAGTTAACCTAATCACTGTTGCCTGGGATCCTGAAAAGTACTCGAGCGCTCCCCATCTCGGCAAGTAACTTGAATCAATGGTGAGAGACGAATGATAATGAGACGCAATGTTGTATATCAAACATCACGGAGATTGTGGCTGAGCGAGGATTCAAACTCATGACCCCTGGATTGACAGTCAGACGCGCTAACTACTGAGCTAATAGGGCTTAGCTAATGTGTAATCAGACCAAGTAATCATGTAGAGAAATTGATTCTTGTGAGGTCAATATTCCAATGTCATACATTCTTAGATTACAGTGTCACATACATATCATTGTAATGGTTGTCAGGAGTCATATGGCATCACTTTAGAGGCAACTAGTATACAACATACACGCACAAAACCATATTCTTACTCTTTTTTTCAACATACAAGCACTAAATCAATCTTGACAACAAACACACATTGAGCAAATTATTAAAGGCCATTGAATCTTGATTCGATTCAATATCTTTAATTTATTAATTTTATCTTTATTTATAAACCCTTCACAATGTGTTTAGGCTTATAGATCTTCCCACAACTTATTGCAAGCATCCAGTTCAAATTTAACTAATACATGTAAGCACATATATTGCAACTATACCTTTATGTTCATGGAACAACTCATATTAAATACAATATATAGATTGGAGTATTTTTATTCTTGTGAACTAATAAAGTTCCTATAAGATTTTTAAAAAATCAAATGTGTCGTTTCTGAGAAAAAAGAAGTAAAATAAACTTGACTGCGAGTCTTTGAATCTAAAGATAAATATGTAGCTTGCAAACACTGACATATCGCACAACCGAATTGGAAAATAAGGGCTCTAGTTAAGGCTGTGGATGAATTAATAAGAATTATAAATAATCTTCGATATATTTTTCAATAAGAAAAACTACATGTTCTATTATTACATCTGTATATAAAATAATTATATGCAAATTGCTGATTATTACCTCCCTCCCCACCCCCCACACACTAACCCACCCACCCGAAGAGAAAGAGAAAAAATGTTCTGGATCCATCTACATAGTATCTATTTACATGTAATTTTGAATCTGGATTAAAAAAAGATATGTTTTTGGTATAAAACTGCCATATTGAAGTTTAGTAAATAGCAAATCTTACATGTGAGTGCCCATTTATAAATGAATTTATTAAACAAAAATAATGTAATGTGAGGCTTTGCACAAACTTATAATATCATTGCAAATGAGTTTAATAAATTTAATAATGAATAAGCACTAACGCAAGATTTTTATTAAAATTACCCAGCAAAGGTGTTCAATTTGTTTGTCATGCATTATCTATAGGTCTCAATACCCAGTTAAATTTTGTTCTTTGTTTTTCATGAAAAAAGGTAAAGGATTTCTAGTGAAAATATTTTTCCGTAATACAGAATCCTTTTTAATGGATTTATTTTCATAGCAGGAATGTTACCCACATAAAAATGTACAGTAACTGCAGCAATAAATCACAGCCTCAATGAACCATTTTGAAAATCTTTCAAACCAAGTAACACAGGACTTTTTTTCAGTGCAAGAATAATGTTACCATGGCAAAAAGGGGTCCAACTATGTTGAGAGACTTTTCAGAAAGAGAGAGAAATATTTTTACAAAGATTCTATAAGTCACACCTCGAATTATACAGTTTTTGTTAGTCACTGATTGACATCATTGTCTAAAGATGACATTTTAATTGATATTTAGATGTAAATCAAGTCATAACATACCTCATCATGCATAATTTTTGACAGAATTTAAAGTTTCACAGACAACACCAAGTGTGTTTCGAGGACAACACCAAGCAATGTTTCACGGACAACATCAACCACTGTTTCACGGACAACACTTAGCACTGTTTCACAAGCAACACCAAGCACTGTTTCACTGACAACACCAAGTGCTGTTTCACGGACAACACTGAGCACTTTTTCATGGACAACACCGAGCACTGTTTGATGAATGGTGTTAATGGTGCCAAATAGATATAAAAATGTCAATGATGTGTAATATTACTGTTTCAGTTTCTAGTACATGTATAACCTTCTTCCTCAAAAATTGTTGTAAAATAAAAACAATAAATTAGGATTTTATTAATTAACATATTATCACTGCACAGGCAATCAAAATAAATATGAAAATTGGTCTCCATTGTAGAATCAATACAAACATATTAACATACAACATATTAATTTGAGATGCAGCAACTACAATTGCTAAATAGAGATAAGAGATGGCACAGACTTGGCCAGTATCAAAGTGTTCTCTTACCAACAACATTTCAAATGAATCAAACCTTACACAAATTTACGCTTCCATTTCTTGAAACAAATAATTGCACTTAAGGTTTTACTACAGAAACTGTGTTAATAATTTGCATAAACTTCTATAAAAGGCATTTTTGTTCTAACAACTCCATGTACACGACACTTAATAACAAACTGTATAGTATTTATTTATTTCATTCACAATATGCTTTATATTTGTTTGTAATAAACAGTCAAACCTGTTTTAAGCAGCCAGCTGAGGGAAGGAGTAAAAGTGGCCTTTTAAGACAGGTGGTTGCTTAATATAGGTCAATTTGCTCCGAAAACATGGAAATGGGAAATAGCAAATGTGGCTGCTTAATAGAGATGGGCACTTACACAGGTTTGACTGTACATGAAAACTCCCTATACAGATTACACACACCATTTTGTTTTGATATATAATCACAAGATGAAAATCTACTTTAATGTCTGCAAGCTTCATCACCTGATGAAATTCTGCTTTTAATACTTATAATTTTAACTTGTTTATTTTACTTAATTGTGAAACAAGTGCTTACAACTGAGGCAAATCACGTTCAAAGTCTTCCTGTTTGGAATCAGTACTAAGCATATGCAGAAAAGTGTCTTGCTCACGGACACCTCACATAGCTGTGGCAGAGGATCGAACCCACAACCCTTTGATAATGGGTTCGGTGCTCTACCACTGGACCATGCGCTCCATGCTAATACTTATATATATATATATATATATGTATTCACACTTTCAGATAAAACCCTAATGATATTTTTTTATTTTGATAACACAAATAAACGTGAACTAAACCTACATGTATAACCGCAGAGTTAACATCATTGTTGGAACAGTGACAGTGTCAACATGCTGAATAACTCGATACATTATTATAGCAGCTTAGGCCATAAAAAAATTAATTGCTAGATTATGATCCAGGCCTGTCCTCCTTATTTTTATGCCTCCCCAATCTTTTTTTTTCCGTAAAAAAAAATCAAATCCTCCGCCCTCCCCTTTTTAAAGAAAAATTTGAATGATAATCTAGCAATTAATTTATAATGGCCTTATGACAAATGAGCGTGATAAAGTAATGGCACACCAACAAAACAAAATCATGGCATCAATGAAATCAAAGTTGGAAAGCTGTGTCCAGCTGCAAATGTTTTTCATTTGGAAACAAAACAAGCTTGATCTATAATGTTCATTAAAACTGAACACAGTAGAAATGTAAATATTTATTAATAAAACTGTTTCTGTTTGTTTAAATTGATTGTGAAATAAGTTCTTACAACTCAAGCTTCAAGTCTATCTGTACTATTAAAGCAAATGAAGATAATGCGTCTTGCTCACAGACACCACCCATAGCCATGGCGGAGGACCGAACCCATGACCATGATCCGATCTTGTACCTAATACCCCGCCACTGGACCACAAGCTCCAACTGTTTCAGTAAATATATTGACAAAGCTGTTTCTGTATAGCTTAATACTTGCATTACAAGTAAGCTTTTTCTTTCAATCACCATATTAAGTCAAACAACTCTTCATCGTTCTTATTTATAAATAAATTGAAACCTGATTGGCATAAAAACTAAGTAAAGCAGCTTATCAAACTCTTCTGGGCCGACTCACCCAACATGATTGCCAGAGGTGAAGACTCTATCCCTTTCCAGCGAAAAGTAAAAAATGAACTCCTTTAACCATTTCAGGTTTTTATATGTAGAGAAAATCTACTATAAATTAATCGAAATTTTAATAGTGATTCTAACATGGAATGTCTGATAAATCGATAAAAAATTTCAGCTCCAATACCCGAAAGTACTCAGGACAGTGATCCAAGTTACATCATACAGTATACATGAACACCACTGGTACACGTTGCACAGTTTCATCAGATCCTATATATAGCCATTATATGACAACATCACTGTATGTACTTATAGGCGTCCTTCCTCTCCCGGAGTTCTTGCAGGGCTCTAGCCCTGATGTCATCATCGGGAACCATTAATTCAGTAGTTTCCTCCATGCTCATCATCCCTACAGCCTTCAATATAGACTCTTTGTTAGTTCTTAAAAATGGATTATATGACAATTCCTCTCCTATCGTGGACGGACACTGCAAAGGTAAACAAGATATCAATGTTTAAAAAGAGCACAATGAGAAATGTTTTTTTTTTGTTTTGTTTTGTTTTTTAATGGGGTTTAATGCCATTTTCAGAACATTTTAGGTTATATATCCAGTTTTACTGGTGGAGGAAGACCTCAGACTGAGTCAGACTGAGTAGAACCACTGTCCTTCCGCATGTAACTGGCAAACTTTCTCACATAAAGTTTTAAAGGTGAGCAAGACTCGACAATACGATCTTACCTGTGAGAGGTCAGTGGTCTCGAGACGGCGCCTTACACCACTTAGCCACGCAGGACCCAACGAGAAATGTTCATCACATGATAATATTTAATTCCTTCACCAAACCTATGTACAGGTTTAATTATGTTTTAAACTTATTCATTTTACATAGATTGTGAACTGTGACTGTGTACATAGGACATGGATGCCCCTGCTATATGTTTGCAAATTTACAAAAAAATAAGTAAAAAAGAAGCCTGTAAAATTGGACTAACATTTGCAATTTTGTTATAAAGCAACACACCATATATTTATTTAATGCAAAAACTCTTCCAGGAGTCATTGAATTGGAGAATTTGAAGGACGGATGATCAGACCCATGCATTGATGAATGAATGAACAAACAGGGAGAATACTTAATGCCCCATCATTATTTTTCAAATGACGGGGGCATAAAAGGTTCTTGAATAGCGCACATTGTCGCGATAATTACCCAATGACCTCCGATCATGGGTTTATTGCCTACAACTGGACCATTCGCTCAACAAATGATTAATTAAATAAATTAATATTTCACAATGTTCACATAATACTGTAATGGTTTTTATGTCTAAATATTCCAGATGCAAAGAACAACAACTTTTCTCAGTTTATCAAAGGTAAGTGAAATATCAGTTACTGTTCTTTGATTTTCAATTATCAATGCTGGTGGATAAATAATGCATGTCAGTGTCAAACAGATTTAAGTCTGAACAATGATATAAGCTGTACAATGAAAGCCAACTTTTATTACCTGAATTAAATACACACAGCCATATGCCATCATCACAAGGGAATATAAAAGAAATCTTAGCTTTCTATTAAAACCAGCACATAGAACTAAGAAATAGTATTTACTTTCTAATAAATCTATCAAGTTGGGTAATGAAGAACTAACAAATTAGACAATGACACAAAACTAAATTCCTTTTAAAGTTATTAAGTTGGGAAATGAAAGAAATGAGCTTAACTGTTTTAAGCCGTTTGCTCCTTTGTGCTTTTGCCCACTCCAATTTGTTCTGTGCATCTGTATTGTCACTATCAATATGACAGGCAAAATCTAAGTTATTAAGAGAGTACTCATGTCCTGAAATAAATATACAAGATAATTTGTTATAGGTCATACACAGTCAGTAATGCTTCTGACTATCAATCCTGGGGTTGTGAGCTCGAATCCCCACCCAGCATGTCTCCGTGATGATTGATATACAACATTGTGTCTCATTACACAGGTCAAAATGCCACACATGCTAAACATACGTTAAACATACCTAAATATTATTCAAATCATCCAAGCATGTTTAAATATATTAACCTTGGCTTCCTAATATTGACAAAAAATCGATTTTAAACAAACTTGCAACTTATTGCATTAAGGGTTTCAAACTCAGGGATGCTCATTTAACAGTTTAATGTAGAATACATTGTATTGTAATTTAAATTTGTATTGAGTTTATGCTTAAAATAATTTTGTATGATTGTTTCTAAATACAAAGATAACATTTTCACAGAATAATGAAACGATATTCATATACCACCTTATTTCAACATATGTATTGATTTTGTATATATGTACGACGATGAGCTGTAATGCTTAAGTTTAATAAAATATATGTTCTGTTCTATAAATAGTACCATGCGCGTTTGACATACGCTTCTAGCCGTACGTTTAACCTATGTTAAACATATGTTTAACGCATGTGCCAAAACATACCTTAACATATAAATAGTACCACCTGTTTAACATACGTTTCTGGCCATACGTTTAACGTATACATGTTAAACATATATGTTTAACGTATGGTCAAAAATGTACGTTATTCATAGGAATAGTACCACGCATGTTGAACATGTTTAACGTACGTTACAATACGTACATTATTCATAAAAATAGTACCACGTATGTCAAACAGGTTTCACGTACATTTAATATATGTTCCAATATGTACGTTTTTTATGAAAATAGTACCACGCATGTTTAACATACGTTTGAATACATGATTTTTCTTGGAAATAGTACCACGCACATTTAACATACGTTTAAATATGTATGTTTTTCATGAAAATAGTACTATGTATGTTTAACATATGTTCTAATGTAGGCTTTAAAAATATGTTAAACATATGAAAACTCATGTTTAACATTAGATCAGTCGGTAACTTTTACAAACTTGAGAAGCTTGATGTAAGAATGCTTGAAGCGTTCATACTTATTTTGGTGAAAACCTCCCCTGTGGAATCACAGAATTATAGCTCACTTGAAGCATTTGGCAAGGTGAGCTTACATGTATAAGGCATAAAATGCCATACAAACAAATTATGAAAAAGGTATGACAGTAACTGTTAATATTTCAAAAATATTACAAATCTATACAATCTATTTGTACATATAGATCTATCTGATGTATTCATTTACTTTTTACTTCCCTCCATGAATCCTTTTAAAATTTGTTTAAAAGATAAAAACTATCAAATAAATCTGTTAATCATTGTACTCAATGGGACAGACATCATAATTCATTATTTTGTAAACACTGTGTCTTTCATTGCATGCTCTAGACAAAAACTATCATAGATAGCAAAGGTGAAAGATTGAAAGACAAATAAAATAATATGACTGACACAAGCTGATCACATAATAACTCAAGAGCTTTTGGCTCATGAGAGCAAATAATAATGAACAACGAAATATATTTAAGCACATTTATATTGATCATGATGAGAAAGCAGATTTCTTTCATTGATGGTTCACTTTTACATACTACATGTACATTCTTAAATCAGTCGCAGTAATTGTTGTCTTCCAACAGGAGCATCACAATGTTGTTAGTCTGCATTTTCCTTTTTGTAAATACTTCCTTCTCATAACATATGTAGCAAATAATCTGTAAACTCCATTTAATTTCTCCATTATCGTAGCAATATCAGTCGGGACAACAGTACATTTTCCAAAAAAAGTTCATGTGTATAACTGACATCTCATCAGCATGTAATTTTGAACTTTAGTGTATGATTTTGTCACTTGTTGTTTTCAGGGTTAAGGGATACAACTGTACCATCTATTTCCAGGTTTACTTTCTTCCCACTGAGCTATATTATTCCATGTCTCACTTCTCGACAATTTTTTATACCAGTTTGTCACTGAAAAATAAATAATTATGCATGTATACACATTACATATAATATATACAAGAGGCCAAAGGGCCTTAACGGTCACCAGATTATCCAAAAAACATTTGCATAAGTGTATTCAGTCATAAGAAATAACAGTTTTGCCAATTTCTCATAAATATACATTTAGTAAAGTAGGCCCCAATCCCAGAGCCAAACCGTGACACTCAGGTGCATGAAATTCACAAATTTTATAAAGGACTATAGTCGTCAACAATCATGCTCACAATTTGTTTTCGAGTGCTTCCTATAATAGTAAGAAGATTCTTAAAGTCTATGCTAGCATGTCTAAAAGAAAAAGGTTAACGGACAACAGAAAATTCATCAGGACACAAGCCCTGTTGGCCTTTGACCAGTAAAACCAGGGTTGTCAAAATGTTTCAAAGAATAAGTACTAAATTAAGAAGTAGCAGTATCCAACTTGTGAGTGCCACCGGCAAGAAATAAGCGCCAATGGTGCAAGTGGGGGTAAGATACATGAGGGGTGGTCCAGGGGGGGCTCTGCCATGGAAAATTTTGGTTTCTCCCTTCACACCAGATATGTCTTTAAGAAGTGTCCTACCTTTCCATGATTTACTATATACTGTATAGCTATCCAAACGCTATATCAAGATAGGGCCTGTGCCACTGACTAGAAAATTGCCTGTGCATGGTCCCAGTTCAATATATCAATTCAGATGGCAAGAAATTCTTTACATTGTCTCGAGTTAAAATATGTAAGAAATAGTAAGATGTCACCATACAATTAACATAGGAACATAATCTAAAAATTATATTGCAAACTACAATTATATTTATTGAACATACAAAGTAACAGTGGGTGGGGTAAGGTTTATGGTTTAAACTGAAAATATTTCCAATTCCACAAATTGAATAGCGTACTGATGTATATCTATGACTACATTGCTATACATAAATATAATAATAAACGCCAAAAATCTTTAAAAACGACAAGTATTGTTAAATTTGTCAGATTATAAACTCTATTCATAAAACTTGTGTGCGTTCACAACAAGGGAAGTAACTCTAGCACACAAAACAATTTTCGTCCTAAAGAGTTTCATCCAATTTTATTTTTTTTGAAAAAAAAAAATATTGTTGTAGTAAAAATAATAGAAAATATATATATATATATATGAAACTTTTACACATGATTTACATTTAATTGTAAAAATACCTATACATTCTTACCTTGTTTTTCTTTAAAGGTGAGTGACTTCATCATAAAAAATCCTGCAAATGATCTTTGTTCAAATGTTCAGATTTTACAGTTTTACATATTTAGCTGCTTTACGGTTTATTTAGTCTGAGTAAGCCAGTGCCAACCTTTTCCTTGAAAAATACCAGGAAACATCGGTGATGACTGACAATTTTTAATCTGTGGAACCATATAGGACTATGCCTATCTCTGACAAAAGTAATTAAAGGATTCAAATAAACATTTTATTGCATAGTGGGTGTTAGTGAACCGATGTGAATACACGTTTGGTAGAGGTGAAAATGGGATAATGCAAAACCGAAAGTACAATCTTGTACAGAAGTCACAGGGCCATGATAATCAGGTAGATCTACTGTTTATTTTTTTTTAATTTTTAATTATTTTTTTAATAAAGATATTTACTATTTTGGTTGATTAATTATCTTTTATGTATTGATTTATACGCAAAAGTTTATAGAAGTAGGTAATACTTGACATTTAGATATATTCTTTAATTCATATGGTCTTCATTGAGGCCCTCTATTTCACAAAAGGAAATAAAAGATGCCGTTATATTTGACAGCTTCACAATATAACAGATCTAGCTATATATATAAAATTAAGAATATTTTATATTTTATTTCAGTTGTGAAGCTGTTTCAACAGTTACATTCGAGTATGCCAGCAATGTGAAGTATGAAGAGGAGGATTAATTAAATATTGGACATGATACAACACTCCATTAACTACTTAGATGGTGTCTACTTGGATGATTTTTATATTGTGGCTATACTACAGAAGAAAAAAAATAAAATATTGGAAAAATATTGCCGGTTCCTTTTATATCTTGTGTCAGCTATGATAATTATCAGTTATACATGTAACTGAATTAAATCATTTGGATTAAACATATGTATGACACACATATGTTTACATATGGTTTTGTTTACATATATGAATAATATGTAACATGAACTTTTTTAAATTAGCCTCTGCCTCTGCTAGTGATATTCCCTAAAACAGTATGTCCTAAGTGTTGTTGGAGATTTTAGCGCAATAATTATATAGGATTCTTATCATATTTTTAATGTATGAATCAAAACGCATATGATAAACATATGCGTTTAACATATGTCGATGTTAACATATGTTTTACATATGTTTTTGATTGTCAAACTTGTATTTATGATTCTCGTATTTAAATTGGACCCTGCCTCTGGCTGTGCTAGTGATATTTCCAAAAAATAGTGAGTGCCATGTGCTGTGGAGCATTTTAGCGCAATAATTATATATTCATTTTAACATATGTTAAACATATGAATTGAATCACGTATGACAAACGTAAGTTTAACATGCGTTTAACATATGTTTCTGTAAACGTATGTTGAACATGTGTTTCTGATTATCATGTTTCTTTACGTATGTTAAACGTATGTTTTGAAACGTATGTTAACCAAAACGCATGTAAAACATACGTTTAAAGTATGTTATACATATGTTGGACAAAACATATGTTTAACATATGTTAAACATATGTGGCATTTTCACCTGTGAAGGGTTATTTGACTAAAAAAATAGGGTAGGTGAGTAGGCAACAATTTCTTTTCTGATTTTTCTTCTAATTTTTATTTCATTGAGAAAATGTCATAATAATGAACTTTTATAAGAAATTGATTTTACTTGTTTTTCTGTTCTATAAAGAAAATAATTATTATACTTACTGGTACTCAATAAAGAACAATTCCAATATAAATTTTTTGACACATCAAGCGAATTCCTTTCGTTTTCCATACTTTTACATTTGAAAAAAAAACAAAAAAAACGTTTGGGTTCAGAACTCAATTTTGGGATATATTTTGTCTGACCTAATTAAACAAACAATATCTATTTAAAATATATCTACCATTCTTTTCCATCCAACAACAAATTCAGTAAGTGAGATAAAAAAATCTGTCTAGCAGATAAATGCACTTACCTGGCCAAAGTAGTGTGTCTGGCTTCAATCTAGCCAAGGTATCTAGTGATTTTAACATAGTCAATGATTGAGACTCAAACATTCGTCCTAAAATGAAATTCATTATAAAATAAAAATGTTGTTTTTTTTAAAGCAGAAGGTAAACATCACACACACACATTTCACTATGTCCACTGTCACATGCAGTTATTTAATTCTTTTAAAAAATACCTTAAAAAAACTGTGCAATGGGATGTGTAGAGGAGACAATAATTCAATCATATGTATCAGGCAATTTAAAATTTGTTCAAAAAGGACCCTGATTTTATTAAATATAAACCTATTTAAAATCTGATGACACTTGCACATTTATATACATGTTGGTTGGTTGTTTGTCTTGTGTTTAGCAGACGGTGTCATCTTGAGACAGTCTTTTAAGTGCTGCCGCACTGGAGTATCATGCAGCAAACACATGATATGATACACCACTCAGTCACATTATACCAAAACCGGGCTGACCAGACCTAGATCCGTCCACTAACTTGGCATCTCACTGGGGTCTACATTGATTGGCTCTCAGTCAGAGTATGTATATAAATGTTTCAAGATAACAATGGGATATTCAAGCAACAAGAACGGAAGATATTACCATAGAATGAATTGTGGTTTTGCGGCATACCACCACATAAAAATATATGATGCCAACAGGAAAAAAAGATTTCACACTCACTCCACATGTACAAAAACAATAAAATAATATAAATATTGAAAAGTGAATATAAACATCAAGAAATGAATAAGCAGAATGATCCAATTACCTTCATACCTACAGAAATGTATGCAAAGTTTAATTAAATTATATCCAATAAACAATTTGTCGTCTCCATTGACATGCATATGCAAAATTAGTCCTTTTCTTGCCATCACTCATAGCTCACCCTGGAACCTCACAGAGGTTGATAATTTAACCACTATTATGAACATGACTAAACATTTCAAGAAAAGGAAATATAATACTGAGCTAAAAACTTACCGCTACCTCCAAGAAAAAGATGATCTCCTGAAAAAAGGCAGTTTGGTGCCCCAAGAGCAGCCCCTTCCAGTAGGTAGCAGACATGGCCTACAGTGTGGCCCGGAGTCTGGTAGACTGTAAAATTTAGTCCACCACATTTTATTTCCTGTCTGTCTTTAATTTCACTGAAAAACAAAATTCATTTCAGAAGATATATTCATGAATCTTACAAAATCCCTCTCCTTTGTCCGTGTCATGCCTGTATTGGTATTTGTTGGACTTTTTCAGTGACTTATGTTCATCCTTTATCTTTACTCCTTCATGTGATGTTATCTGAAGTGATCTCCTATCAAGGATTAGCTTGTAAAGGGATATAACTCTTACTTCTCGAACCCGCCTTTTGTTTAAATATAAAACTATAAGTGTGTCCACATAACATCTTGCTATAATAATTATGTAAGTATATTTTACAAAAAATGAAGTTGAAAAGGGCCATAAATCTTGTAAAAGCTACACACAAAATATAAACTACATACATACACTGTTTCAGAATTTATTAATTGAAAACCAGTTTGATGGATGGATGGATGGATGGATGGATGGATGGATGGATGGATGGATGGATGGATGGATGGATGGATGGATGGATGGATGGATGGATGGATGGATGGATGGATGGATGGATGGATGGATGGATGGATGGATGGATGGATGGATGGATGGATGGATGGATGGATGGATGGATGGATGGATGGATGGATGGATGGATGGATGGATGGGCGAGTGCATGAGCAGACTTAACAATATATACCTCTTCGCCATTCTACCATTAGTAGGAGGATAAAACAATGAAACAAGAGTTGTCAGAAGACAACAAAACTCGACCCTGGGTGTCTAAGTCCAAAAAGGGCCATAACTGTGCCAAAATGAAATCCAGAATTATGGTTCTTGTCTCTGTGTGTTCCATGGATGATGGTAAATACACATGCAAAGTTTCATTCACATCCAATGAGTGGTTGCATAGATATCTATAACTTAAATGCAAAAGTTCAACCTGGGTCTCTACAGACGACGCCGACGACGCTGATGACATGGGGGTCATGGCAATAGCTCTCCTTAGACTTTGTCCCGGCCAGCTAAAATATCTGAGATACAGGCGAAGTGCTTTTAAACAGTTACAACATAGCTGTGATAACAAATTGTGTGAACCTACTGTGTAACATCTGGGACATTGTCACCATAGCCTCCATATATCTGTATCCCAGGGAAACGTTTCCTCATCCCAGCATTACCAGCACTGTGGTCCCTGTTGTACAAAACAAGTAAATAAAAAAAATACTTTAAAAAAAAACAAATAAATACAAGTAGACTATCGGTATATGTGTCAGTGTGTACGTAACCTACTAAGAGAGACATGTATGCAAGCCGTTTAGTTTGCTCAGTTGATAGAGCCTTTGCAGGTGTAAGCGAAGAGTCCGAGATTGCCTGCATATTTTTCTCGTCCTATTACATTTGACACCCAATGGAGAACTGTGACTTAAATGTATATATCCGAGAAAAATTCACATGAATCCCTGGTCTCTATGGAAATTCCGGGACATATTCAAAATTTGTGAGTGATTATGTCACAGTGTATATGTAACATACTAGGACAGAAATGTATGTAAGTAATTTGGTAATCTCAGTCGATAGAGCATTCGCCCTGTAAGCGATGAGTCCCGGGTTCGAGTCTCGGACTGGCTGCATATTTCTCTCGTCCTGTTACATATGTAAAATATCTAAGAATCAAACAAATATGCTTCATTAGAAACAAAGAATTATACTTAATAACAAATAATTAAATCCAAAATATGAGAATAAAAGGATACAACAGCATTAAATTTCTAACTTGTGGCAAAAGAGACTATAGAGATGCAGAGCGTGACAACTTTGCAAGCTACTCAGGGTACAGTGTGTGAAGGTTGTTCAACTTTTTAGAATTTTAGAAATAGAAGTAGAAAACATTACTTAAAAGAATATTTACCTACATCGGGACATGTCGGCCCCGACTGCACACTCTAACTAAGGTCGATGTCTAACATAAAGGACACAGTGAACACAGTTGCTTTTTGCATGGAACAGTTCATGCCGAAACTTTTATGTACCTATTTGTAATCACCTCCTGTTACATTTTTATTGCTTCTTTCGACTTTTTAGCCTTATCATTATTTATGCTTTGGTTTCCAATATTACTCATGAAGTTTGATCAAGATAAAATACAACAAGTTTTGATGATACAAGGGCCATAACTCAGACATTATTCATCTGATCTGGCTAGTTCAAAAATGTGTCCATTATATGTATAGAGTTGTTTATATAGAGATGTAAAATGTTAAATAAATAATTTAACTCCGACTTTTAATAAAATCATTTACCAGTGTTTATGTGTAGTCAATACTGCAGCTGGGGTGCAGCTCATTTTATCTAACATATCCTAAAAAGAATAATATATTATGTTACAATTCAATCATTACATGTAAATGATTTAAAGCACAATTTTGAGTTTTCATCAGTTGATGAAAAACATTAGGCCTGCTTAATGTCTATGAGTTACATAAAACCAGACAAATATAATATCATCAGATAAAAATTCAAAATTGTGTTTTTCAACCTTTAATATTTATATTTACATTATATCCATCAACTATATTTTATAAGTATATATCCAATTTGAAATAAAAACGGATATACTCCCTTTGAGTATATAGTCTATTATATGGTATAAAATTTGGAAATCTGTCTGAATCAGTCTAATTCAGCAGTGGTCCATGGTTAGAGCCTCTGCCTCGCATGCAGAAGGTTGTGGGTTTGATCCCTGGCCATGACATTCCAAAGACTTGAAAAATGGTACTAGAGGTTTCCTCTCACGATGCTTAGCATTTAGAGGATAGTACTAGGTCTTGTAGGCCCAGTGTCAGTATAATGTGACTAGGTGGGATATCATACTATGTGTCTGCGTCATGATACTCTTGTGTGGCAGTATTTAGATTACTGTCTCAAGTAGACAACTAGACACTGTCATGATACATGTATATTACTGAAAAATTGTTGAAAAGTATTCTTAACACCCTACAATTTACAATACACCATACAATGGGTTTAATGCCATTTTCAACACATTTCAGGTGATATATGGCATATCCAGTTTTATTGATGGAGGAAGACCTCTGACTGAGTCAGACATGGTAGAAATACTGTCCTTCCGCAACAGGAAACTTTCTCACATAAAGTTTAGTGATTTTTAAGGTTAGTGATTTTGAGATGGCGCCATAGACCAAACAGCCATGGAGGACCCACAATAACAACAACTGAATTCGTTTAGCTGAATTTTAAAATAAATCTTGAATAACTGTAGTGTTACTGTTTGCAGATAATGATTATTTCATTTGACACATAAAAAGATTTTTGTAGTTTGCAGTGCAATACAGTAATTGGTTTTGATTATCCAAATTTGCTTAAATCATTTCTTAAATAAAGAAGTTTACTGGGTGGTTTATTTTCATGATTTTGGTATAGATCTATACTATACTGAGGTATTTGTAAATCTTTTTATTTATTTATGTTACAATTTTTAATGTTTGCATTATACTAGTAGAAATAAGTAATTTTGCATATGTAAACATGTATGTTTATTTTGTACTGTGACTAGATTATTCATACAATTATACAATTTATCTAAAATAATGTCTTTTTTGAAGGTTCGAAAAACCGTGGCAATTTTGATATTTATTCATTTTCATACTATTTTGAAAAAGGGACACAACTTCTGGTTGGAAGGCATCGTATTTACATTAATTATGGTCATACAGGATACAGTATTACAATAAGATATAACATATATTTAATATTCTTTAACCGCAATTGAAATCAAATTACCTTTTTGTTTTGTTTTTCAAGAATTTTAATTCAAATCAAATTACCTTTTTGTTTTGTTTTTCAAGAATTTTAACTGAAACATTCAAAACTTGCATGGTGCCACAATCATAATTCTATAAAAAGAAAAATGTTATCTTGTTAATTGTAAAATATGAGGTTTTAGACAGAAGTATTTGGAGATTAATATCTTAATAGATTTATATATGCATAAGTGTAAAAATAAATTTGACGTGTAAACATTATAAATTTAATATTTAACAATTAATTACAAAATCCCCACTGCTTACAATGACAACGTCTTCATCACCAACATCCACAACAACACATGTGTTGGACTCTGTATCCATGATGATGTAGGAATAGTTGTCCAGGGCCACTGGAATTGCAGTGATCTCCAATTCTGAAATAAGAAAAATAACAAGAAGTCCATTAGCCTTAACGGTCACCTGATATAGATTAAGTAAAGTAGGCCCCAAATTAATAATGTTTATAAAGGATCCATGGTTGTCAATAATCATGCTCACAATTTGCTTCTGAGTGCTTCCTATAACAATTATAAGAATTTTAAAGTTTTCCTTGAATTTGACAGTTTTTGCCCCACCACTACGATCTCATAGGGTAGGGGATCATGAATATTAACCGTCATGTCAGCAATAACAAATCACACCAAAAAACATTCACATAAGTCTATTCAGTGATAAGTATTAATGTTTTTTGTCATTTTCTCTTATATAGATTTAGTAAAGTAGGTCCCATCCCCAGGGTCAAACCATGAGATCTAGGGATATGCAGTTCACATTTTTTATAAAGGACCATATACGACCATAATTATGCTTTTACAGAAGAAGTCGAAAATGTTTTTCAAGAAGACCACAATGCACTAAGAAAAACACACGATGATGAACAAAAGGCGATCACAAAAATGAACCTTGAGATAAAGTCTTAGCTCAGTAAACAAATTTTATAATCAGAATAACTTTAAAATTTAAATCACAAACTGCTGTGAATGGTATCGTTTTGTTGAAAAGTTCATTCCGTAAACTAAGAATTTTGATCTGTATTCCTGAGACTGACAGAAGTTAAGATAACTGAAAACGAGATTTTGTGTAAAAATTAGTTGCCCTTCCTTCTCTATACAATTCCTTGCTTACACAAAGCGACAGCTTTTTTGAACGACCAACCATATACAGTCAAACCTGTTTTAAGCAGCTGGTCAAGGGAAGGAGCAAAATAGCAAACGTGACTGCTTAAGACAGGCAGCTGCTTAATAGAGGTGGCCACATATACAGGTTTCACTGTACATTGTACTTGAGAAGGTCAATCAGCCTGCTCTTTCCATGACAAAAGGTTGTTACACTGCATGGAGATTACTTGAGAAGACTCCATACAGCACTTAACTTATCTACAGTTGACAGCATTTTTTTACTTTATACAAGGAATTATATAGTGAAGGAAATGCAACTGATTGAGAGTTTGTGACTCTCGCATATTCACACAAAATCTCGCAATATCTTGTTTTCAATTATCTTAACTTTCATTCACCTCAGGAACACAAATCAAATTTTTACATTGCAGAATAAAATTCGCATTAAAACAATACCATTCCCAACAATTTGTGTTTAAAATTGTTGAAGTGAATCTGATTAAAAAATTTGTATACTACAGCTAAAATAACGACAAATTACGAGAAATTTTCCTTCAAACCTCAATATCTTTACCGGTAATTCAAGATCATTTTGCAGGATCGAAACATGTTTAAACATCTAAGATTACATATAACTCAGAAATCAGTTGCCTGTGGGTTATGAATGATTAATTTGCAAAATAATGAATCTTTCGTGTGCTGATTTATCAACATCTAGTCAGGAGATGCAAGTTTCCTTTTCTTCTATACAAGTCCTTGCTTTATATTAGTTTCTACTTAGAAATGAGAACCACATCTCCAAAGAAATACCCTGTCTTTTTTGTAATGAACTTTTTCTTTTATTATGCTGTTCAATCTATAATTTTCATTAAAGTTTGACATTTGAAAAAAAAAATCCAGTGGATTGAAAAAAAAGTTTTATACAGGTTTTGTAGTTAAACTGTTTAAACTATTTAAACAATCACAAACAATCACATACAGTACTAGACTTCATTCTTTCAATCTATTTTTCTATACAATAATTAATATATTAAGTAATTTCCCTAATCTTGCTCGTCGCACCACCTACTTCTTTAGCAATAGAAAACCCCTGTAATCACTCTAAACACTTGTATGTTATTCATTCTTAATTATCATGTGCACTGTACCGTAACCTATACTTAGTTTACAGCATAGTTCATGAATTGTATTACGAAGATCCTTATTGAGGCACTTTTACCACGCTGATGCGATTTTGACACAGGGCGACCACACATGTTATCATCCATTATTGTTTCAAGTTCCTCACTGTAACATTTGTGTCATCTTCAGACACAAAATGCACTACAAATAACTTTCTTGGAGCTTTACTCAGCATCTATATCGCCTTGATCAATGTTTTGCTAATATTGACACAAAACTGCATCCCACTATTTGTTTCACCTTTTCCTCAGACGGAAGTTTTGCTTATTAACAAGTTTGCCTTTTTTATGTAAGTTTGTTTAAACTCCTAACACTTGCACACCATACTATTACTGGAATGACCAATGTAGACATTGATGACGTGTCCTCAATAACATATGATTTACCACGAGTTTTACAGGGAAATCATTCTTATTTTTCAAATATTTATCTGTCAAATGGTTCAACATTTTGAGCTGCGGCACTATATATGTAAGCATTGCTATGGAGACCATAACATTATTTTCAACACAGCAAATGCATCAAAATACTGTACATCGACGACAAATACACCAAAATTTAAGCTGTGCAAAATATAGCGATATGTACTTGCATGAATATGGATTTTATCAAATTTATCTAAGAACTTCTGGATAACTCCTCGTATTATGTGTATATTAAATCCTTTGATGAATTTATCTTGTTGAGGCATTAGCCTGCACTCTGTTCATATGGTTTTTGTCTGTGAAGATCTTTTTCACAAACAGATTAAAGTAAAAAAAAAATTTTTTTTAATGTTTGTACAAACTGAAACATATTGGTTTGTACAGTTATTGTATAACTTATCGGTATTTGATACTTATAACAAAATATAAAAAACAAACTCAGAGTTAATAAATTTACTAAAGAACCTGGAAAGTTTACCTGTTAATTTTCAAATATGAAAATGTAATATCAAAAATTTTGTTTACACTACATCATAATTTGTATCTTTTACATCTGATTTTGTTAAACTGTAACAATGTAATAAAAAATAACAAAAAGCAAACAAACAAAAAAAAACAACTTTATATTAATGCTCACAAGCCTAAAAAAATTGTTAGAATTTTTTTTACTCCATGTTAGTATTTTCTGCAAAGTTCTTAACAACATTTATAAAACAGTACAGATTTAAAATGGCATCTGGTTTTATTGGTAGAAGAAGAGCTTTGATGCATATGTACATTAAATTAGAATCTAAATAGAACCATCTTCCTTCCCCAAGTAACTGGCAAACTTTCTCACAATAACATAAAGTGTTTGGACTAAGCTGGGCTCAAACACATGTTCTCAGCTGTGAGAGGTAAGGGATCTTAAGACAACATCTTAGATCTTTTGGCTATGTGAGTATTCCACGTTACACTGTATCGTAACGTGATATGCACTTAACAACTGGAAGTCAGTAATTTTAAGTCATACTTTCAAACTCATTTGGTTCAATTATCGTATGACCATCTTCATACTTGTCCTTGGCCTTTGCTATGTCCTTCCCATGGTAGTACCTGCCAAACCGTGTACGTGTATACAGGAAATACCTACAACAAACATAACAGTTTCAAAAAAAAGTATTCAAATTAGCATCCTTACCAAATGTTCAAATTTGAATAGGGATAATGGATGAAAAAATATGCAAGAAGTTTCAACTAAAATAGCAGCATTACTGTGATAGAAGTAAGGCTGGCAAAGAGATGCTACATATAAAAAACTAGAATTAGAATACATAAATCTATAAATGTAATAGAACAAATTACTTACTTAAAATAAATATGTGTTTTTAATTGCTTGTTCCATTCTACTTGATTGTTACTCCAGTGTTTGTTTACATGAAATAATGCTTGTATATTTGTTTTGGACCAGTGGCCAGTACGAGTATGTGTTTAGTTCAAATTTATATATTTTACTTCGATTGTGAAACAAGTTCTTACAACTTAGGCAAATCACGCTCTAAGTATTCCTGTTTAGAACCAGTATTAAGAATATATGCGGAAAAGTGTCTTGCTCAAGGACACCTCACATAACCATGGAGGATCAACCCACGACCCTCCGATCATGGGCTCGGTGCTTTATCACTGGGTCACGCTCTCAACACTAAGTGTTTACCTATATAAATATATAACAGGGTTTGACAAACCCTTTGCCTCGGAACTGTTCAATTTTGCTGATGAGCAGTTAAAAATTTCTAAGTTCCAGTCTTGCTTATCCCATTTTACCCTCATGTTTTGTTACCCCATTTCAGTGACAGAATTGCATAAGACAACACACATGGAGCATGTGGTGTAGTGGTAGATGGTCAGATAATCATGGGTTCGATCCTCCATGATGGCTATATGCGATGTCATTGAGCAAAACACTTTTTCTGCATATGCTTAGTACTGGTACTGCTATTACCCAGGAAAAGTTTGAGCGTGATTTATGTAACTTGAATGAACTTGTTTCATAATCAAAAGTAAAATAAATAAGTTTAAAACTTTAAAACCAAGACAACACACATAAATTTTATATAAATCTATAAATCTGTGCGCCATCTTTAAATGAAAGGAAGTGTTTAAAAAAACTTTGTTTTTTCTACTAGTGGGCTTTTAGTAAGAATATTTACATTAACATTTTTTATGGGAATTTTTAAGATTTACAAAAAGCTTCTAGTGTCTAGTTTTCATCATTCCAATCCAGTAGCGGTCTTGTCTGTATTTGCACTGAATATAACTATTTCTTAGATGGTAAGAATTTTGCATAATTTGGCTGATTTGACCTCTGTATGCGAAATAGGGACATCTACTTTCGGTTTGAGCAAAATTGTGAAATTGAAAGTAGTTAATGCCCATGTTTTTAACTGTTCTGCTTGAAATGAATATGAATTCTGGAAATTCTCATGGAGTTTGGAGTACAACTGCAAGTGTGACAGTCTGTTGTGCTAATATTAAGGTCTATGTGAAATTAATGGTGGGCCAGCTTTAAATATGATTGATATACGACATTGTGTCTCATTATCATTCATCTCTCACCACTGATTCAAGTGGGAAAGTTATCAGTTACTTGCGGAGATGGGGTGTGCTCCAGTACTGGTTAATCCCAGGAAACGGAGGTTAGGTTAACTGATCGATCGTCTGTTAGCCTTCGATGGCATAAAAATGACGCTAAATATTCAATCAATCAAATATATGCTACAAAATGTGCGAGTTACGAATGGACCAATACTTGTGCAGAGGTGCGCAAATTGTGCCATATCTATCAAATGACACTAAAAACACACGAGACGTAAAGTTGCAGCTACAAACCCAATAGTGAACAGACAACTTCCTACTTTCGGCATCTTTGCTGGATAAGCGTATTATACGCAGTAAAATCGACAAACTCTGTAATTGTTTATTTTGTTGTCTTTAAGAGGCCATTTTGGATTATTATCACGTGATATATACTTTTTTGACTTCACGAAGAAGATTGTACGGCGACTTCATACAAACTACACTGCTGTATGATGTGGTGTACGGTCGATTTTAACCAACTCAACATTGCTGCGTGTCTCTTCAACATTATCTTTAGTACTTATCGAAATCAGTGCCAAATTCATAATGTTGTTATCCCATATAAGTTATGACGGTAGCAGAATACTAGTGCCTTTCCTTGAACAAAGTGTATTAGGTGAGGCTTAGAAAACGCAATGACAATACACTTTGTAGGATTCATTGGCACTTATATATAAATGCATTGTATGCTATGCATTCTGTTGAATAAGCTAGTAACGTATTGATCAAACAGAGTATTGAGCTGACAGAACTGATTTAAAGGGATACTTGCCTATTTGAAATATCCATAAGAATTTGATTAAATATTTTACAAGCTGTATTTAAGACTATATAAACACATTTGTAAAAAAAAAAAATAGGGGGTCACCATGCTTTTTTTTGTTTAAGCTGGCTTTGAAAAAAATGATGTTAACAGTTTTTTGATCATTTTATAGCTGAAAACCTCTTATAGGACAAAAACAAGTTAATCTTTTATTTTATAATCTGTAAATCAATAAAACAAGTATCACAAATTGTATTTAAGGAACAAAAAAATATCTTATTGCCAGTTATCATGCTTTTTTATAAAATTATATGTTAAAATGAAGGTCCGAATCTGAATAAATAAGACCATTTTTTACGGTGGTGTTTTACAAGAAATATCCATAATTTGAAAACTACCCATAAAAACTTCTTCAAACTTTCCAGGCATATACTCCAAGGCATAACATAACAAATAATGTAAAAAACAGCACTGTCACCATGCTCAATGTAAAATTATAAGCCTAAAATGAATTCTACCGTCTGCAGCGCCAAAATGGTCAAAATAAGTACTCAATGAATGGGGTAGGTTCACTTATGGCCAAACATGACCGTGTTTCAAATTGTGTTCATTTTGCCATTATATGTTCATATTGAAGCATATTTTCAGAAAATACACTTTTTTTTTTCAAAACTACATCATTGGTTACCATGGCAACCAGTTAAATACTATTTATTTTTTTATATTTTAGAATGAAATATAGAATATTTTGATGTAAAGTCATCAGATTTTCATAATGTTTTCATGCACATAATTTTCATGCACATAAGAGAGTTTATTTGATACCATGGTAACAAATGTAATTTTTTATCACTGTTAGTGGCTCGAAAAAACTTATTCAATCAAAATCAACTACTTTTACAACTTTGGAGCACATGGGGGTCGTTTATGTTTCTCTGTGTTAAAGACTGAAGTCTCGCTGTTTTGTTACCTTTCATAAACTTCCCTTTCCAGCGTCTTTTCATCCTTTTTTGATGGTTTCATAGGACGCTTCTTTCTAACTGGAAGTTACTAAGGGAAACAATCGATATATTTTTTTACCCGAAAATTGAACGAGAGTTATCTTTCTTTTTTGATGGTTTCATAGGACGCTTCTTTCTAACCGAAAGTTACTAAGGGAAACAATCGACATTTTTTTTACCCGAAAATCGAACGAGAGTTATCTTTCTTGGTTCCAAGTCTAACATATAATTATACATTGAGCATGATGACAGTGCTGTTTTTTTACATTATTTGTTATGTTATGCCTTGGAGTATATGCCTGGAAAGTTTGAAGAAGTTTTTATGGATAGTTTTCAAATTATGGATATTTCTTGTAAAACACCAGCGTAAAAAATGGTCTTATTTGTTCAGATTCGGACCTACATTTTAACATATAATTTTATAAAAAAGCATGATAACTGGCAATAAGATATTTTTTTGTTCCTTAAATACAATTTGTGATACTTGTTTTATTGATTTACAGATTATAAAATAAAAGATTAACTTGAATTATGAAATATTTGTATTTAATCAGTGTATTTGTCCTATAAGAGGTTTTCAGCTATAAAATGATAAAAAAAAATGTTAACATCATTTTTTTCAAAGCCAGCTTAAACAAAAAAAAAGCATGGTGACCCCCTATTTTTTTTTACAAATGTGTTTATATAGTCTTAAATACAGCTTGTAAAAAATTTAATCAAATTCTTATGGATATTTCAAATAGGCAAGTATCCCTTTAAGAGGATAGCTCTATGTCTGGTTGGCCCGACGTCAGTATGATGTGACTTGGACGTAGTTTCATGCCGCGTGTCAATCGTGAAACATCGGATATTTCCGTATCCTCCGCAGCATAAAGGCCAATGTGCCAATGAGGCAGCGCTAAGAATACTGCCTCAAGTAGACACCGTCGCCATATTGCTAAAACGTGGTTATGTATACATGTCTGTCTGTAACATGTGCGGTAGCACTATGTGGGGTGTATTCAATTATTATTCGTAAATTTCACCAAGTATTACTCATGTTGCGCATGACTATTCAGTAATGTTTTGTTGGCCCGAGAACAAAGTAATTGGTGGATTATTGACTATTTTAAAAGTTCAAATCCTACATTTCAATTGTAGCTACACATTTTAACCAAGTATTCCCTGAGCGTCAAATGGCAAGCTCCAACATGGACAAAGAAGAGGCCGTAAGTGTATATAATGTGGCTTGCTTGTATTTGTCTTGAGTTTGGATGATGCGTGTTGTTTCCCGTGGGTTTCACATTTGTTTACTGTCATTTTCCACCCAGTATAATGGCCCTTTTGGTCAGCTACCACCATTGAGACGAGCTCTCTGATTGGCTGAAAAAAAGTATAGGATGTTCAGGGCATATATTTTTATAGTAAGCTTAAATCTGGTTGGATGAAAATGTTAAACTGGCAAATGATCACAATAAAATATAAGTTTATTATTTTTGTGTCAATAAAAAATTAGAATTATGTTTCTGTGACTGACTAAATTCATTTTACCAAGGAAACTGCATGGAAAGTAAAATTGGTGAAATTTACTTTTTTTCATGCTGAAAGTGGGGGTACCAAACTTCAGGAGGCAAAAAGTGTTAAAAAGTGGTACTTTTGACCTCATTTGGGGGACATTTTAATTTGAGTCTAGGACAGTGCTTTAATGTGATATAGGACTTTTTGGTCCTCGGATGATAGAAATAGTGAAAATTAGGTCAAACGCTATAGATCTAATGTAAGTCTATGGAAAATGCAATGGTGGTAGCTGACCTTTTTATGTTTTCGGGTGTCCACAAATGATAATAAAGTCGTTCGTTGTATGGTCGAGCTTACTCTCCTGTGATAACTCCTGTATTATCGTAATCGCAATGTGCGTGTTTTTCTTTTATTGTACAAATGGGAAAAGCTGCACAGCAGGTACTTTTGGAGATCAGCTACAAAAGAGCAGATCGCCTTGCGTTGTATTTCTTTAATATACAATAATATCGTATCGGCTATTGTTTCCATTATCAGATATGAACTCTGTAACATTAGTTGGTTTATTGTAAAATGACGAAATATTTTGCGGTGAAAAAATTAAACACCCGCCTTTTATCTCTCGATTAAGACAAATAAAAAATCAATAATTCCAGGAAATACACAGTGTAGACGCTGACGTCATTGTTTAGTTTTTGTCTACACGCTTGTTTTTAAAAAATGTGTCAATATTTACGAAGGTCATATAAATCCACGCTCATTCATGGAGAATCCGAATTTGGAACGTTTTAAACAACTTTTACGTGCAAGGTTTGTGTATTTACATTGTCTCACGATCGTCTGCTTCTGAACTTAAACTACATGTACATGTTTTTATTTCATTTTTCCTCTCGAATAATTGGTCTGTCGAAATGTTTGTCAACGACTAGCATTCACGGTCGGTAAACCAATGGTACAATGGTTCAATGGTATACTATACATCTCAAATCTGAATATTTTACGACCTACTTCAGTTTTCTCAAACAACGTATAGTCTGATTGTGACGCCCAGTTAAATTGCCGAACCAAAGAAATCTTTAAAACAATAAACCGAAAAAAAAACAACAGCTAGGACTAGATCTTACATTGTTTTTGTTGTATTTAATTATTAAAATAACCGTGGAACCGTTGTGAACGTCATTTAAGTTCGTATATTGTTAAACCGACCATCAAAATGTCGATGCTTTTTTGTTTACGCGAGAAACGTAAAAGTAGTCCGGCTCCAGGTTTTATCGAAAAATAAAAATCTTTAAAAAATTGACGTTGCCCAATGGAAATACTTTGAATACATATATGATAATGAGTTTGGAATTGTTCGGATTCAAAGTGCTTAAGAATTAATCAAAAGATAATTTCATGAGCTTTAAATAATGATGATCTGAAGAGATTATAATACATTCATGAGCATTATCAGCTTTCATGACTAAACGTGTTTTCAGATAAGTTGTTCATGCGAGGGAGCCAGAGTATGATCCCCATTGCCAACCGAAAGTCAATGCCTTCTCGAATACCACAAGTGAGTGTGTTGGGATTGTATGGCTTTTTAGGTCACTTGAGACTTTGCGGGGCCAAAACAGTCAAATTCAGGGTAAACTTTGAAAACTTCTTCTCAATATAGAAAGCACTGGGAAACAAATGGTGAGCATGATAATAGACGTATATGGTTCATTTATAACAAATGTGAATTGCATGTTCCTTGGTCTCACGGTTTTGCCCTGGAATGAGGTCTACTTTACTAAATCTATGTAAAATAAATTGACAAAAAAAAAAAAAACTTTATTTCTTATGACTGAATAGACTTGTGTGAATGTCTTTTTTTATAATCAGGTGATCGTTAAGGCCCATTGGCCTATTGTTTAAATACTAGTACAGTGTATCATATAACGGGGGTCAATCTTTCGCAGGCTTTGCGAGTGTTGACCTCAATTTACGATCAGCACCAGACAACATAGTATATGTAGTTCTGCATCCCTTCTTTATAGTGTAAAGCAGCGATGCACGACTCCATGGAAGTACTATAAGGTAAAACATATAGAACAAAATTATCGGTGTACATCGTGTCCCGAAAATCGAACCCAGGTCTTCTGAATTGTGGATTCATTAACATAGATACTAGAAATCTACAGATCGGAATTCGGTGGACGGGGTGATTGTAAAATCGTAATTTTAATGACAGCAGTACTAAAATTAATTTTCGCAAAATTCGATATTCAGCATTAGTATCGCCCGAATAACTGTTTTTCAGCAACTCTTCAAGGAGTTATAGTGGTTCTGTAGTTCCAAACCTCAGCTGTCTCTGCATGATTTAACTCGCTGCTATTTTGGATCCAATCCGATTTCAATTTGTTGAGATAACGACCAAACTCCTGGGTGTTATCTGTTTTGTTTAGAATATACAGTCAAACCTGTCTTAAGCAGCCAGTCAAGAGAATAAGCAAAGGTGACCCTTTAATACAACATGTCGCTTAAAACAGACTTATCTGCTCTGAAAGTATAGGAATGGGAAATAGCGGATGTGGCTGCTTAAGACAAGTGGCCGCTCAATAGAGGTTGCCTCTTACACAGGTTTATATATACTATGTTGAGAGACTCGTGGTAGATTAGATTGTTCTATTGAGTTATCTCGTAAAAATGAAGTATGTATTACTAGTATCATATTGCATCTCCTTCAAACAATGTGACAATTTAAAGGGAAACACAGAAATGTTGAAATCGGTGTTTATATAATATTCAGGAAAGAATGGTTAGATTAACTGATCGTGTGTTAGCCGTCGATGGCATAAACATTGACGCAAAATATTCAAACAAACGGGCAAACGTTATTCAGCTGGAAAAAAAAAACAACGTCGAAAGAAGTTGTTAGCCCCATATCACGCCGTATTAAACACTCCTTGGAAATTAACAATTCAAGAGTATATTTTTGTCTTTTTGAAAACTACGATCTTTTTTTAGCTATCGTAAGGTTGCCCGTTTATTACACCGTAATGGGTCTGCAGGGGTCCGGGCCATCCCGCTACAAACCGCACAATAGTAGCACGTATACAATTTTAGCAACATCTTGCAAAACATATATTGTCATATAATATTTAAATCACATTTATTTGTTATTCGTTTTGACTTGCATAGGTTCAAAAAATTAAACATACATATCTCAAAACAGGATAGTTATACGTTAAATATTCACTGTATATACTGGAATATTGGCTCAGACAAAACGTACAAGCTGATCCTTACCGATATCCCAGCATATATCGAAATTGTGTATTAGAATTCATGTTTTTAACATTTCATATATAAGCTATGTAAACTTGAAAAAAAGCGAAACGAAAGCATTAAAGAATTTATTATTTCGTTCTTTTCGATTTTGCATAATTGCAATACGTTAATATTCATTATATATTGGAATATCGGTTCAGACAAAACGATCTTTATTTTCGAACCTTTAAGTAATAATGACTAAGGTATTATAATCAAAAAATCTTAAATATAATTTATTTCAAATATATATATATATGGAGATAATTATTTATGAATAACCAAGACATAAATGTACTGACCAGACTACGGCGAGTGCGCCTAGCTACAATGCAAACCATAGATACAATATCAAGGCCTCTGCCAAACCAATAAATTTGGTGTCGACCATGATTTATATACTATGGAATTGCATGCAACACATCTGGACAAATTTCCATACATGAACTGATAGCTTTATATGAGTAGGATCCAGTTAGGGATTCATGACTACTCACATGCTATATCAAGGACAGATTTATAAATCCGCTGGATCATATAGATACAGTGAATTCATATATATTTAATTTCATAAAGGGAGACAGTTAAATTCACAAAAATGGAATTTACGGTTTTTGAGATCTTTTCAGATGCTCATTCACAATGTATGATATATATATGGAGATAATTATTTGTGATTAACCAAGATATAGATATATATACGCTGTTATGTTCAAGAAATGTTACAATACCATGTTATAGTATACAGTTTATGAAAGAACAATGTATAAATTAATATTATTTACCATTCTTAAAAGGTTTTGCGGATGCTGTTGATGCTTTTGAATTAAGAGAATTAAGTTCTTCACTCCGCAATGTCTCGGAACTAACATTGTTCTAATTAATACTTTTACTTGTAAACTCTTTTCGTATATACACATATGTTAAGGTTACTTAAACAATTGTATGGTTATACTTCTTCCCATTCGCGTCTTGGCCTAGTTTTTAACGCTGACCTTGGGCCTTTATATTGAAATTTCACATTCGATACTGGCTGCTTTGATTTTGCCTGAAATCTCAAAGCATCGTTTCCGAGTTTTTCCGATACAGGTCGCAAATCTAGGTCTCTTGTTATTTTCGGTTTTTGTTTGGTATAATGGACCTGTGATGTGTGCTTTGTGACGGAATTGCTAGTGTTGTATGAATCATCAAGATCAGGCGAGTCATCATCCGCCTCGTTTCCATCTCGTATGACACTAACTGAAAGTTCAGAGGCTATCGACACTTTTGTAGATTCACGTGCTGTATTTCCTTTATCGCTGTTTGTCGAAGCGCTCCCAATGAAGGGTTTCATAATATTCCGCATATGTTCTTCGTTTGTTTTCAACAGTGCTAATTGTTTCTCTAGTTTTAGTTTCTCTTTCTTCTTCGCTTCCAGAAACAGTTCCACTTCTTGAATGCTTTGTTTTGTATCACCAACAAAATGTATAAAACTTGGACGGACTTCCATTTCAATTAAATAATCTTTCTGCGCGGTGCTTTTTTCAAATTCCAATGTTTTCATTTTCCAGTGGCTTTGTGCAACTTCATCGTCCAGTTGTTGTAAATGTGATTTTAATTTGGCGTACGTTGGACTGTCTTTTGGACATGACCTTAGCTTGCTTGCGACAGCGTATTGCTCCGTCTTAGACTTTTGATAATTCCCTGCCGTAATTGCTATCATGGAATCAATTTTGTTGAATTTAGAACTCACTGTAGTAGATCTCTGATCTCGTCCAATAAGAACGCTCATTTCCTGATTATATTTCTCTAGTTGCTTCACATCTTCGCCAATGGATTTGTTCATATTTCCAATTTGAAACTGAAGGTTTTCGACTTGTTTTAAGAAGTATGTTGTTGTTTGTCGAGATTCAGATTTAGTCGGTGCGGGTGAGCTATTCTCAACAATATTCAAAACAACATTTGACGTTTTCAACCAAGTTTTCGCTAAGTCGATGCATTTATAACATTTTGCAAACATATCAGGAATCATTCTTAGTATTGTTTCAAACTGCGAATAGTTAGTAAACTGCATGAGCTCGTGGTAACTATCCGGATCAAAATCGTTCAAGTTGAGAATGTTTTCTGACAACAGGCCTTCCCATTTCTCTAGAATCGAGTGTAACTCGTTTACTGTTTGTTTAAACTTTGTTTCAGAAACAGTTAAACCATCACAAAAGTCTGTCCGTCTTTTTCGACGTCGAGTTCCGTAACTATTTCGCAATTGTCTCCCGTCGTCAGTTTCTGCTTGAGACCCGTGTCCGCTATCGTTGTCCTCAGATTTGCTCTTGTATTTCTTTGTTTCGTGATCCGATCGTGTTTGTATATTTTCTTCCAGAGTTGAATCGTGATGATACTTTAATAATTCATTGTGTATTTCATTGTCAAAGTATTTTTTCAAATCTTTAAGATAGAGAAGGTCGTTTAGAAAAAGTTCATAGTGTCTTAAAATGTGTTCGTCTTCCACTGATTTTGACTTCAGTTTCTTATTCATTGCGTCCATGATGTCTCGGAGTTGATTTACTGATCGTAGTTTAAACGCCACTTTTGAAGCAGGTTTATTGTCTGTCTCTACCCATTTGACAACTTGGCGCAAAACATGATATAGATTTTCGTTCGAGTAGCGAGACATTGCGTGCTGAAGGAGGCGTTCAAAAGCAGTCAGCTGTTTGTGGATGGAGTTCTCACTCTGTTGCCGGGTGGTTGCCCGTGTGTGGCGGCTGCTTGTCTGGAAATAGAAGAAAAAATTGATTAAAAATGTGCAAATGACACATCATTTAAAACCACAGCTGAGATGATTGTAAATTGTATGGCCAACCACAAACGCTCGTCTGTATACGGGTTATGGACAATTGCGTATGAATACTTATGAGTGTTTATTTGGCTTTATAATAGGGGTCCCTACAGGCTTAAAATTTTTTGTCTCAAAACTTGCGTTTTTCAACATTTATTCTCGAGTTCAAACCTAATAAGAATATTGTTAAGAATAATTGGCGAATAACGTCCCTGAACCGTCATATTTGAGTAAGTGTTAATAATTTCATCAACTTAGTGACGTCACGCTAATTTTGAAAATAGGGGTAAAAATTTGATTAAATACAAATTGATATTTTTCCTGGATTAATTTTTTATTAAAACCGATAAAACAGATGAAAATAAAATAGTTTTTACACGTTTTATTTTAGATTAAAGACACAATTCGATGATGAAGGATATAAAGCCAGTTAAATATTTGTGAAGCCTGACTCATCTACCAGTGAAATGCAAACTGGTCATTTTTAGCTCCGCCAAGCTGCAAATGTTATTGTTGTTTTTTTCCATTTGGATTTGAACGGCAGTTAATCTATATAAGTCATTTAGGCCGATTGCAATACAGAATGTTAATATTTATATGTGACACAAATATGTAAAATGTATGATGTTTTTTTATCCATTTACAAAGATTATTAAAAACAACTTCCTTTCATACTCCTGTAATTATGAATGGTAAGTATGTTTCAATCCCCTCTCACGTCAGTTAACACGTATACATAGTGTAATAAACTTTAAAAGCATCGTGCTGAATAAAAACATTATCATGTAAATAAAATACAAGCGAATTTTATGGTTAATCATAATTAAATAATTGCTTTTTATGATGAATATTTCTTACACACACAAAACGAGATTTTGATTAAGCAGTTATATTCACATAACTGGAACGTTTCTACCTGATGACACGTTTGTATACAAATAGATGAATTAAAAGCAATACATTTTATAAAGGATTATACCTAACCGTTTGTGAATATGTTAAATATGTTTGCGTTTTATATAAATGCATGCATCATTTCAATGACGATTTCGATCGCTCTTTATTTGAAAACTTGGTACAAATTGGGCAAGACGGTCATATCATGACTTTGACACAGATATGGGACACCTGGCACAGACATGATTCATTAAATATTAAGTTCTCGTGGGATCACGTCTGAAGAAAATTAAAAGTTACATGCATTCAGTGATTTTTATTCAATAAACTACAAATAATATCGAAGTATGTTGCCATTATAACGGAAAGCGCAATCAACGAGGAAATTTCTGCAACGAAAAATGTTCACCAACTTAAAAAAAAGTCATTGTGTTAGGTATGATTATTCATAAAAAAAAACAGCAACAAATAAATCGGGTACGGCTAACCCATCAGACTCAATCCAGGGTTTGTGGGGTCTGATCCTCGCCCGGACAGAGTGGGCTACAATCGGAACAACGCTCGGCCATTTCCGTAAACGTTTGAAATTTCGAACGTTGACGGAAATGGCCGAGCGATGTTCCGATTGAATTCGGTTATGAACTCTGTTCTACGTCGTTGAGTTTCCCACCTCTGAAAATGTGAAGAAAATAGTAAGTGACTTGCAGAAATATTTCTTTTTAATGTGAGTCAAACGTAGTAATTGAGACTAGACTAAGCGTTACTATTATTTCTATTGGCGAGATCGAAGACCATGCATGTCCAACGATATGTATTTTGATACACAAAAGGTGTTGAACTCCGCTTTCAACAATGTTTCAGTCAGATCGCGACGGTATACTTGAGAAAGTATTTTGGGCGCTGCCATACTTGAGTATCATGCCGCAGACACATGGCATGATACCCTTCCGCATTAAACTGACACCGGGCACACAAGACCTAGAATCTACTCTTAATGCTGAGCGCCAAGCGATGAAGCTTCTATTACCATTTTTAAGTCTTTGCTATGGCCCGGTTGGGGATCAAACCAACGACCTACCGCATGCGAGGCGGACGCTCTACCACTAGACCACGATGTGGTGTCAAAACCCGTACAAATAAATATATTCGATTATATATGTTGGTTTTAGATCTCTATGCACATAAAAATAAAAAAGTCTTTAAAATCAAATACTTGTATAACATATACCTATACAAACGAGTAGATGAAGTGTAAACAATTTTATACTGAGTGCAATACAAACTATTAGTTTAATCCAAATCTTCAATCGTATGTAGTGACCATAATATAATGTAACGACAATAAGACGTACATTGTGCTGGAATTTCATTGTTAAACTGACTGACGTTTGTTTGCTTGGACTTTTATCGAATATTCTGAATGTGTTTGTCTGTACTTTCTAATGTATTAATTTATCTTCAAAGGAACATCCGGCGATATTGAATAAGTTTCACTCAACACGATTTAGGAGTGGAACGGGTTAAAGGGACACACGACAATAAAAATAATCAAAAAATTATATTTAATTGTTTTTCCTGAAATTTACATATTAACACCATGCAAATATAAAAGTATGAGATACGGACATATCTCGTGTAGGTGCTTGAAAAAAACCATGATCGGAGGGTCGTGGGTTCGATCTTCCCGCATGGCTATGTGTTGTGTCCTGAACCAGGAAACTTTTTCCGAATATGTTTAGTACCGGTTCTACCCTGGAAGACTTTGAGCGTGATTTGTATAAGATGTAATATCTTGTTTCACAATCGCAGTAAAAGAAATAAGTTAAAACTTTAAAGAAATTATTATTTCGAAATCACTGTGACATGGTTATTTATGATAGAAATGTATAAATTTATTTCCATATTTGTGTCGGTATGAAAGTAAGTGAAATCCAATATTATTATATTATTAATTATTAATTTGTATATGTAAGCATGTTTATTCATAATTCCAAAAACAGCGGGGGCGGTAGTGTTATGGATATAGTGTTGGCCGCTCACGCCAGAGATAGCGGGTTCGATACCCAGCTCGACCCGATGCCTCTCACAATACAACACTCAGTACTGGTTCTACTCAGGAAGCGGACTCGAGAGCGGTTCATATAAGCACTGGGTTTTCATTGCAGTCAAGCTAAAATAAATTAGTATTAACTAAACTAAAAACAGCTTGATGTCACACATTTTACAATATAAATAAATATTTAACTAATTTTAAAAAATAAAGTATCAGAAAGTAATGATTGGACATTATTATAATTATGTATGTGTTTATATGTATGTGTTTATACGTCATCATGTGTAATGCTTGATTCGATGTGTAAAGTGAGTAAAATGTCAATTGCTACATAGTGCTGTGTGTTCATTAAAAATGAAATTAAACGTTTGCGACATTTACGCAATGCTTGGATTTCGTAGTGGTTTAGAAAAGAAATCCGATCATTGACTCACCATTGCCATGCCGACTGGGAACATCTAGGAACTACCTATTTGTGTTTTAACACAGTTTGGCACAGAGTGACAGCAGTAACTTTTTTTACATCTTTTAATTTTTGGTTTGATCTTTGAGATAGGAATACATTGGATGAAATATCAATGAACTGTCTCTTTAAAATAGAATGAAGATTAACGCGTGTCGCTTTAATACAAAACTGATCCGGTCAATTTCTAAAACCATTTCGAAGAATAGAACTATATTTTGATAATATATTCCACCAATACGATAATTAGTCAATATGTATTTAACCCGACAATGTTGGCAGAATGGGTTACAAAATCAAATACGGATTTTGTCCGACCTGGGAGAGTTACCATAAAAATCCATTTATATCACACATAATCAAGTGCCACATTTGGGGTGTATGATTGAATTCTCAAGAGAATGCGTGTACTTTTAACATATGTATGTTTAATGTATAGTATAAATAATTAAAAGTTTCTTCAAACACAAGCGTTATGAAATGTGGCAGTTTGTTATATTTTAGAGGTTATTATACGGGTGAGCAATGGCTTGTAACGATAACAGCCCCGGGCAGTGATAATGACACGAGGACCAGTATCGCTATACGGGGCTTATTTCACCACAGGGCACTGCTCACTTATCTATCGGACCGCGGCGTGGTCTAGTGGTAGAACGTCTGCCTCGCATGCGGAAGGTCGTGGGTTCGATCCCCTGCCGCGTCATACCAAAGACTTTAAAAATGGTACTAGAAGCTTCCTAGCTTGACATTCAGCATTTAGAGGAGAGTTCTGGGTCTGGTCGACCCGGTGTCAGTATAATGTGACTGGGTGATGTATCATACCATGTATCTGCGGCATGATACTCCAGTGTGACAGCGCTCAGAATACTTTCTCAAGTAGACACCGTCGCGATATGACTGAAAAATTGGTGAAAGCGACAACAACAACATCACTTACTTATCAGCCTCTTTATAACAAGTGCTACTACTATGTACAATACATATATCCACTTTCCTTTATATTTTAAATTTAATCTGTGTAAAAAATGTTAACTTTACTATTGACGTGTAACACTTTCTTGGTCTCGGAAGAGGTTGAGTTTCCCGTTAATATCTAAGTTTTAGTTAAGTTTTCTGAATACTAATTTGTCAACAGCGTCTTATATCCTTCAGTCTCCATTTGTCTTTCTTAACACACTAATAAAAACGTGCCCCACTATCACCCCGTTTAACGTAAACGTTACATAAGCGGCTACTACGCCGCATTTACGGTGATAACTTACACACGATAAACCCTGCAGTACTTACTGTTATTTTTTGTGCACGCGGTCGAAATGTGAGGTATGAAAACCCCTTTATTTTCATTATTATCATTTTGTTTTTAAATCAAAGATATAGCCATCACAAGCGAACATGTGTTTTTGAATGGGAACGTGACCGTTTCCTCAAACATTCGAGAAAATTTGACGGATTGAACCATTTTCAGATTGAAAACAGCTCAATTGATTACTTCGGAAGCATTTATGGGACTACTTTATGTGTTTTACATTTGTTTTATGTATCACTATACCAAATTATATCAGTAGAATTACAAACTGATGTTGTATGGCTGCTAAACGCCAAAAGATGCTCAGTACACAGCATAAGTTGGTGTCTCGTGTATTGTCGGTGTATTGTGCCATTTAGCGGTATTCTGATAACATGAAAAATACTACTATCCAACTATTTCAGGGTTGTTTTTAAGTTGTATCGTTGTTTTCACTTCACAAATAAACTAAGTATTTTTTCCGCTTGAGAACATTATCGTCCATCTCACTTTTTTGTAGGACACATCGCAACTGTTTCAGACTCGTAGACCATTGCCTGTTCTTCATGTAATACATGTACAATATGTACATTGTACTATTCGTCTATTAGCCCCCGATGGCATAAACTGACGCTAAAGATCCAAACAAAACATTGTTCTAATAATCTTTCTTTTAGCTGTTAAGAGTCGAAGATTATAGTTATATATTAACCACACTGAGGCAAACGGAGACACTTGCCTCCGGTAGAGTTTGTGGAGTTTCGCATGTATATTAGTGTTTTTTGTAAAAATAATAATGTTATTCCCAAAATATGAATTACTCTTGCAAAAATATGACATATCCTTCGCATATAATATATGCAGTAGGAATATATCATAATACCCAGCAAATACTTGTCTTACAGTGTATTACTAAGAGTTGATATGTACTGTTATGTCGGTTCTGAAAAGCCACCAATTTGTATTCAAGATATTAGCGTAAATATTGGCATTTGTATAAAATGTAGTTTGTGTTAAAGATTTGAATGGCTTAAAATGTCTGAAATACCAGAAAAATGAAGGAAATGCAGGCCACGGGCTTAATATCTTTTCATGACAGCATGCCCCGGGACACCCCTAGCAAAGTTGGGAGTGTGCCTCCTGTAAAATCAAACAGGACAATATAATAGAATAACTACTTCAACATGTCCGAAACCTCAGCATAATAACATCGCTTTTCATACAAACACAACATAGCGTCTGGACACATGTTTAGGATGTTTACATTTTATAAATGTCATTTATCACTATATAATTTCAAAAATAAGGTTAAGTGAAAATTCATAAAACTGCAGTAAAAAAATGTGTCTTTAAAACTCACCTCAATAAATTTCTGTATGTCTCCATTGACTACTCCAGAAAACATGTCTGTTGGCTCGCACACTTATATATAAATGGGTGTAAAATTTAAGTATCAAAATACTCAAAATTGAAATAATATCAGGCACATTTTCATATCGATACAGTGTACCAGTGTGTATCGCTGACCATTAGATTTGATATCACATGTGATCAAATAAACAGTATTTATATAAATGATTATTAATTAGTGATTAAATTAAACATTAGTATCACTTTGTCATCCTATAATTGAACCGATAGGTTACACGCCATGCCCTGTTGTTAATATATATATTGATAATATAATTACAAACACCTGCCACTTCACACATCTTACACCTATTTTGTATTCAGAACTGTTATTTTCACCCACATCTGTTATTTTATACTATGAACCGTCAGTTTTCTAGAATACTCCAAAATGTTATCCTATACACCGTACCGTTACTTAATTATCCGTGCTGTTACTTTACAATCACGAACTGTTACTTTTATATTCCTTACTGTTGTTTGTACTTAAAAGTCAGACTTATTATTTTAAAACCGTTACATTACTCGAATACTCCAAAATGTTATCCTATACTCCGTACCGTTACTTAATTATCCGTGCTGTTACTTTACAATCAGGAACTGTTACTTTTATATTCATAACTGTTGTTTGTACTTAGAAGTCAGACTTGTTATTTTAAAACCGTCCCATTACTCGAAAACTCCAAACTGTTACCCTATATTCCGTACCGTTACTGAGGCGTCCGTGCTGTTACTTAATACCGCTGGCTGTTTGTCTGTGTATTCCCCGTATTGTTACTGTACATCAACCTTAAAACACGTGTTCCGTACTGATATATGCTATGTACTGTGTTCCGATTTGTTACCACACATTCCGCTCTGATTTTATACCCTTAATTGTACTGTTATTATACTCGCCGTGCTGTTATATATTCTATACTATTTTCCGTACTGTTATCAAATACTCCAGAGAATTATTTCACATTCTGTACAACATTTAATCATACATTTGTTTTATCATTATCATAAACATTGTACTGTTATTACATACTCCGTCCTGTTATTGTAATGTTGGAAGTAAGAACCGTTATTTTGGTCATTATATACTCATTCCATACAACACATAACCAGTTCTGAAACCTGAATAACCCAATCTAGAATAATCCATAGATTACTAATTCTGACTGTTTTCATTTTTATTTTCTGAAAAATGACGTATAAGGAAGGTCTATACGATTAGTGTCAACTCTTTCCATAGGATACGTTAATGTAATGTCAACGAAGACACTTTAGCATAATCTTGAATGCTATTCGCCGAATATATTTGTTGATAGTAATTTAGCTGAGACGTTTTCCAGATTCCAATTAGCATACGTGTGCATTATGTCAACGTGCGTTCAGATGTCACTGTCACTTCACAGCGTATTTGATGGCTTAATCTCACATCTCAATAGTGTAAAAGTTAATGAGATGCAAATATCTCGTTCCAATTCAGTTGTCCGTCCGTTTGTATAGAAGTATTTATGGATAGGTTAAATATTCTACATTTCTGATCCTGATAAAGATACACTCGTTATCTGTGTTGATAATCGATTGAATATAGTTTCAAATTGTATCTTTTGTACAAGTTACCGACCACCTCGTGTCACTGCGGGATAGCATTTTATATTCATTGATAACGTGTTTATTTTATTCACTTTGTACTCAGGTCATTCTGTATAGGAAATGATTCTATTATGTAGATAAATGGTAAATATATGCCTTCGTGTGTATAATAAACAGTAATGCATTTATTATATAAAGGGGAACATACAATGGAATGTAATTAAAATGGACACTTATGCTTTCAAATATATGTTTTTGGCTAAATGATTGATTTATTGATTGATTGCATATTTAGTGTCATTTTTATGCCATCGAAGGCTAACAGATAATCAGTTAACACTGTTTCTACGGATCCTGAAAGGTTAACCAGTACTCGAGCACACCTCACCTCCGCAAGTAACTGATCACTTTCCCACTTGAATCAGCGTTGAGAGACGAATGATAATGAGACACAATATCGTATATCAATCATCACGGAGACTGTTGCCGGGCGGCGATTCGAACTCATGACCCCTGGATTGATAGGCCCGGCTTTGCCTAAATGAAAAATATTGTAAATACATTCATCTGATCGGTGCTTCTATACATTTCATAGGTGTTTCTTTTTAAACTAAATCGTTCTAAATCATTCGATATTTCTGAACATGATATACTGGTCAATGGGTCAGTATTACCGTGCACGTCGCGCGTAATACCTCCACCTAGCAAATTTTAGTTTCCTATATGCGGCTCAGTTGCAAACTAGACTTGTTTATTTCGCTCTCCGAATTAAACAGCCATATAATTGACCACCTCACTACAAATGCCTGCAAACTCAATGTAAATTTTAAAATGGACAAGACACTTTATCCGCAGAAGCTTAAATACTGGTGCTATCAAAGAGGACGTCAAGCGTGATTTGCCTAACTTGTGATAACTTATTTTCACACTTGATGTAAAATAGAGAAGTTTTAAAACCGAACGGGAGTGCGCAGTGAAATTTTATAAACACAACACTATGTATCTTCGGTTATCGATTGCTAAAAACAAGCTCACTATGGGGAGCAACATATCGACTTCGCAAAGTGTCAAAATAGATATCGTTATCGGTATAATGCGACCGGGAATTAAAGATACCATACGATATCTCTTCAAACGCCGGATCCGGTTAGTTCAGTTGGTAACGCGTCTTGCTATCAATCCAGGGGACGTGTGTTCCCATCCCCGCCCGGTGACAGCCTCCACGATGATTGAAAAGCGACATTATTCGTCTCTCACCGCTGATTTAAGTGGGAAAGGTATAAGTTACTTGTAGAGATGGGTGGTCATGAATATTGAATATTGGTTAGCCTTCCAGGATCACAGGAGAGAGTGGCTAGTTTAAATGATCGTCTGTCAACCCTCGGTGTTATGAAATTACGCTGAATATTCAAACAAACTAACCACAAACCATATATTTTCGGTTAGTTATTTCAGTACGCTAGCATACGTGTTATACAGTGCTACCATGACTGTCACATGAAATGACTGAAATATTGTTGAAAGCGACGCTAAACACCATACAACACAGTACTGTAAATACCAAGTATACTTACGTAAATAAAACCATAATGGTCTCTTCTGACCAGATATTGCACGTAAAATTCCATCAAAACACTTGAAGCTGGTAATCTAACAACTGGATTGGCAACTAGCACCCAATAATCAATCTGTTTTACAACCGACACCCAGATTCGTATGCTGTTTTAATTTTATCTTCTTAAACAATACATATAGCCATCAAAATCAATACTTAAGCTAATCGTATTGTATCGCTGTTGTTTTCAATTGTCTTTTTTTTATTATCCTAATATAGTCGATCCGTGATATGAAATCCATTCCGGCATTGAGCAAGAAGAGTATATTGTTTGAGGTCCATTGTCTCCATTTCAAATGACCTTTTGATGTAATCCGAAACAGGTTACAAACACATCTTTTAAGTGTAAAAAGGTAAACGCACCATTGATCTTCCCTCTTATTTCTATTGTGCAGGTCTATAAATCGTCTTTAAAGAAGACCATGCATTGTAATAGTGTTTAAACCTTCAGTGCTAAAATATCATATGATATGTTAAATTTTTAATTCGAGAGCTTGATATGTTTTTACTTAAGTATGCGCACTACACAGGCAACGGTCAAAAACTATTTTGAATAACAATGTGACCATTGCCTGTGATTCCAAATCATTCAAATTACAAAGAAAAAAAATTAAAGCAAGGGAAATGTATTTTCAAATAAAAAGAAACAAGGAGTACTCATGAATGCTTCGAAATCATTTCATGTGTCCAATCCAGGCAGTGACATATATACATGTGGTCCAATGAGTGTGCCTTGATGGAAGTTTGTTTGGAGTGTGGTATTGGTACGTTTTGGAACCAGGACTGGCATTGACATATCTGTCATTAGATTCGATAATGTAAGAAGCTTGCATGTTAACAGAGATATATGGAACGCAGCTCAGGTCACCCTGGGAGAGATTGGTACTTAAAAGTCTGTGAAAGATTGGTATTAAATGTCTGTGAAAGATTGGTACTTAATGTCTGTGAGAGATTGGTACTTAATGTCTGTGAGAGATTGGTACTTAATGTCTGTAAAAGATTGGTACTTAATATCTGTGAGAGATTGGTGCTTAAAGTCTGTGAAAGATTGGTATTTAATGTCTGTGAAAGATTGGTACTTAATATCTGTAAGAGATTGGTACTTAACATCTGTGAGAGATTGATACTTAATATCTGTGAGAGATTAGTACTTAAAGTCTGTGAAAGATTGGTATTTAATGTCTGTGAAAGATTGGTACATAATATCTGTGAGAGATTGGTACTAAATATCTGTGAGAGATTGGTACTTAATGTCTGTGAAAGATTGGTACTTAATATCTGAGAGATTGGTACTTAATGTCTGTGAAAGATTTGTACTTAATATCTGTGAGAGATTGGTGCTTAATGTCTGTGAAAGAAAGGTATTGAATGTCTGCGAGAGATTGGTACTGAAAGTGAGAAATTATGCAAGAATTTAAATCATACGTTCAGGACTGTTTCTTATATACATTGCTGCAATGTAAAGTAAGGTTGTTTGAATGTTCCATTTGGACTGGACTTAATTTGCCAGCTCTTAAAAGGTGTTATTCATTGCCTACATATTTAAAACAAGAGCTCTGTGATGGTCGTTTATCGCCCACCTGTGACATAATAGACCTACACTTAGTACCAAATTAGGTATGTTTAAGTCTAGTTGTTGGGGATTTAACGTCTGTGTGAGATTGATGATGAAGATTCCATAATACATGCCGGTGCTGAGTGCACATTCCATAATTTATGTCGGTGCTAGAGTGTACATTCCATAATACACGCCGGTGCTAGAGTGCACATTCCATAATACATGCCACTGCTAGAGTGCACATTCCATAATACATTCCACTGCTAGAGTGCACGTTCTATAATACATGCCGGTGTTAGAGTGCACATTCCATAATACATACCGTTGCTAGAGTACACATTCCATAATAAATGCCGGTGTTAGAGTGCACATTCCATAATACATGCTGGTGCTAGAGTATACATTCCATAATACATGCCACTGCTAGAGTGCACATTCCATAATAAATACCTGTGCTAGAGTGCACATTCTATGATACATGCCGGTGCTCGAATACACATTCCATAATACATGCCGAGCTCGAGTGCACACATGGTCAAAGATGGAAATGTTGACGATTCAAGGGCCATAACTCAGATATAATTGCCTGATCGAAAGATACTCATGGCTACAATAACATTTCTATGTTCAGGAAAAACTTCAAACCGAGAAAAAAAAACAACAAGTTGATCTAAGCAAGGACTTATAAGTCCTGAATGTCAATTAAATTATTCAATATAGATCAATAGTATTCTATAATACTGAATACGGTGTTATTCAACTTCCGGGAATTAAAATAGCCAGCGCATCGACCGCACAACCCAGAAACGTTATTCTCCAAAAAAGCATAAAATCCATTTTAAAAAAAAGCATTTGATGAATAAAGGGACAGACAACGGACTCGCACAGGGCAGTCATCAAAACTTGCATTGAGCCTCAGCACAGGTAATTTAAATGGAAAGTCATTATTACGTTTTGTGTTGCTTCATTGATTATTGTTATTTTTATGTTCATGATTATTAATTGATTCCAAAATATATGGCCCATGGACTTCCATACAACCAGACACAAATGAATAATACATGAGTAGATGACAGACATCATGTTTAAGCCATACATTTGGAACGTGAATTCCTGATTACAAACTTGTGCATTACTGTTAATAAATGGTTATTTTTTAAATCCGCCTATGTGTTCGGTGTTTAAATATTTAATGGTATCTTCTTTTATACGTCGCTCATTTGCGGGAAAACGCGTGATAAATGATTTAGGCTGCCACCGGAATACTAGATTATGTTTACAGGGTACACACGAGGGGATCAAACTCTATACAGAATTTACTGAACACATTTTTAACTTTTAATACAAGCATTACCATCATTGTTAATGGATGTATGATCATGATTTTTGACATTTTCATATTGGCAAAAAACTTTTTTTCCCTAATACAGGTCTATAATAATTATACACTCACTGGTCCCATATTTCCAAAACGTTACATATTTAGACATGCTAAGACAATGAATAGAAAAGGTATTTTCTTATTTAGCCTACATGCCCAGGTAAGACTTAAAATTACCACGTAGTTTGTGACATATCAAATGAGCCTGGGGGTTACATATTGTAGAATCTGTTTCATTTAAGAATAAAGTGCCCGGATGACGAGGTAAAAGATCTTCACTGAACGTATAACTATAATATCTCGGACATGTTTTGAACTGGGCAAATTGGATAATTAATGTCAGAGTTGGGGGGGGGGGGGGGGGGGGGGGGGGGGGGGTGAATGAATCTGTGGTTGTTATTTTTGTATGGTGTTTAGGGTCACTTTCAAATGTTTTCAGTTTCTGCAATGATGTCTACTAGAGACCGTATTCGGAGTGCTGCCACACTTGAGTATCATGCTGCAGACACATGGTATGATACATACCCCATCCAGTCACAATATATCGGCACCAGGCCAACCAGACCTAGAAATATTCTCTAAATGCTGAGCGCCAAGTGAGGAAGCTTTCAGTACCGTTTTTCATGTATTTTGTATCACCTTGCCGGGGATTGAACCAACGACCACTAGACCGCAGCTGTATCAAAGCAGAACCATAATCCTTCCTCAAGTAACTGGCAACCTTTCTAAAAAAAGTATTTTGTCTGAGCGAGATTCGAACCTACTAACTCAGTGGTGAGAGGTAAATTGATCCTTAGACCACTACAAGAACACTTGACCACGAAGTAAAGTTATGGCTTGGTAACAAAGGTAAAACACGTTTAAAGATTATACCAATTTTAATTGCAAATGTACTACATGTACTTCTATACATAACACCAGTAATTTCAATGTATATTTATGACTACACAGGCAAAACCATCAGTTTTGGAGAAAGAAGAAAGAAAACAATTATCTCAACATATTTATGTCTTTCTTACTTCTAGTCCAGTCCATTTCTCTCTTTCCTATGAAGAATAACGCAGATACTGTTGCCTGCGTTGTGATATGTATTATATACAACGGATTATGACAAAACATGATAACATATATATTTCAATACTATAAATAAATCTATAACAAATGTATAAACCATACACAAAGGAGACTCAAAACTACTTTTTCATGACTTTAAAGCGACACACGACAAATTTGATAAATTTTTACTGACTGTTTTTCTGAAAATTATCTATCTACATGATGTAAACGTGATTTTTTATATATTTTTTAATTGGGGTTTAACGTCACTTTCAACACATTTCAGGTTATCAAATATGAAATAATATCCCAGCATGTATAGAGACCCTTAATTTCATTTTGCGTTACTTTTGCAAATAGTTAAAATATCGTCGATTACATATTCGCTGTCAAATACAACAAAAAGTGTAATGAATATAATATTATCTTTATCAGTTTTTATTTGGTATCATTGAAAAAATTCCAAGGATTTATCAATTTGAATTTTTTAAGAACGTTTCCTCATATTTCCATAAGAAGCTAGTAAATACATGAATGTTTACACGGTTATACAGTGAACGTGTACACATCTGAAGTGTTAACGAAATTTCAACAATGCAATGTGTTTCTTTACAAATTATCTTATTTAACTTTATGAATATGATTGTTTTTTGTTTAATATTTTCATGCAAACGGAGACATTTTCAAAACCGACTAATAAAATATTTCAAACAATGTTAATTTTACTTCTGTAACACTTTCTCTTACTACAAGAGGGCCACCATGGCCCTAAATTATTCATCTGTTGAATAAGAGACCATGCCAAAATAAAGCAATACTTCAGGATTCAAAGTTCTGATATGTGTATAATAATGCATTAACTTGTACATGTACTTAAGCTGATTTATAATAGTACTGAGACATAATATACATGTATAGAAATAAATAAAAAAGTAATAATAATAATAATAATAAAAATTTGAGCACACACGTTATTAACAAATTTTGAAAAGACCGATAAATTAATGTTTTTCATTGTTTTGGAATAGAGTTTAACACAATTTTCAAGACATTGCTTGGTTTTATACAATAATAATGGCCACCAGTTTTGTTGGCGGAGGAAAACCTCGAAATGAATCCGAATAGAACTATCGTCTTTCCGCAAACATTATTTCATATAAATATAAACACTGATATTATTTACATGAGCACATTAGAGTAAATCATTGAGGACCAGGATAATGTCCTAAGTGGTACATTTACATTTTTATTACGTACTGAATACTTCTATGAAGAAATGTCTTTTAAGTCTAATCTACATTCAAGTTTTTAAGTTTGACAAGACCAAATGTTACATGTATGAGCTATACATTTCTTTTTCTATGTTTCAAACCAAGATAACTTACAAATCTACCTAACATTACTGATACAATGAAACCAATGGAAATTGAAAACATAACCTTCACAAGATTATAACATTACATGTATATTGCACAGGTAAATGTAAAATAGATTTGTATCCAATATTCTACATTCAGATAACTTTTGTTTGAAAAGCTCTGAGATTCACATTCATGGATACTACATTGTGACATGTGACTAAGTTATGAATTTTTATAAAACCAACCTATATCAAAGTTTGTATTCCTATATGAGATGAAACCAGTCCATGTAATAGACATGTAATAGACAAGACAGATGTGAAATCTAGAAGAAAATTAAAAGGTCAACACAGCTTGTCTTGACTTGTTTTTGTGTAAATTATTTTGGGTAATTATTTGACAAAGAACATTGTATTGTTAGAAAAACAGATATATCTTCAAAAAATAGAAAGAAGGTAAAAACTACAAATAAATATGGTAAAGTGTGCTAAAGTATATGCAGAGAAATTGTTAAAAGTTTGCGGTGTTTTTGTGCAGATGCTGAAGTGAAAAAATGAGATGCAGAAAGCATAATGCTATGTAGCTATAATGATATAAACAACACACAAGATCATTTAAACAAGTTTCCTTTAAAAATAACAACTTGAAGCTTTATTTAGCATTAGGCTTTTAACCGACACCAAAGCCAAAGTACAAAATCCCTTATTGAGAAAACATGATATGAATTATAGTCAAACCTGTGTAAGTGGTCAACTCTATTAAGCAGCCACATTTGCTATTTCCCATTTCTATGCTATCAGAGTGAATTAACCTGTATTAAGCAACAACCTGTCTTAAAAGGACACTTTTGTTCCTTCCCTTGACTGGCTGCTTTATACAGGTGTGACTGCATAAGCAAGGTCTCCAGTTACACGAAGATATATCCGGGTCAATGAAGTTTGACCTTTTATCTCTTTAAGCATTTCGCAGTGGTTAATTTTGTCCAACTGTTGTTAAAGTATTATAAAGCTTGAAGTTTCAGTATCACATTTTTTTTTATAGTAATACTCCGTGTGATAATCAAGCTAAACCTTGATATCCAATCTTGCTATAAATAATAAGGAATGTTTCAGTACATGTATATAATAGAGCATTCAACGTATATCCAGTCAGAACAGAGAATGTCAACATAAACTTAATAAACAAAAAATCCGGTCCAGGTTTTACAATATATTTTTAGATCTTTAAAATGAAAAATGTCATACATGAAATATTAATATTTATCAATGTTTGAAACACCTCATAATGTAATGTTAAATGAGAAAAAAGCATATTTTGTTATGTTCTTTTTTGTTCATAAGCATGTTCATACAGTAAACATGCCATAATGCATGTTCATGTCTCCACAGAAAATACTTTAAGCTACGGAAAAGCATTGTTGATTATCTTTAAATAGTGACAATTATGTTGAAGACTATCTGACAGGCAGGGTTAATGTCGGGGGGCTGTGGAATGTCAAAATAACTGTTTAACAATTCAACATGAATTTAAAAAAGTTGTTGATTAAAAGTAACCACATAATTATAATACAATAATTTTGCATAATTGGAACGCAGTGATTTTGATCATTGATTAAAACATTTTGCATTAATTTTGCAATTTTTAAAAAACAACAATTACAAATCTTCTACTGAAAGTAATGTGCATGTATGTGCAATTTTTTATTTTGTTCAGTGAATAAAAGAACAATAGTCTCTCAATATAGCTCATGTTACTAATGTGTACTTAAACAACCTCTAGTATATGTAGTCATGGACAATTACTGACCAAATTCAATATACAACATATATACTAATATTTGGGTCTAGAACATGCAACCACATGTGCATTCACCATACCATCAAATGATCTCTAGTAAATGCCAAAATCCAACACAACACTTGGTTGAGGATCATAGCAAAGACCCACCAATCCTGGGTTACAGGCCACCCAATCCTGGGTCAGAGCCCACCAATCCTATGTCACGATCCATTTATCATAGGTTACAGGCCACCAATTCTGGGTCAGCCCATCAATCGTAGGTCACAACTTACTAATCCTGGGTCATGACCACTAATCCTTGGTCACATATCACCAATTCTTGGTCATGATACCCAATTATTAAACCACACACCCAACATAAGAAAAATGGACAAGACATTCAATAAATGACAATTTTTCTTCATTCAGTTATCATGATATTACAATTTTCGGTATTTTCAGTATGTTTTGATACAGCTCATAGTTATGTCTGTTTGGATATAGAAATCTTGGTCACCAAGTTTTGTAAAACCATCTTTAATATCAATAATGAATTTGTGTACAATATACAGCTGCCCTGCTCCTCTCTAAGATATAACTTCCCAATTTTGCAGGTATGAGTGAATCTAAACAGCTATGTTTTTAATCAAGCATTGTTCCATTCTTTGCAAAAATTTATATTGATTGCAAAACAGGATACAAATCACTCTTGATGTTTGGTTGCGACATAAAAGTGAGAGCCAACTTTGGAAAATCCATCTGTCAGATCAGGCAAATAGGCGAACATTAATCAAAACATTATCCGAATGTGGATAAGAACTGATTTTTCATTGTTAAAGAGCGAGTCCACTTGACAGCTTCTTTGAACGGATATTCGTCATCTTTCCATTAAATCCACATATTAAAAGTGTTAAAGATGTATACACTAACTTATATACCTTATTTACTGATGAAGCTTGAATTTCACACAAATTTTTCTTCTATGACAAGTTTGATACACTTTTGAATTTGAACAGATTTTGAATTAGTAGAACTTTACTTATGAAAGACATTTGAGATTCCTTTAATATACTAACAATAAAATGCACCAATTATTATTTAAGAAAAGTTACAGCACTTATGGCATTATGTGGACCTGTTAAACAGTACACATGTAACATCTCTAGCATTCAGCCTACCAATTTTTAAATCATAGAAGACCAATAATTTCCCATAATTCCATCAACGCATATTCCCCCCAACTTTTGCAAGATTCTTAATGAAGTACTATTACTAAATGTGCCATGCATTGCTCTTAATACTAAAATTTACATTCAAATACAACGGTATGTCAGAACAACTTTTATAAAGTTGTAAATATTAATAAACCCAACAACAAGAGACCCAGCCCTTTTCATCTTATATCGCATCACATCAAGTCTTTAATAATTTAATCACTCTTGATCCATTCCCCCGCCCATGGTTTCTGGCATAATATAGGAAATGTCGTCCCAGGGGTGTCTGTATAGACCTTGCTTCAATCTCTTCTGGTCCAGGAAATGGCCTGCAAAATAAAAACGTTTGGTTTGCATTATTGAGTTAAAACACTAGGTTTTCTTTTAAACACATTAGTCATGAAATTGTAGGGCAATAAATTTAATTTGCATCACTGTATTGATTGTTCAAAAGTAAAGCATTTCTGTTAACACTGATGCCCTCAGATCTAAATTTTCTAAATATTTCTCCAAAACCTTTTATCATTTTTAAGTTATAAGTTTTACATGAAAAGGGATTGAAAATTCCATTTGTCTGCTCACCATGATGAGTGAACATTTGGTCAGGACGAGTAAGATTTAAATGACTGACCTTAATTCGAGACTTTCCTCAAGTCAATTTTATTGAAATGCTATAATTTCATCTACATGTACATTGATCGAATTGCATATTATCTTTTATAAGTAAGGCTTAGTTCCAACTTTAAATCTGAGTGGTTATCTTATGTGTAATGAGTTCAAGTATACATTTGGAGAATATGATATTTTAACACCATTCAGAAATTTCCTGTTATTTCATTGGTTGGTGCTCTTAGATTTGCGGGGGTTAAAAACTGCATAGACCGTTGGTAAAATCACCACGTTTTCGCATTCTATGTATTACTACGTCATTTGTTTATAATGTCACCAAAAACAATGTAAACAGTAGTTTTTAAAAAAATTGTCTGTCGATTTAAATTTCTATTTATTTGTTAAATGTAAAAAATATAAAGATATACTGAATATTTGGATCTGTTTGTTAATTTAGTTTGATCTTTGCCAGAAACTACTTTTATAGTGCTTCATTGTCGATATGCGTCATTCGGCTAAACAATTCAAAAGTTAATTGCTTGAGTAACTTGGTTCAGTGAGTGAATTTTAAAGATAAAACGTATAAGTGTGTTAGAATAGGGTTAAGTATACTGTAATTTGGAAATTTATGAGGTTTTTAATTGTCACAATTTTTTAAACAATTCCACTTTTGGTATCGACGTTCAAAATATTGCGACCATTAAAAACATCATATACGGTTTCAAATTTCAAAATTACAGTATACTTAACCCTATAGTTTGAGTTAAGGAAAATCTTAGCTTCATATGTGTAAAAGATTATTTATGACACATTGTTAAGAAGTATTATTAGATAATCTTGGTCATTCTGTTTTTAAGGAAGGACCTTGGGTTTGGTTAATCCTTTACTTCATATAGAAGTCTTTGGACACCTAATCTAGATGCCTTTTGACACCTCTAATATTGAAGACTTTTGAATAATTGGTGAATTATGTTTATATTAACTGACAGAGTGGAAAACAGTGCAGGAAGTGTTCAGATTGCTCGTTACAAGCAATCTGAACTCTTCCTGCACTGTTTTTTAAGGCCTTCTATGATTGGTGCGGGAAAACACGTATTTATGGAGTAAAGGGTTAAACAATGGCACATCCTCTAATCAAAAACAAATAAGTAACAAACAGATGATGGATCGAGCCCGGGACAACACACATGTTGTTTTTACTAGCCTTATTAGAATCACACACATTTGTGTATAGGACATACATTTACAAGTATTAAAATATCTAATGAACCACAGAATCTTACCAATAAAACCCATACTGCGGCCCAGAACAAACAGACCATTTAGGGCCCCAATATCTATCAGCTCCTGTGCCTCTTCTCTGCAATAAAGTAAACATAAATATCTGTATGTACAGAAACAGGAAATAAGGCATCTCAAAGATTAAATTTGTATTACAGGTAAAAAAAATTTCTTTGTCCATTATTATCCACCACCTTCCCCCGATTTTTTTTTTTTTTTGTTGTTTTTTTTTGCTTTTGAATTAGGTTCAGCAGATAGGACAGATTATCTCAGTCAGTAGCACTGATCAGGGGGGTTGTGCGGTCAAATCCCCATCTGGCCACAGTCTCTGTCATGATTGATATACGACATTGCATCACATTTTCATTCATCTCTCACCGCTGATTCAAGTTTTCATTTACTTGAAAGATGTGTATGCTCGAGTACTGGTTAACTTTCCAGGATCCCAGGAAAGAGATGTTAGGTTAATTTATCATATTAGCTCTCGCCGGCATAAAAATAAAGCTAAATATTCAAACAAACAAACCATTTTAGCATAATGAAAGTTATGTATACCATCTGGTTTTAATGGAGAAAACCTTCTGATATATATATATATAATAAAAATTAATCTGAGTAGAACCACTGTTTTTTTCTGTAAGGAGCTGGTACACATTCTCATGTAAAGTGTTTGGACAGAACTGGGCTTGTGGCCACCTCAGCTGCATTCTTGAGACAAAGCCCAAGATGACCTAATCTTGGGAGACAAGGCATAATGTATTTTGAATTTATTTAACACAACTTATCCCTAAAGAAATTCTTTCAAATATTTTATCACACCACAATATGTTAAATATTATACAAAATATGGATTCTTTTGTAATATTTCAAGAGAATGGTAGCATTTAAGCCATGAAAATACACAATCATCATACACTGTTTCAAAGACGAAGCATGACGCTGTAGTTTTATCTGTGTTATGTAATTTGTTACCTTGTAAAACAGCCACAGTTGCGTAACAAGTCCACAAAAGCTACTCCAATGAAGCCATCAACATTTAAGATAAGGTTTGGTTTCTGAAAATATAAATACACACAATTATTTCAGAATTAAAATAGCATTTATCGATTCACAAATTATGGTTGGCTGTGACCGGTTAGCTAAGTGGGTAATGCATCTGACTATCAATCCAGTGGTCGCAAGTTTGAATACCCATCTGGCCACAGTCTACATGATGACTGATATACAACATTGTATCTTATAATCATTCGTCTCTCACCTTTGATTCAAGTGGGAAAGTAATCAAATATTTGCATAGATAAGTGTGCTCGAGCAATGTAACGTCTCTCAGCTTTTGATGGCATAAAAGTGATGCTAAATCAATCAAATTAATTTTTTTTTTTTTTTTTCCAATCACTAAAAAGTGATCCATTTAATCACCCCGTAATAGGTCTGTGACAAACCTTACAAATATATGTATTAGTTACGTTATAATAATCATTCATAGAATTTGACACAGCAGATGATAGTATAAGAAAATTATGTTAGAGATTTTTCTCTCACGAGTCTATAGTGGTTGGTGTGGTGTAGAACCTTACTAAATATTAAATATGTATTTTGGTGTATCCCTTTTTACAGAAAAGATATAGTGACAATAATTACATGAATTTTATTATATTGGGATTGTTTTTGTGTGTTTATATTTATTAAAGGTATCTATAATTTGAATGGTTTTTAAACACAATTTTTCTGTGTATTAATTTATGGTGTTTATCGAAAGCCAGGAGAAAAGACATTAAAAAAAATATCAAAGATACCTTGGTTCTTTTTATAATTTTCTAGTAAAATTTAACTTTATTTGAGAATCAGAAAACACAAAAGAATAAACTACTTCTTAAATTTGATAAAACATGTTTTCAGTTTTTGGATTTTTTGAATATTAGTGTAATATATTTCTCATTTGCATAAATTATGTTTCATAAAAAATTAAGCAGATTTACATACAAACTAAAAAATGATGTTAAAGATATATATAAATATACAGAAAGAATAAGTAACAAACTTATATGTGAATTCAAGAGAAACAGATGTGTAGTGTAAGGATATTTTTGTTGTTGATTTTTAAAAAATCAAATATTAAAAAATAACAAGACGCAGACGCTTGTCTTTTTTCCAAATCTTTTAAGTAGGTCAAAGTCAGTGAAGTAAACTTTTTAAACATGATGGTGATAAGTTTAAAAAAATCAATACTATTACTGAAAAAATAAAATAAATTTAAAAAAAATCACAAAAAAATAGAGATGTCGAAGAACAGTGTTATCTCGACTATTCTAGCCTTGTCACAGAAACGAACAGTATGTTATAATGTACCATCAGAAAAACAGATATAAATTATATTTCATATCGGATGCAACATGTTCTATACTGGTGGGAAGACTTAAAAGTGAAAATTAGATCATTTAAGGGCCATGACTTAGATTTATATATTATCTCGTTTGGCCAATTAATATCTGAATGCTATTGGACTTCTGTGTAATTTATCAAAATGCAATGTGTTAAAATTATCGTTTTCTTGACTTCAGTCTCCATCTAGATGAGAGATAAAACAATGAATATACTGACATACCTTTGAAGTTGTAATTTTCTCTACGGCTATTGCGTAATCCAGTATTGGTGTGGCGGGGAAGTTCTTCTGTGCATACTCTTTCAATATAACAACCCTCATGTCGGGGTTGTTTATCTGCAGAAAATATAAAACTATAAATACATCAAAGTACACATGTCTTGATACACTAAAGTTTAACTAAATAACAAGTTATTTATAATAGTTATCAATAATGAGTTAGTTTAGTTATTTAATTAACTTTACAAAATGGATGTGACATAGTCCTTAAAAGACCGTTTTTCCTGAAGGAGGCGAAAGCCAAAAATTTGTGAAAAAAAAGAGTTTATTAGAGACATTGATATTATACTTTTTTCCCTTCAGAAGATTGATAGTAAATTTTGTAAACTTAATGTTACTTTAAACTTATGGACTGATAGATGATCTGATGACGGACACAGGGTGATCACAAAAGCTCAACAAGTAAGTGGCACTTATGCAAATCACGCTCTAGGTGTTCCTGGATAGAACCAGTACTAAGCATATGCATAAAAAGTTGCTTGCTCAAAGACACCACACACAGCCGTGGAGGAAGATCAAACCCACGACCCTCCGATCCTGGGTTTGATGCCCTACCACTGGACCACACCTTCCTCAGGTGAGCTAAAAAAGAAGAACTATTTTGTGAATGTTGAGTGTCAATTTACTTACAGACTTCACTCTATGTCCAATCCCCATTATTAGCTGGCCCTTCTTCCTCATGGTGTTTACAAACTCCATCGGGATTGATCCTGAATCCACAGCATCACTGAACTGCTTGGCTGCAGCATCCAGGGCTCCACCAAATCTATCACCCTAAATAATTGAAATATGATGTGTTTACAATGTACAGACGAAACCTGTCTTAAGTGGCCAGTCAAGGGAAGGAGCAAAAATGGCCTTTTAAGACAGGTTGTTGATTAATACAGGTTAATATTCCCTAAAGGCTTGGAAATGGGAAACAGCAAATATTTCTGCTGCTTAAGACAAGTGGCTGCTTAATAGAGGTGACCGCTAACACAGGTTTGACTGTATATAATATGAACAATGAACTTAACATTCAGTTATTAAAATGTATAAATTTATCAAGCAATCATACTTCTAGAGCCATATACAAATTTCAATACCAGTCAATGAAATGAAATTCAACACATATGCACATTTATATATTGTTATAGTCTTTGTATTCCTGTGATAAAAAAATGCATATTGAAAGTTCCTTTTTTAAGACTTACTATAGTTAGTAGACCAGATGTGAGACAAGATATGAGATCTTTTCCAGCTCTGGCACAGACGATAGTGTTGTGAGCCCCTGACACAGCTGGTCCGTGGTCAGCTGTCACCATCAAGCACATCTCAATAAACTTGGTCGCATATCTTGGCAACCTATAGCAAAAGAATAAAATTGTGCTCTTATCTAAATAATGAAAAAGTAACTGATACATTGAAATAGTCTGTGTAACACGCATACAACATTAATTTATATATATCTAAAAACTAAAAGGTATCCATGTATTGTTGTATAATGTTATCAGACTCTGAGACACTCATTGTTACATGTAGTTACTAGGAAGTCAAATGGTCAAATGGTCAAATCGTATCAGGGGGGTGGGGGGTGGGTCACACATACACAGTTACCAATATAAACTGTATTCAGTTTTCAAAAGATTCTTGCTGATATCACCCCTCTTCTCTTCAAGTAAACATGTTATTAAAGTAGCATTCAAGAGCATTTCTTGTCTCTTGTATAGTTTGTCATATATGTACATCCAGCTTTACAATACAATTATATAACATGTATAGTCCAAAATACATCACAATCAAACCACTCATCTCTCTGGGTAAGCATCTTTTAAATTGGTAAAATTGATTTTCTTCGAAATTCAACATCAACATGTTTGCACTCTCATGTTTTAATAAATTATATACAATATTCAAATTCCTATTCATAATGCAGTAATGTACCTCCTTTGGAACCAGAGCAGACTGAGGACACCACCAATTCCCATGTCCTCCTTGAAAATATCTGTGATAGGTATTCCTGCATACAGCAGTTCCTGTCCACGCTCGTCACATATGCTCGTCATGAACGAGGCTGGCTTACGAATCAAACCTAGCTCCTGAAATGTTTTGTTTTTTTACAAATGAATAAATGTAACACATCCTGAAGAAATAAGTCCATGTATGCCATTTTGCTTCATTAAAGGGAATTTATCAGGATTTTTCAATTTTTAAAATTGGCTATTAAAAACTTTTTTTTTTCTAATATATCATGCCTATATATATTCACTGACCCCATATTGCCAAAAGGATATCTATTTAAATATGCCAAAATAATATATTGAAAAGAGATTTCCTAACTTGGGCTACACGCCTAGGTTAGACTAAAATAGATTTCTGCTTAAAATTGCAACATACATGTACATGTAGTTTGTGACGTAACAAATGAGCCACATGGTTACATTTTGATTTCAGTATGATCTGTTATACAGGTTTTACAAGTAGTAAAACTAATTTCATCTTTAATAGAAAGAGACCGAATGTCAATGTGAAGGTATTTAAGTGAGGTCTATTTTTAGAATGGGTATTTCATTTCACGTTTTGTACTCCAGTTTGAATATCGATTATTTTTCGTTTTGTTGGATTTGACATACCAAACCATTTGGATTCTATGTCTAAATTTTAACGAGATGCTTTTTATCAATTTAAAAATAATTTTATTTTTCAAGACATTTATATCATTTTTTCCTGATACACCCTTTAAGGGTCCAGTAATGTATATGAATTACAAGAAGGTGCCTCCGTGGCCGATATGTATAAGGGGGTCGTCATCTTCTTATGACCACATGAAGCCGAGGATGTGGGTTTGAGCCCAGCTTGATCCAAAAACTTTATGTGAGGAAGCTTGCAAATAACTTCCAAAAATAGAAACTGGGTTTACCATTATACAATGTATAGCCTTTTAAGTGTTGAAAATGGTGTTAAACACCATTAAATTAAAAAAAAAAAAATGCCAAAAATCATAATTTTAAAGCCAAGTATGACGGAATCAGGAATGCAAAATTCAAACACACATTCTGATCAAATATCCACACAAATAATTTAACCATCAGGCCATGCAAGTGAATATGTTGTTTAAGTATACTAATAAAAACAAATTACATTCAACAGGTGCTTAAGTCCAGTGAAATAGGCTAGAGTGGTGGCACAAAATACTCACCATTATCAAGCCGTCGACAAATCATTTGGGAGCTACATGTATGCACATTTCTTTTAATTATTATTCTCTGTGACAGACAAACAGCAAGAAAATAAAGAAGTAATCTTGGAGAAAAACACTAATATTTGTGTCGAGAAAACTATGTTTTTCTAAAACTTCTGCGCACACATTTCACTGTATACATAAAAATATCCAGCAATTTCTTGTTGTTATTGATACATATCAAAGAAAGTTTGTATTTTGTCCATTACATATCAAAGTAAGAGTGAATGACCCTGATCAAAACCTTACCCGAGCCCACGCAAAGTCCATAGGAACAGTGGGTGGTGCAACTTCAGGTTTGGGGACAATGGTGCCATCTGTAACTAGAGAGTCGTACACCTCCCTGAAATATTCCAAATATTGAGTATGTTATATGATACTTTAATTCTTTCACATCTATAATGAAAATACTTTATCTAAACAAACAGTTATGACTTGAGTTGTAGTCCTTTCCTCAAATTTGAAATGACGTTCAAACAGTTTCTTATTGATTCATCTGGAGGAAATACAAGAAACAAGAGAGTCACAATTGCTCAAACCTGTTAAATGTTAAATGTAACAACATAACATATATTAACAGATATTAGGTTATTCAGTTTAGAGTGAACATACATGTATGGTCAAAAAGAGCATTTTTGCGGATTTCATGTCTGTAAATTTTGACATTAAATATCCATTTTGGCAAGTTCCAAGATCTAATCCAATATCTTAAGGGTAATTATTGTGCAAGTTTGGTGATGACCCAGTGAGAAATATATAGTTGCTAGTGTGCATAAACAACCTAAAAAATAATGGATATAAGACAGACAGAGCGCTAACTTACCTTGAATCTTGTAGTCCAATTTTATTTAATTAATTAATTCAGTATACATGTAGTAATTGTAATATTTAAATATTTCCAAATTTAACACTTCACATCCACGTGGCAGCATATAGACAGTTTTATGAGCCTCTGACTAGATGTGGTTTGAATTCTATACAAAATTTTATATATCCTGTCTCAAGCATCATGACTAACAATCCAAAGGAGATTTCCATTTAACTGTACGCTATGGCACAACAGTGTACATGTATGTGTATCATACCTAATATTCGCTATTGCAATACATACCGGTAATAGTAATTTCTCACCTGATAACTTGTCCAAGTTCATCAAAACTTCTGGGTACGTGAGCACCAGCATCTCGTAATGCCTTGTTTTTTGCACCGGCAGTTTCAGCATCAGCATTGGCACAAGCACCAGCGTGACCAAACTGAACCTGCAAACAAAAATACATTAAATGGTGAGGCCTCTCAAGAAATCAGAAATTTTCAATATTATAAACGTTTTATTTGGGTATAGAAAACATTTCACCCTTTCAAATTAACATTAATTTTTTAAAAAACATAATACAAAACCAAACTTTGAAAAAAATGTGTTAAGCATTGATTAACTATTTAGTGTCAATTTTATGCCAACCAAGGTTATCAGATAATAAGTTAACCGAACCATTATTTCCTGGGATTCTGGAAGGTTAACCAGTATTCGAGCCTATCTCCGCAAATAATGGACAAACTTTCCCACTTGAATCAGTGGTGAGAGATGACTGACAATGAGACACACAATTTCATATATAAATCATCAAGGAGACTGTGGCCTGGCATGGATTCACTCATGACTGCTGGATTGAAAGCCAGACACTCTTTCATTTGAGATTTGTGTAATACAATAATAAAATAAAATGTATCTTACCTCCGAAGTGAACATTTTAGCGCACGTTCCTATACACCAAGCCACCACAGGTTTGGTCACTCTTCCATCAGACATTGCTTGGGTTAGTTGGTACTCTTCCACACCCCCAACCTGGAAATTTACAAATAATTACATGAACTTAAGATCTAGAAAAAAGCATGTAGTGACAAATGTTGTTATTTGCAATTGTGCTGTATTTGTTTTTAATATAATCAAATATAACAATATTTTCCATGACCTATGACAATGTTTACATTTACCAATCTGGGGCTCATTTCACTAAACATCTCAAGCTGAGATTTTCCTCAACTCACCAATCTTAATGTCTTTATATGATTACTTGAACCAAGGACTTGTATAGAATGACAGGAAACTTGCATCTCCTGACTAAATGTTGATAAAACAGCATACAAAGGATTCATAATTTGCAAATTAATTATTCATAGGCAACTAATGTTTTGTACATAAACTGTAAATTGTATGTAATGTCAGATGTTTAAACATGTTTTGATCACGCAAAATGCTCTTGAATTAAAGATATTGAGGTTTGAAGGAAAATTTTTCGTAATTTTAGCTGCAGTATACAAATATTGTAATTGTTTTGATGATAATTTCATTCTGCAATGTAAAAATTTTGATTTGTATTCCTGAGGTGAATGGAAGTTAAGATAACTGAAAACAAGATATTGCGAGATTTTGCGTGAATACGCGAGCGATCAGTTGCATTTCCTTCTCTATATAATTCCTTGCCTGAACTCATTACACAGTCAGACCACACAGAATTGAAGACATAACATATCTGTATTCGTTACTAAATGATAACATGCAGAATTATAAGTGTAGTTCAAGTTATGGCGTTTCAGAAATTTGAACTGAGGAAAATATCAAGTTCAGATGTCTAGTGAACTGGTGCGTGTTCATTTTCTGCTCACAGCCAGTAACTTGCCCTCTAAGCAGAGTTTACATTGTTTTGTTTTTTGTCAGTAGATTCTTATTAAGACCCCTGCCTAAATGACATTGGATCGACGTGTCTATTATTTAAGTTCTAAAAATAAAGGATTACAAGTGTGAACACTAAGACAAAGCTTATAATTATCATCCAGTAGGTGACGTCAAGTTGAAAAAGCAATATAACATTTCACATAACACAGTAAATAGTAACTTTATCTAAGTGTTTTCCCTGGTTTAAGGTACTGTGTGAAGATCATTTACCTCTCAATGTTCAGGTTCAGGGTTAGTTTATACTAATTTATTTTAGCTCGATTGCGATGAAAGCTCAGAGTTTATATGAACCACTCTCGAGTCCGCTTCCTGGGTAGAACCAGTACTGAGTGTTGTTTTATGAGAGGCATCGGGTCGACCTAGGGATCAAACCCGCAACCTCTGGTGTGTCAGCGGCCAATACTTTATCCATTACACTACCATCCCGCTTGTTCATGGTTCAAGTTCAGGGTTGCATTTCACAAAAAAACTTACAATAAAAATCAGTCATAAACGTAAAGTAACAAATATGGATAATAGTTTCTATAGTCATCCACATAAATTTACGATTGTATTTTCAGAAAATTTACCATTTTCTGAATTTTTCAATTAAGTGTGGTTTCATTTGCAGTAATATATAAAATATTATGACAATACTTACTTGACGTTTACAACATTTTTTTATTATATGTTTTTTTGTGAAATGCAACCCTGATTGGTCTAAAAACTTCAACATGTATGAGAATACAGAAAGATGGTGGTTCATTCTCACATCTTTCACCACCGGTGACACTGGTTGCAACTTAAAGACATAATGCATTGAAAATGAAAGCAATGTATGTATATCTCAGTCTAGGAATAAAACTTTCATTCATCTTTAAAACAATACCCACCTCACCCAGCAACACCAACATATGTACGTCTGGTTCAGCCTGATATCTCAGAATATGGTCCATAAAGGTTGTACCAGGATATCTACAGAACAATCAAATTATGTTAAGGTATTATTTTATCTGATATCTCAGAATATACATGTCTATCATGATGTTCGAACCTGGATATCTAAGTTTATGGTAACAAATCTTAATAATTCTATCTGATATCTCAGGAATTGGATGGTGAAAGCTGCAACTGGATATCTGCAGTAAAATCAAACTAAGTTTAAGGTAACAAGTCTTAATAATTCTATCTGATATTTCAGGTTGGTGAAGGTTGTACCTGGATATCTGCAGAACAGTAACACAATTAAGGTAATAAATAAACAAAAAGTCCAATATCGACAAATTGGATTCTATATTCTGTTGTAGAAGAATAATGTTGCTTACCGAATGGCAGAATTTTCATACTGATCATGTATTTGAAAATGGTGTATTTTTAATTAATTGTTTTCTTCTTTTTTTTGTTTTCACGTATACACAGATTTAGGAGTACACATGTATTGATGTTGATTATGTAACGAGATTTTCTAAAGTAAAGTGGGGGTAAAAGCAATCTGCAATGACATCAATACTATAAAATTTATACAGAATTGTTGAAATCTCGTTTGAAAACTTTCTTTAAATACTAAATGCAGTAAAACTAACCTAAATATATTTTTATCACAGTGTCTTCAAACATAATCAAAACATACATTGTCTTGCCTCTTAGTTAACAAGAGGTTTAAAGAATATCAAGAAGGGAATACTTTACCTGTCGCCTCCAATAGCGATGCCCTCGTAGACTCCATCTGTATTAAGGGCTATTATGTTGTTAAGTTCATTGGACATGCCTCCAGACCTCGACACATACGCCACACTTCCTGGACGGTACAACTTGGATGACAGAATGTTGTCCAACATACCACCTGTGTTTCCGATCTTGAAACAGCCAGGCTTTACTCCACCCACCTATAATTCATACAGGGTAATTAAATGTATACAACACAACTTAAAATAAATGTTAAATATTGTTATATGTTATTTTAATTGCTTTAATTGAATTTAATTTAATTCATTTAATTGAAATAACTTCATAAAAAAAATTATATGCATGGTCTAATATGGTGGCCCTGGTTTCACTGAAGATAATAAGCTGAGATTTTCCTCAACTGAAAAAAATCTCAATTTCTCTATTAAACCTATTACACATTAAATGACCACATATAATTAAAATCAAGCCAATCTTTGGTTAAGAATAACATGCAAAATGATCATTATAAATAAGGCCACAATAAATTATTTGCTAGATAATTTACCCACTCCCTAATTTTCATTCCGACAAAATATACGCCTGCAATTTAACCCTTTACTCCGTAGATACGCGTTTTTCCCGCACCAATCGCAGAAGGTCAATGAAAATATGTTTGTGTTTATATAGGCGACTTATAGGTCTATTGGGCCGGGTGTGTTGTTTTTCATAAAAAAAAAAAAAAAAAAAAAAAAAAAAAAATTAAAAATTTAAAAATGAAAATAAAAAAAAAAATCCTCCGGCCCTCCCTGTTTTTAAGAATAATTTGGATGATAATCTAGCAATTAATTTATAATGGCCTAAAATCTGAGCATTTCAAATATTTGAGTTGAGGCAAATCTGAAGTTGAGGAGTTGAGTTGAACTCATGGGGCCTGTAGCTTTAGGAGCTTCTTGTATAACAAGCTGGCAACAGTTTCTTAATCTAATCCTTAATCCTTAAAGTTAAACCCAAAATATTTGCTCAGACAAATGTATAAAAAAGATAACATTTTTACATGAACTATAACCAACCTTTCGAGGGTGGATGATAGCAAATTAGGCCTCTGACTGTTTTACAGTTAACATAAACAATAAAACTCTTGAAACAAATTACACAATTTTATAAAAAGAAAACATACTGAGAGACAGAATATAACTGGTACACAACTTACTGTGGCGGGACCTATGATTGATACGCTCTTGTCATTCGCCATCTTCAGTAATGCTCGTGTGAGATTCTCGGGAATTCCCTCCGCTATGATGGCTATTGTTCTTATCTGAAAACAACCAAACTTGTTTGAGGTGAGGTGCATTGCTAAAAGACCTTGAAGTCCTGACGTAACCTTAGTTTCAGCACTTCACTGCTTGAAACTACATCACTTAATATATGGCAATGATTTTTGACTGATACCTACTGATAACTTAGAATGTTAGACCAAACTAAAACATAAAGAAATTTCTCATATTTAGGCAATTCACAAAAAAAAAGAGTGAAATAACAGTCAAAACCTGTGTAAGTGGTCACCTCTATTGAGCAGCCACTTGTCTTAAGCAGCCACATTTGCTATTTCCCATTTCTAGGCTTACAGACCAAATTAACCTGTATTAAGCAACACCCTGTTTTAAAAGGCCACTTTTGCTCCATCCCTTGGCTGGCTGCTTAAGGCATGTTTGACTGTATGTGCAAGTCAGATAATTGTTCATTGCCAGTCTTATGATCCAGCGGTAGTGAGTTGCTACTGATATCAATACAATGCAAAGGTCTTGTACAATAATGCTTGAACAAAAACATTAAAGAACCAGAAAGTCTTCAAGTTGGACCTTTCTCTGTTCTGCACTACCCCTGGATATTAAAACTCATTCAAGGGCATTTCCATGTGGGCAACTGGTGGCGACAATAAATTAAATAAAATACATACACAGTGAAATTCTGACCTGATGTTGTACAGTTGTAATGTTCCTCAGCTATCTTACATGTCATATATATGTATAAAGTAGATATGATTATTTCAAAACATGCATAAACTGATTTTTTATTAATGCAAAAATGTATACAGTCTGACCTCACTTGTTTGCTACTACAGAAAAAAGCAACAAAATCCCACAAGTAATTCTGCTATTCGAGCAGTATGGAACACACTTGCCTCACACCAATACAATGTACAACCCCCCCCCCCCCTCCCCCCCCACTAAGACTCTTATTCACATCTTAGTTTTTCGAGAAAAAAAACTGGTATAAATGCATGGGTTCTCAAAGTTTCTCTTTCAACTTGTTCCTCAATCAGGATCGCAGTTACGACATCTACTGCATCACTGATAGAGACTGGTACAAGTCTTACAAAACATAAACAAATGATTGTACGTGTAGTTTATAACTACAACTTTTATTTAGAATAGTCAAACCTGTATTAAGCAGCCAGTCAAGGAAAGGAACAAAAATGACCTTTTAAGACAGGTTGTTGCTTAATGTAGGTTAATTTGCTCTGAAAGCATAGAACTAGGAAATAGCAAATGTGGCTGTTTAAGACAAGTGGATGCTTAATAAAGGTGACCGCTTACACATGTTTGACTGTATATATACATGTATAAAAATTATATATGATTGTGTAAACCACTCTCCATCCTCAAGTAACTGGCAAATTATCTCACATCAAATGATGGACTAAACTGGGCTCAAACCCACAGCCTCAGCAGTGGCAGTTTAGTAATCTTGAATCAACTCCTGAGACTCACTGGCCTCATGAACCTGTAACTTGTTTCACAGCCGATGCTGTCGTATGTCAAATACATGTAAAGTTTAAAATATACACCTGAGGATACTGCATGGTCTCTACAGTGCTGTCATAGGCAGATCTCAGGGACGCGAAGCTGATCAGTACATCAGCATCAGGGTGCTTCTTCATGCAGTCAGCCATGCTCTTGTAGACTGGTACCAGGACCTCTTTGTGGCCCCAGTAGAATTTCTGTTTATGGTCACCTCTGGAAATCAAGAGTAAAACAATAAACACAATGTTTAGTCATTTCACATTTAAAAGACCTAAACTGCTACTCAGTTACACCATAGTGGTCTAGTGGTTGACAGTCTGCCTCAAATACTTGAAGGTTATGGGTTTGATGCCGTGTCAGGTTATATGAAGACTTCAAAAGCCATAATAAAGTGGGGCTGTAGTGTAATAGATAGAGTGTTGGCCGCTCATGCCAGAGGTTGTGGGGTTCAATCTCCTGATCAATCAATGCCTCTCATAAAACAACACTCAGTACTGGTTTTTCCCAGGAAGCAAATTTGAGATTATACACACACATTGTATAGTTTGAGATACAGATTGCACAACATGGTAATTCTTCATGTTTGTCACCAAATCACAAAAGTTATCCACTCGTGTTTAAACAAATAATCTCAAATCCATCCGCAATTTCCAGTGAAGAAAATTTGAGAAAAAAGTGTAGTAAACAGTTACATAAAGGTAAATATCACTGCGGTGTAAATAAGAAATCTGAAGATGTTTGGTTAAACAAGTTTGTATGTTTGATTATTTAGCTCCATTTATACCATAAAGGGCTAACAGACGATCTTTCCTGGGATTCTGGAAGGTTAACCAGTACTCCAGTACACCCATTGCCCAAACTAACTGATAACTTTCCCACCTGAATCAGCAGTGAGAGACAAATGACAATAAGATGCAATAGTTTAACCGTAAGTGACACAAGTAATGGTATAGTATGTAGCACACTCACGTGAAGGGATAAATCATAGCAACAACTGATGGCTCCTTTCGTGAGCAGACATAATCGAAGTCGAGCATACCCTGGACGGCCCTGGACTGCATACCCCAGATGATTGCCTTGGTGGTGCGGGTGAACAGTGGTCGTGTGCAGATTTTATTGGCAATGTTTGCTAACTCCTTGGGCATTGTGGGTATGGGGGCCTTTGTTTCATCAGCTCCCGATCCTCGTCTGCTACTGACTGGAGATGGCTGAACAAAAATTATATCTAAGTTAATAGATATCTATTTGAGAACAGAATAATGCCATAGGACTCAAAGTTTAACTGGAACATAATACAGCAATAGGCATTTCTAGGCTTTCCAAGAAGTGATAAATTACTGTAGTTAATTCTAGAAAAAATACAAAGAAAATTTTGCGAAAGGGGTTCCATTGTATGAGCAATGGTTTAGATAAATAAATTAAAGAAAAATTCACAAATAATGTAAATGCTAGTAATTCATTGCAAGTGCATTTTATAGAACTATAAAGTTAATTCCACAAATATTTTTTGTTTCTAGTCACTCTTTACATGTGTTGTATTATTAAATTGCCTATAAAGAGTGGGAAGTTAAAGACTAGGCAAGATCTTCTGCCTTTAGCATATACTTAACGGACTTTTTTTATATTGATTGTGTTGTAGCCACAGTCAGTAAATACTAGGGTCTAGACTGAGAGTTGATCATGTACACTCTATATAACTTTGATGAACTTTGAACTTTGGTTTTAAATGATATAAAAAACAACAGATTTGAATTTTTTGCAATAAATTATCTCTCTCTCTCTTTATTTGAAAGCCAGGTGGCAATAGTACCTAAACTGATTTTAAAATAAGACAACAATTAACCAAAAATTTTGAAGACTGTATTTTTCTCTCATTATTTCATTCTGCCAATTACATTTAATGTATTTTTGTATGAAAGTAAATATTAATTATGAAATACCTCCCCCCCCCCCCCCCACCCCCATACCTGGTTTCAAATCTACAATCAGAGAGAGTAAAACATTATTTCAATATTTGCCCAAGTATACAGCTATGTACTGATCACTAAACATGAGGTAAATCTTTTGTAAATATTAAATAAAGTTAAATGAGAGAGTATGTAGTCATCTGTTTCATTTAAGGATGATTTTTGAGTGAAAACAAACACACTTTCAACTAAATACCTTAAAAACAAGCATGCATATATTACAGATGTGTGAAACTTGAAATTTACAACATCAAAATACAACAAAACAACAATCAACAATAGATCTAGCAGTAAAACAACAGAGAATAGTAATCTTATCATTCCATGAATACTGTGCAAATGTTTGATAATAACTGAAGACATTTTGTTACACATACCAATGATTAAACAAAGCAGAAAATAGCAGCAAACCACAATCAGTTAAACAATGATTTAAAGCGTATTTCCTTTCAGAATTTTCAGCATCCAGTGGCAACATTAACATTTTTAAGTTTTAGCTGTCCCAAAATTTCTTCTATCTTGGGATGTTAGATGGTTTGCCTTTTTCTCTTATAGTTTTAAATGGAATTTTATTGTTGTGGGATTTTAACAGCACATATCAGGTTATATATGGCATATCCAATTTTGTTGGTGGAGTTGAGACTTCAAAATGAATCTAAGTAGAACCACCATCCTTCTGGAAGTAACTGGCAAACTTTCTCACATAAATATTTTGTATTAAGGAGGACTCAAACCTACGACCTTGGCAGTGAGAGGTAAGTGATCTTGAGACAGTGCCTTAGACCACTTGGTCACAGAGGACCCTGGAATCTTAATGACAAATGATCAGTAAACTACATATTTGTCTAATGATCACAAACAAAACTAAACTCATCAGAAAAACAATGTATTGGCAAGCATTGAATTAAGATAACCCAAAAAATTAAATATTTAGCATATTTGTCGTCCGACAAGTAACTAAGGATTTTTGGATAAAATTTATGATATTTGTCACACAATAAATTCTGGAATAATAACAATGAAACTGGATAAAGGTAAGGAGGGTAGTAAGTCTACATGAACACCACTGTGAGAATCACACACTGCGAGAATTACAACATGCTTCTTTGATAATCACAACAAGCCACTGTCTGTTTTACCTGGGTAGTCTGTTTGCATGCAAGAGAAATAATGAAGATTCATAATTAAATATTATGCCGAATTTTTGAGTGAGCAAAATAAGTTATTCAGAAGATTCAGTTTTTCTCTTAACATAATTTACAGAACTCCGGATAAGATTTGAGTGAAAAGGTATTTTCCAACTAATTCTATTTTCAATACTGAAAAAATATTTTAAAGGCTAGTTTTACACCTGATCATTTACCATCATTAACCATATTATTTTACTGAGTGCAGATATTCATTCCCTTGTCTTTAATAGACCACAGCTGTGGTCATACAGCATCCGCCTCGCATGCAGAGGGTCTTGGGTTCTATTCCCGGCTGGGTCATACCAACAATTTAAAAGATGGTACTAGAATCTTCCTCACTCAGAGCTCAGCATTCAGAGGATAGTTTTATTTCTGGTTAGCCAAGTATCATTATAATGTGACTTGGCAAGGTATCATCCCATGTGTCTGAAGCATGATACTCCAGAGTTTTCTGCTTCAATAAGTTTGAACAAAATGAAAGGTGAAGTCAAACAGTTGAGTTTTAACAAAACGAAGGGTGGAGTCAAACATTTTACCTAACTTAACATTTTCCTGGGATCCTGGAAGGTCAACCAGTACTGGAGTACTGGAGCACACCCCATCTCCATAAGCATATCTTTTCCACTTGAATCAGTGGTGAGAGATGAACGATAATGAGATGCAACATTGTATATCAATTATCACAGTGGTTGCACAGAGATTAAAACACATCCCCTGGATTGATAGACAGACGGTTACCAAATGAGCTAATTGGGTCCCGCATATGCATTTTAGAAATATTTCACCAACTTACCGTCCCTGTAGCTGATGAAGGCAAAAGAAAGTTTGCAGTGGTTGGTGTGGGTTTCGGTCCCTTTGGAATGTCACGTTTCCCCAGTGCCATGCTTACAATAGCGGTCATGTGTGTCTCTGGTCCAAACACGTGTATTGGAACACCCAGCGTGTTACCTACAAACAGTCTCCCATTACAACTCAAACAATACTATAAAATTACAGTTTACAAAGCATACTTATTTGATACATCGATACCAGCTTCATTGCTTAGAGAATAAGAAGGTGTTCTTATACTCATTAAGCAGGATGGTATTTAAGTCATGTCAAAAATCAAAAACAGCCGAACATCCACACTCATATGTGAAAACAAGAGTTGTCAGAAGACAACAAAGCTCGCCCCTGGGTGTCTAAGTCCAAAAAGGGCCATATATGTGCCAAAATGCAATCCAGAGTTATGGTTCTTGTCTGTGTGTGTTCCATTGATGATGGTGAACACACATGCGAAGTTTCATTCAAATCCAACGATTGGTTGCATAGATATCTTAAACTTAAACGCAAAAATTTAACCTATGTGTCTACAGACGCCGACGGGGTCATGGCAATAGATCTCCTTGGACTTCGTCCCGGCGAGCTAAAAACAAAGGATTTAAAGAAAGTTATATTGGTGATTAGCAAGTGCAATTCTACCATTGCTAAATGGGCACCCTTACGTAATGACATGAGTATGCATGGGGAGACAGAACCCGTGTTAGAAGACTTTATCATACATTATCACCAGAAATATCATTTCCTTATGCACAGTTTGAGTCAACAGATTGTTTTATTATTTTAATTTTTTTTACAAACAAATCTTGAACATGCATGTGATATTAGGTAGGATCTTGCTGGATATTCCATATACAATTACTTACAATGACTGTGTGATCCTGTGGTAGTGTTTGATATACTAACGACAAAGAATTGCCATGTGTGTGGCAACATAAAATTCTATTGATGGTCACTTTAAACTGGTGGCAGAAACTAAAGTTTTACCTTCGGGTGAAATACATAATTATAAAACCTTTTTGTGTCGATTGTGAAAACTTGAACCATTTTGTATGATATACACGTTAGAATGCTTAAATCTAAATGGGATCTTACAACATTTTCATACCATTATAAGTCACATTTGACAAATAGGCATCTGTTTCACCAATTTATTATGTTTTACTTAAATACTTCATAAAAGCTTAAATAAGATTTGACTGGTTACTTAAATATTCTTTAATCAATGCCAGTGAAACTATGTGTAATTTTACAAGAGCCAGTCTAAAATCAGTATCATTCAGCTGCTTTTCTTAGATTTAAGTTTTTAAGTACTTAAGTATGTACTTATAAATATGGTGGTGAAACACATGCCAGTTTTATTATTGGATGAAGATCTCTGATGCATCATAATGGACCAGAGTATGGTACCACTGTCACACTGCAAGTAATTGGCAAAACTTTACAATTTAATAACAATCATAAATGAATACAACTGGTACCTAGCTCCCTCATGATTCGGAGTCCCTCCTGATAGTTTGGCCCTGCTCTACGTACATAAATGGACACCTGACCCTCGATCAGTTTTTGTTGAAATTCCCGCAGAGCTCTCACAATACCCTTGGAATAAACAACAGATAATAAGATGAAAAACACACAACTTGCAGTCACTACTATTAAAGTCTTGTGAATCAAATTTCATGTAATACTGCATGTCAATGATAGTCTTACCGCGACTTTTTTCAGAGACAATGTTGATACATATGCAACAGTGTATCAATCAGTACAAACACTGTTATCATATAATGTGTTATTAATGGCATGATTTCATATTGGCCCAGATATTAGTCCAAAAATTGTAATATTAGACCAGGGTCATAGGTCATGACCCAATATGACTGTCTGAGGACCTTAATGACAATTTTATAAATAGTAGAACATGTATATTGACCAGTTTATATTGGCCTTGTTTTGTTTTTTTTCATATAGGCCCATTTCAGTTTGTATTTCAAACAGGTTTGCATCACACAAGATGATTATTTTCCTCAATGGCGAGGCTAATACAAGAGTTAAATAAATTATATACAGTTACCTTAAATGTGGCAGCAACATTCGTGAAGTTAGCAATACCACCACCAATAATCAGTATTTTACCTGAAAATTAAAATTTTAAATTTTTATCACCACTCTACATGTACATAGCAGTACCTGACATCTTCCATCACCACTCTACATGTACATAGCAGTACCTGACATCTTCCATCACCACTCTACATGTATAGCAGTATCTGACATCTTCCATCACCACTCTAAATGCAGGGTCCTCCACAGGAAGGAATGCAAGCACTGGGGTAAGAGCATGTAAGCGCCTTTTACACATTTTCAAGCACTGTGTAAGGCACTCATTGAAATATATTTCACTAATAAAACTTGTATTAATCTGTCATCATATTTAGTATGTTTCATTTTGGGCATTAAAATAAGAAAAGATATGCAAAAAAAAATAATGATTTAAAGCAAAGTAAGCTTTTGCAAAATTTTGTTAAAGAATTCAAGCGCTAAGGGAATACCATTTCTGATAGTCAAGCACTGGGGTGCCCCTGTGCTTAAATGGCCTGTGGGGAAGCCTGACATGTATAGCAGTACCTGACATCTCTCAATATAGGTCTGTAATACCATTATGTAAAAGCAGGTAACTCCCTACTTGTCCCAAAATCCATAACACTCTTATTTATTTACCAAACTGAGACATAAATCAACTTCCCCTGAAGCACCTGACCAATCAGCGTACTCATATGTCATATGGAGAGAAATACGCAGTTTATATTATAATCATAATTACAATGTCAATACATAACACCCATCTGTTCCAATAATGAATTTTAAACCAACACATGGCATTCAAAAACAAAAAAAATTAAGTCATGTTTTAGAAAGGTAAAAGCAACAAATCGAATGTGTTGTTTTGTGGAAGGGCAACGAGCCCAAGATTGGCGGGCCTAAGGGTTCAACTCCCTGCCACTGCATGTGTTGTGTCCTTGAACAAGATGCTTTATATGCATGTGCTTATAATTGGTTCTACCTGGAAAAACATATATGTGTAAGAATTTATTTCACAATCAATGTAAAATAAAAAAAGTTTGAATTGTATTACTATTTGTTTATCACATATTTTAGACGTTGCTTCGGTTCAATAAGGCCTTTATAAATTCATTGCTAGATTCTCATCCAAATTTTTCTTAAAAAGGGGGAGGGGTGGTGGGGGTGGAATTTTATCATTTTTTACCCCAATTTTCTGTCGTCTTCTAAAATAAAAGAGAGAAAAAATAAAATAAAAAAGGGTCGGGGTGGCATGACGATTAGGGGGCAGACGAGAATGATTCTCTAGAAATTAATTAATTATGGCCTTAATAAAGTTGTCATGGTTTTCTACATACCGTCAGGATGTTTCTGCACTGTCATGAGGGACAGCAGGGTTTTCGCATATTCGTAAGTTTGTTGTTCACTCGGAGCTCCAGAGTACTCTCCATAGTTGGCCAGCTCAGCTGCACCGTCTAGGTCACATATTGTGTCTCTGTTGATATATACAATTGTTTATTATTTAAACATTTAAATATTCTCCATAGTCGGCCAGCTCTGCTTCACTGTCTAGGTCACATATTGTGTCTCTGTTGATATATACAATTGTTTATCATTTAACATTTAAATATTCTACATAGTTGGCCAGCTCTACTGCACCGTCTAGGTCACATATTGTGTCTCTGTTGATATATACAATTGTTTATCATTTAAACATTTAAATATTCTCCATAGTTGGCCAGCTCTGCTGCGCCGTCTAGGTCACATATTGTGTCTCTCTTGACTTATTGATCTGAAACTAAATCTTTTAGTAACCACTTTACCAGACAAATGCACACGTGCTCAGACGGACAGGTGAACAGATGTAAGAACAGATGGACAGGTAACAGTTAATGCCCTTTCGCCATTCTTCAACTTATGGCAGTTGCAAAAACAGAATAAAACCTTTTAGCAAATATAATATCAATAAATATAACTTATCCACTTCCAGCCATGATCACTGTTTATGTACATGTATGACTGATTATTGAACATCCATTTACAAAGGTGTTTATAACATACAGGCAGAGACTCGGTCTACACCCTCAGCTATTTGTACAGAATTAATGTTTTCATTTAGTCATCCATAATGACAAATGCTCCACCTTCCCCGACACTATTCACTTACAACTTCGTCATATATAATGTTCATTGTTTAATATTCATAATTTCAGTATAATCATATTTAACATTTCGTACCAAACATTCGAATTACCAATCTTTAATATTCTTCACCATATTTAACTGGTCTCGTTTAGTATTCATCAGCCTCACCATGGTATCAAAAACCTTTCTGGTTTAATACACAGTCAATCCTGTCTTAAGCAGCCAGTTAAGGGAAGGAGCAAAGGTGGCCCTTTTAAGACAGGTGGTTGCTTAATACAGACAAATGTGGCTACTTAAGACAATCGACTGCTTCATAGAGGTGGCCACTACACAGGTTTGACTGTACAGTTGAAACTCGTTATCTCGATATTGAAGGGACTTGAGATATCCATTAAGCGACATAAATTTTGTCTCAAGATCCATATTTATTTTCATCACCTGATAATTATCGTACATCAGTTGTACTTTCACTTTCATATTACGGTCAATGCAGTAGAATAACACTGTCGTCATGAATGCTGATATCTGGGTCCTTCTTTCAATTTCTCGGCAGTTTGAGATATACGTTGAGACTGATTGATTGAATCAAATGATATTTAAACATTCTGTCAGTCATTAAAACTGATACTTTTGCCGTTGATTGGTAATTAGTGTCTTAAAGAAACAAACAGTGAAAAAAAGCATGCGTGGAAAACACACAATACTATGACAACAATAATAAAATCAAGACAAACATTCAATTAAAGGTGTGAAATGATCAATCGGGAACTTAAACTTGGATCGAGATATAGGAAATATCGACACAGACAATATCGAGTAAATAAGAATATATATGGGCCCTTCTCAGCTATTAGGAAATTATCTCTCAAATTTTAGATATGGGTAAAACCACTTAATTTCAGTTCATGACACTTATAGATACATCATAAATGCTTAAACTGATAATAAAAAGATAGCGTAGGGCTAATTTAACAACTTTTTAGTGTTTTCAGTAAAGACACCACAAAGTGACGCCCATTATCTTGACAAATCTAATTTTCATTTTGAACAGTTTTTTCCTGCCAAAATCACTATTAAGTAACTGTTAAGTAATTCATTTATCAGATTTTCATACACTGGAAACAACTACCATTAAGAAAAAGTTTCTTTTTTTTTTCTGTAGTACAGTTAAAAATAGTGACGCCTATTACTTTTATTCCTGGCTGCATTTCTTTTTTTCCTTTAATCAGATCCTCTTTCCCATAGAAAATCTTGTCATGGACAAGTCAATCAGATTTCTTCAAATGTCTTTCATATGATATTTTAGAGTTAAAGTGATATTTAATAATTATATAGATACTTTTATGTACGGACATTACTGTTGACATTTTGACAACCAAAAAAAAGTGACGCCTATTACTCCAATATCATTTGTAATAAATAATATTATTTGAATACCCCTGAAGTGGTTTATCAAGTGGTAAAGAAATTAACTTTACCTTTGACTCCATATGCATTGAAGTGGGCTATTCTCAAAATTTACTCATCTAATTAAACACACAATTAAGGCGAACTTTTTTTATTGATTTTTATTGAAACATGTACATACATCCAATCTGAATGATTTGCTCTTGGGTAAAACACAATAAAGGACACAAACGCTATAATCAATTCAAATAATTATTATAAGTTGATAATAATTAAAGATATAGCTGCAAAATATAAATGAAACGTTAAGATGGCATTATTTTTTGTTTTTAACATCAGTTTGTCATAAACATTTGAATATTTTAAAAGCAGATCATACAAAATTCAGTATCATACTAAGCAAGGAACTTTTACCCAAAACACATTTATAAGTGACAGTGAATGTTCAAATATGCACACAGTTTTAAATCAAGAATTTAGTTAAGTATACTATATATTAAAGCCTCCTTAAACTTTTGTTATACCGTAATGACTTGTGTACTTCCGACTGTGCCTCCCCTAGTGTTCGGAAGTACACAAATGAATACTGCAGTGGTAGTGTGCAGATTAATAACATTAAGACCAATATATAAGGGGTACATTAACAAGTTTGGAGTTATGGCTTCACTTACATTATGTATTTTGGTCTGGTAACTCGTGCTTAGGATCCTCCCTTGTATATACGCATGATACTATCACATGCAACACTACGTCACAAATCACTTGATCATAGTCAATATTGTGTTTGTTAAGTTCAGTTATTAAAAACGTAAATTAATCTTTAATTCTATATGGTTGATTCGTTGCTAACATGCAATAAATTAGCTTGTGGGTTCCAGTTCATTAATACACCAAGGGGAACAAAGGGGATGTTCTTAAAAACTTTCAAACTGCAGACAGTTATTTGAATTTTTAACTGCATCCCCTACAGTTCACCATACTATGTTTCTCTGAAATGAAGTGATGATATATTACCAACCGAGGCGTTCCAAAATTAGTAACTCCTCGTTTTCTGTTCAATGTATTTATCGAAAAGAGACGAACATTAATTTGTAAACAAAACCCGTTCATAATTATGTACTAGCTAATAATATGCTTTATATTTATTTTTCCATTTGCAAAGTCTCAGTAATCAAATAAACATGTATTCTATTATTGTGAAGATTAAAACTGACTTGCATTAAAACTAAAAACAACCGTTTAGGAAGTTTAATGAGTCTTTAAATAATTATGGACACTACAAAAAGAAAATGATAATAAGATCTTGAGCCAATCTGTAACAAGGCTGGTTGATCAAGACGGTGCACAATATCAAAATGGGAGACAAAAAGAAGTTTTTGTTCCAACATCCAGCCTGCCCTCGACTGTAAAACTGGACCAATATCCCATGGGTGTCAGCCAGTTCATCATTAGGTGGTGAGACAACCTGAAAAATATATAACAAATTGTTTAGAAATGATGAATTTATAAATTATTTACAAGAAAATTTAACTTTTTTTACAATAGAATATCAGTACAGAACTTATTAATGTTTTTGCAAAGAAATTTTGTTTTATTTACCATCATGGTCAGTATCATTTCAATACATTCAGACACTAAACAACCTAGCAACATGGATTTTTTACATGGTTGACTGCACGTAGTACTTCTTAAATGAACCAGTAAGTAAGTTCTATTGAAAGCCTGCTTTGATGAAATACATTGGTGTATAGATACTGACCTCAGGTCAGCTTGATGATCAGGTAACTGTGATAGTACAGTAGTGGGTGGGTCATCAGTCACAGCTGAAGACATGTTCATCGAGATTGAATCTTCATTCGCTGGTCCATTAGACGGGTCAGTCGAGAGTGGGTCAATCTCTGTAAGACTAGACAGGTTAGTTGAGAGTTTGGTGTGATGAATGGACGTGGAGTTAACGAATTCTGCTTTCCTGTTCTTTGGCGCCACCAATCTTCTTTCTCAGCCTTTCTTTTTCTTTGAAAACAGGATCATTCTTCCTTTGTTCGGGATACATACCTCTATTGTTATATATCAGAAATTATATGTGTAAGTTGTTAATATGTGTATGTGAAAGCTTGATTCTTATAAAACAACTAAAAAGTCTCCAAGCAAAAGCTATAATTTCATTTTATAAAGAACTATATGTTTAATAGTATAGATCTTTATCTTGAGAAAAATTCAGACTTTTGTGACCAATGTTGACCCAGATCAGACTAGGTTTCTGCATAGCCTGATCCTCTATGCTGTTTACAAATACCGATTTAAAACTTTAATTAATAAAATCATTCACTGATGAAATAGCAAACAATATTGACTACACTGTACGAAAGTTAAGGTTAATCTGGTTGTACGCAAGTCATAAATGTCTGACCGCGTCCTTTTTTCTTGCAAGACTGCTCATATAATTATATAGTAGTCCACTAAATTAATTGATTTAATTATATTACCTTTTTGGTCTTTCAGCAGGAGTTTATTACTAATATGAGTTATTACTATTACTGCTAATAGGTTTTGGTTCCTTTGCTGTACGTGCACACCGACCATGGATATTCTGCAAAATAAATGTACCATTTAGCTTTTGTTGTACCTTTTACCGAATAACTGGCATTTAAAATGGTACTTCAAAGTCCAACATAGAAATTACATGCAATTTTCATATGTTTTTCATACTTATTGTGATAGAAGAAAAAACAGTGTAGGGCATGTGATGATTTCTTATTACTATTATTAAAACTTGTCCTTCACCTATTACAAAAGCCTTCTGCACCAGGGGTGGGGGTGGCAGCATTCTCCACAAGTTTGGGGTAGGGAGTTATGTGTAAGCAGTATAGGGTTTAACATTTTTGACAAAACTCTTTTGTTTATATTCAAATTATTCTGTAACAGTGTTGGATGTGTTGGACATAATGAACTATTTTTAAACCATGTCAAACATAATTTCCATCACGAAAACAGTACAAACATTGTTATTATTTATGCTAAGCCAATTTTAAATTGTAAAACTCTATTAACAATTAATATTTCAAGAAAAAACAATAACTTGAAAGATGACACTGATGCTTGCTTTAAAATTCAAATCACAAATTACATTTCTGTATTTGGAAATTACTTTTGACAAGACAGTCTGGTCAAAATAACTGCCAAACTACTATTTTATAGTTAAGTTTCGACAGTTGGAAGTTAGTCTCTTGCTCCAAAAATTATGAATAAAGTTTATATTTTCTTAATGTTTTTAAAGGCTACATAAAATTTTAACTGAAAAATACAAATAAAACGCCTCATGCATGTGATGGAAATTATGATTGACATATATTTGATGACGGACATTATTCTTGACAAAATACTAACAGATTTAGTCTATCATGCATACACCGTCAAAGCATAATTTCCGAATAAAAAATCAAAATATTTTCTCTTAGATGTTCTGCACACACTTTAAATGTAAGAGGCCAACAGCTACAGCCAAGTCACCATCATTAAAAGTCTTATTCAATCGAGTCAGCATCAAAAATGAAATAAATATGAATAAAGCATGAACGGCAATTACTTCTCAGATAAATGTCTGTCAATAAAAATGTCCGTACAAACAAGTTCTGTCAAACTGTAATTGCCGATCTCGACTTTTCTAAAATACTCCTGAAAGTAAGGAGAATACTCTCGTGTGTCCGTGTGTCATCTCTTTAATCCATTTACACTGCTTTCGTTACTTCGAATTACACACAAGTATTGTGTTGGAATGATAAAACAATGATTCAATTTTTCTGTGACGCCCATTACTTGGCTGAGCGGTTGACAGACAACAAACTTACCTCCATATTTTTGTTTTATGTAAAATCTGCACTGGTATCGATGACGTAGTACACATAAAACAGTCTCAGGCAAATTTTAACTCCCGATAAAAAAGTCCCCTATATCGTTCTAGTGGATTCGTGACTCGGCATACGCCAATTACGGAATTGACGGACATTTCGATTCACGAATAAAATTTGAATTTTACAGCTTTGTCATTGTTATATACAAAGTGTGTTATTTTAAAACCTACTATGGAAATATGTTTTCCAAACATGTGGATGTTCTTTGATCATCACAACATGATTAATATATTTTTTTTAATGCCGACAACTCTTCTTGTTTTGACGGATGCCGTAATAGGCGTATGCATCAATTTCTAACAAGTTTTTTTTATCACTTGTAACATATTCATTTAATAGTTATAATGAATAGTTACAAGTATTATTTCATTTAAATGTTAGCAAATGACTAACTGTTGTCATATAGATTAAACTGGGAAAATTTCGCCATGATTGAAGTCCCCTCAATTCCCAGCCAAAATGGATGACGGATATTCCTTGACATTTTAAGTTTCAAATACAAATTTGATCCATTTTCTGAGAATTGAGTCAAGATATTGTTTTTTCTATCTGAGGAATTAACAAACAACAAATTTAAAACATAGTTTTTTATTTATCTTATTTCTTATAGAAAATACAATTTAAAAAGTGACGGCCATTACTATTTCCAAATAGCTGAGAAGGGCCCATTTACATACACAAAGAAGTGCAAAAAATATTGACACTTCCGGAATATCGACTCAAGCGATATCGAGGTAACGACTTTCAACTGTATATGTTTTATGCATTTACATCACCATATATATTGTTGATAGTCGAATATATGAGGTACCATATCCAAAAACTTTACTTATTAAATATTCATGTATACATACATGTGCATATACAAAAGCGACTTTTTCCTCAATATTCCTCACCCCTCCTATCTTAGCTTTCCATAACAAATATACATTTACTTACGCATATATAACAGAGGCTCCCCCTCCGGCCACCATTGTCCATATTCGGCCGGCTTTGTTCAATATCGTCAACTTGAGTGAGGCTCCACTCTTGGCGTCTAGTTCGGCAATATAGGCTTCCTGTAAGACAATCAAGTGTTGGGTTCAGAAAGTGAAAAAGAGGGAGACCCTCAGAGATGGCAAACTAGAAATGTGTACATAGAACAGGGATGCCCCTGTCATTTTAGTTAATTTACATTAAAATGAAGTTGGAACTTCTGTATGATTTGAACAACATTGACAAATATCTTACTTGACCTGTATTTTATAAGCATACAGCCACACACCAAATATAAATTATATACATGTACATCTAGTTATTTAGCAGAAACCAATTTTTTACCATAAAAGACGTAAGAAAAGGGGCTACTACTCCTGTAAAATCTGACCGATGTTGGCAAATATCGAAATTGAACAACTTTATAGTTAGACAGCTATACACCAAATATTACTACATAGATATTTTCAAAATCTATTATTCTACCAAAATTACATTAAAAGGTGCAGTAACTCCTGTAAAATTTAATGGAAGCCCCTGCCATTTTAGTAAATTTACATAAAATGAAGTTGAAAGGGGCAACAACTCTTGTAAGATTTGACCAACATTGACAAATATCTTACTTGACCTGTATGTTATAATCATACAGCTACATAGCAGTAATTAAATACATAGATCATTTCAGAAGTTATTGATTGGAAACAAATTCGATGTACCGACACTCAAACTGACAGAGACGGGTACAGACAACTTAATGACCTTTGCCATTCTTCGAATGGTGGGAGTTGAACATACAATGGGTCACAGTTTTAATACAAACATGTATGACAGTTCTATAATTACATGTAACACAACATGTCAAAGTCAGCATACATATACATACCTCTGGGAGTGCATCTCTGCCAAATGGTGGCGGGAACTCGAGGTCTCCCCATTGTGCCTTGCAGATATACTCTGCACACTGGTCTATCTTGGCAGCAAGGTCAAGGACATAGATGTTGCCCCCAGTTACCACTGTAATTATTAATGAATAAAATCATGGTTGGCAAAAACAGAACTTCTAAACACAAAAACTTGCACCTTATAAAACCATTTTGTCTTGAAATCTCCTGAATCATATAAACAAAATAATAAAATTAACATATAACTTTGGTGTGGTAGTATTATAGATTATAATAGATTATTTTTAATGATTCACCACTTAATAAACTACACCAGAGTTCTATTTTTAATGAATGTAGAACACAGAACTCAGCAATGAATGTTTATGGCACAACTAAATGGAGTGTAAATTTCATCATTTACTCACATTGTTACTAATTTATTCTGAATTTTACAATATTTATAAAAAGGTTCGCAGGGCAACAACAAAAAAACACAAACATGTACTTTGTACAGTTTTAATGACCTGACTTTCACTACATTTTAATTTAACATCAATTATTTTTTTGAGAATAAAATGTATAATATCATATAAATAATGCTACTACATGAACATTTCGCTATGAAACATGTTTTGATTTCTGCACTCACAAGGAGATGTACTGCCGCCTTTATTGCCTACAATATCCTGCCCCATGAGAATGTCTACAACAATCATATAAATTTATCTGATATTTCTAAACTGAATGCATAGAAACATAATAACTAATCTTTGAATAAATATCCTGTATTATTATTACAGGTTCATAAATCATTTACATTTGTAAAAAAAAAAAAGTTTCCTGATGACACAGATTTCTCCAAATTAGAAGATTGTTTTAAGACCAATATAATTCAATTGCTGGATAAATTCATAAGTTTATAGTTGCAGCCTTTTTAAGGCAATTGTTATTTAAAACAAATCATACGTTATTTAAAATCTATCATACTTTACCTAGCGGGTTGATCTCCAAGTAAGTGAAATGTAGATCTCTGTAGGCCTTATACAGTGACTGGATAAAGTTAGTTAGGATTCTGAAACAAAAAGTTTAATAATGAATTTTGTACAAGAAGTGGGATTTCATATTTTATATTAATTTATCTGTCAAACACTGCTTATGAAACAATTCAGGACTGTTTGCTTACCAGTTATGCCCATTTCTGAAATGGGTAGCTGCATTTTTAGTGAGTAGGTAGGAGCGAGGCAAATAACATTATTATTATTAATGTCCTTATTCGCAGAATGACGATTGTTCCATTAAGTCTCGTGTATATGAATGTGATGTGCTCCTGAACCAATAAAACAGGATTTACCAAATTTTTTTTGGTAAGCTGCAGTTTTGAGAAGCATGGCAGGTTGTTTTAAGAACAACCTAATGGTCTGTATACATGTACAAAATGGGACATTTTAACTACATATCTGCATCCTGTGAATGTAGTGTTAGTGAAAACTCATTTAAATTGCCAAACAGAGCTTGAACAAGTAGACAAATGCTTGTAAAGCTTCCCATTGGTTGTTTGACTGATTGATTGAATATTTAGCATGATTTCTATGCCATCGAGGGTCAACAGACAATCAGCTAACCTCATCTCTGCAAGTAACTGATAACTTTCCCCATTGAATCAAGAGGTGAGAGATGAATGATAATGAGACACAGTGTCATATATCAATTATCACGGAAACTGTTGCTGGGCAGAGATTCGAACTCATGACCCCTAATTTGATAGCCAGACGCATTACTGACTGAGCCAAACGCACCTGGATCCACACCCACTGATTATCTGAACTCTCTTTCGTAAGTATACCCCAGGCCCGGGTAGCTTGGTAAAGTAGTATGCCCGACTATCAATCCAGCAGTCATGAATGTGAATTCTCGCCCAGTCACAGTATCCTTGATGACTGACATACAACACTGCGTCTCATAGTCATTCATTTCCCACTGCTGATTCAAGTGGGAAAGTTATCAGTTAGTTGCTGTGATTGTTGTGCTCGAGTACTGGTTAGGTTAAACAATTATCTATTCGCCCTCAATGACAATAAAAATGACAATGAATATTCAAACAAATGCTGCTTACTGCATCTATATGTTGAATTTTTTTATGAATGGGATTTCAACACATTTTATGTAATAAAAGACATCCAATATAGCCACAAACTACTTGTTACTATAACTTTCTCACAAAGTCACAAGGTTTTTGACAAAGCTTCCCTTGAACCTTCAACCTAAATAGTGAAAGGTAAGTGATCTAGCCAAAGTGCCTTAGACCACTTGGCCTCGAAAGGATCCCTGGTTATAATATATGTTAAGTAGGAGTAGGAGATTAAATCCATGATATTTAAGATTTAGTAACAGACTACGCACTGTTTTGTATCTTGTGGTGCATTCGCAAGCAGTTTGTTTTGTAAATCTTCTGTACTGATTTCCTCTCCGATGGCTACCTCTAACTTCACTGCCTAGAAACAGACACATTTTCACAAGATAAATATCAAAATGATGAGATTCTGTCACTCAAGTTACATCATTAGGTGTGTCTTAGGCCATTATAAATTAATTGATAGATTCTCATTCTATTTTTTCTTAAAAAGTGGGAGGTGAGGATGGGGGGAGAGAATTTTATTCTTTAAGTTATTTTTTTTTTATAAAGTAAAAAGGGTTGGGGCCTCATGAAAATTAGGGGACAGACGAAAATGACAATCAAGCAATTAATTTATGATTACCTAATCTGTACCTATTTATATTAGCTTTACTGTGAAGGGCTTAAATTCAGCAAACTTTCAAGTCTAAAACTCAGACTCAAACTCAAAATGTCAGATTTTTAAAAACCTCAAAACAAATAAATATTTAGATATTATACGATGATATACATTTGTTTCATTATAATTGCTTGTGTTTACTAGAAAATGTTGTTAATTTCTTTGTCACTTTGTTGTTTATGCAAACTACAAAATTTTAGATTTAAGTTCGAGTTTGAGTTTTAGACAGGACAGTGATTTGTATATTTGTAAACAAATTGTTCAGGTTTTATTTCCTGGACAGTGGCTTGTAGATCAGGGAAAAAAATCATGGTTCTGAAAATGTCTAAAAGGTAGATTTAGGTCAGGTCATTATAAATTAATTGCTAGATTATCATCCAAATTTTTCTTAAAAACAGGGAGGGCAGGTGGATTTTATTTTTTAATTTTTAAAATTTTTTTATGTTTTTTTTTTTTTTTTTTTTTTTTTTTTTTTTTATTTATTTATATTTTTTTTTTTAACATAAAAATGGTCGGGGTGGCATGAAAATTAAGGGGCGGGCAGGGATGATAATCTAGCAATTCATTTATTATGGCCTAACAGGCTTTATCAAAGTTTATACTATTCATTTAGAATGCATACCTTAGCATCGACATCTCCGATATCAATTCCTCCTTCATGATGGAAGAGCACTGTATCACCATAGCGATGAGAATATATACAAACATAGAATTCTTCATTCTGAAATTAGCAAAACATACGAGATTAGTCAAATATGTGTAAGAGGTCACTTCTATTATGCAGCAACTTTTCTTAAGTAGCCAAATTTGCTATTTCCAATTTCTATGCTTTCAGAGAAAATTAGCCTGTATAATATTATAGCAACAGCCTGTCTTAAAGGGCCATTTTTGCTCCTTCCTTTGACTGGATGCTTAAGACAAGTTTGACTGTATATAATTTAGCTTGACTGCAAGTTAAGCCTAAAAGTCCGTTTCCTGGGTAGACCAATCAAGAAAATTATGATTGATTGATTGATAGACTGAATATTTATCATCACTTTTTTTGCCATTGAGGGCTAACAGAAGATAATTTAACGTTACCACTGTTTCCTGGGATCCTGAAAGGTTAACCAGTACTCGAGCACACCCCAAAACTGGGATAAAACTCATAAACAAACACCTGATATTGATGATGTATATACCAAGCAGAGGCATCTGTAGGACAAGTTCAAGCCACAAAGCACAGATGCACAGAAGTGTGACAAATGGATGGGCGGACATTATACGGACAGATGGAGGGACAGTTTAAACACTATAATATATGTCTCCAGGTCTTCAACACTGGGGGCATTAATTTTGACATTATATGACCATAAATATGGGAAATAGGATGTCTTTTAATTGTTTATTATATATCCCGTTTATTATCAATAGAAACAGAATTTACAAACATATTTATGTATATTAATTGCTGCTGATGATGGTTGCATGATGTCCATATTTTTTTCTTCAGATATATTTGAAGTGAAAATTTACAAAGTTGCTTAGCATCTATTTAACATTAAACGTAGACATCCTTATTTATTATATCTTGTTGCAGTTGTAAAATGGCGACATACCTGCGCATGTGCTACAAATGGTTCGATGATAAATCTCTTTAACCTGCCTGTTGCTGCTCCAACCTGGAAATACACAAATATATTGCATGAAAGTACATTATGAATGAAGGTTATTATAAAAAAGAAAATTCTTGAATGGCTTGTTTGCATTTATTGACCTTTCCCTGGTGTTTTCTCTTTTCTCATTGGAAAACTACTTATAAAACCGAGGAGGACCACCTCAGGTCCACTATCCCTTTACTTCATATAGACGCCTTTGGACACCTCTGATATAGACGCCTTTGGACACCTAATATAGAAGGCTTTTGAATTATTGGGTGAATTATGTTTATATTAACTGACAGAGTGGAAAACAATGCAGGAAGTGTTCAGATTGCTCGTTACAAAGGCCTTCTGTGATTGGTGTGGGAAAATGCGTGTCTATGGAGTAAAGGGCTATACAAAATGTGCAAGTATTTAGTTTATACTAATTTATTTAAGCTTGACTGCGATGAAAACACAGAGCTTATATGAATCGCTCTCAAGTCCACTTCCTGGACAGAACCAGTACAGAGCGTTGTTTTCTGAGAGGTATCAGGTCGAGCTGGGGATTGAACCCGCAACCTCTGGTGTAAGCGGCCAACACTCTATCCACTATACTACCGTCCCCGCTTATAGTGCAAGTATTTCAATAGGTCTGTACTTTGGTCCACATACCAGTATAGAGTGTAAGTATTTCAATAGGTCTGTACTTTGGTCCACATACCAGTATAGAGTGTAAGTATTTCAATAGGTCTGTACTTTGGTCCACATACCAGTATAGAGTGTAAGTATTTCAATAGGTCTGTACTTTGGTCCACATACCAGTATAGGTCTGACCTCCCAATCAGCAACATTCACATGAGCCTCAATATCATGTATTATTAATTAACTTTATTGAACTGGCCTCGTTATTGAGCATTACATTAATTAGTGTGTCATATGATGCAAACTCAGCAAATAAGAACCAGAACTCGACCAATACGACTACTTCCGGTTATTTGAAGCTGAATTTGTTCATAAAAAATCAACTTGTGATAAAATAGAAGGCATATTTTTGAAGGTATTGATTCACATCTAAAATGTTAAAATGCACTGAAACACTTTTATATCCAAATGTATACATAGTATGCTATCGCTTACAATTTTATAACTCAGTTCTATGTATCTCATAATTATATAAGGCCAACCTTAAAAAATATTTGTTTGCTTTGCTCCGACCCAGTATTTTTCATGTGGGTAGGTAGGTAATTAATATTTTTTTTTTTGCCAAATTTTGATTTTGCAGTCATTTTAAAGAAAAATGGATGTAAATCATTAAAAATAATTTTAAACGCTTTGATTTTAAGTCAATAAAAAAGGTTGGGTAGCAGCAATTTTGAGTGAGTAGGTAGGAACATGGCAAACAATTTATTCTTTAAGGACGGCCAAATCGAAAATTAAATTAAAAAAATTTGTTTATTGAAAATAATTCTGGATAATATGAAATCACTTAAATAATGACATTATATCATTATATGAACTATACGCATGCAGCTCCTACAACATTAAGTTGTAACTGCATTTCGAAGAAAGCAGTCAGGCAACATCTCAGTCTATACCAATTTTATCTTCCCCTTTAAACATTAAACCATATCATAAAGACCGACAAAATCAATGAAATAAGCGTCCAAATTACTGGCTTCTCTCGGCGTATTGATCAAAGTTGTTCACTTTAATGTTGCAATTGATGGAAAATATCCTAACATAATGCTTCATTTGTTACGTAGAGCCTTAAACAAGATTTCTTAACCATTGTCTAACATACTGTCAATACAGATTTATAGTAAAGTTACTCATACAACCAGTGATTAAAATACTTTTGTTTTAAATCGTTTATTTGACATTCATTACTGGGAAGCAAAATGTGTAACTCAGCATTTTGTATGAGGAACTAGAGTTAGGTGAGACCATAATTAATGTTTGATTCATTTATTTAAAAGCAATATAATATGCTTAAACAATATAATATGCAGGTTTCTCCACAGGCCATATAAAGCACAGGGGCAGCCAAGCGCTTGACCTTCAGATATGGTATTCCCCTAGCTCTTGAATTCTTAACAAAATTTTGCAAAAGCTTACTTTCCTCTAAATCATTATTTTTCTTTGCATATATTTTCTCATTTTAATGCCTAACATGAAACATATTAAGTACTGATATGCATAAACGTTATAAACTTAAATATATCTTGTATTAAAGAAAGCCTTGCCCATAGAAGCAAGACAGGCACTGAATACAATATACTCTCTAATTCAATGGGAAAGACTTCTGGAATTAATGAATGAATGGGGTTTTATGGCGTACCAACACTTTGTAAGTTATTTGATGCCAAAACGAAGGAAGTTTCCCGGTTCACTCTACATGTACCCAAACAACAAGTTAATGTACAGATTAAAAAAAATCACACCAACAAATGAATATGCAGAATGAACCTAGAATCTTGATACCTGCAGAAATGCAGAGTTTCAGCAAATTCGATTGTTGCTTCTTACAACATGCATGAGCCGCAGTGATCCATCCTACTCTTGCAGTCACTCATATGGCTCCCTGGATTCCCACAGGGGTTGATATTTTAACCACAATGACAAACATGACAAAAAATAATAAAATGAACATGACACCGATTTGGAGAATTTGCCACCTTACAAGCTTATTCATTAAAGCACCTGCCACCTTACAAGCTTATTCACTAAAGCACCTGCCACCTTACAAGCCTATTCACTTAAGCACCTGCAACCTTACAAGCCTATTCACTAAAGCACCTGCCACCTTACAAGCTTATTCGTTAATGCACTTGCCACCTTACAAGCTTAATCACTAAAGCAACTGCTACCTTACAAGCTTATTCACTAAAGCACCTGCCACCTTACAAGCTTATTCATTAATGCACTTGCCACCTTACAAGCTTAATCACTAAAGCACCTGCTACCTTACAAGCTTATTCACTAAAGTATGTGCCACCTTACAAGCTTATTTACTAAAGCACCTGCAACCTTACAAGCTTATTGACTAAAGCACCTGTCACCTTACAAACTAATTCACTTAACTGCCACATGCCACCTTAAAACTAAAAGCTTGCCAACTTACTCACTTACCACCTTATAGGCTTAAAAATTATCCACTAAACCACTTGCCACCTTACAATCTTATCCACTAAACCACCTGTCACCTTACAAGCTTATCAACTAAAGCACTGCCAGTCCTTACAAGCTTATCCACTAAACCACCCATCACCTTACAAGCTTATCAACTTAAGCACTGCCACCTTACAAGCTTATCCACTAAACCACCTGCCACCTAACATGCTTATCCACTAAATCACCTGCCACCTAACATGCTTATCCACTAAATCACCTGCCACCTAACAAGCTTATCCACCAACCACCTGCCACCTTACAAGCTTATCCACTAGACCATCTGCCACCTAACAAGCTTATCCACCAAACCACCTGCCACCTTACAAGCTTATCCACCAAACCACCTGCCACCTTACAAGCTTATCCACCAAACCACCTGCCACCTAACAGGCTTATCCACCAAACCACCTGCCACCTAACAAGCTTATCCATTAAACCATCTGCCACCTTACAAGCTTATCCACATTACAAGCTTATCCACTAAACAATCTGCCACCTAACAAGCTTATCCACTAAACCATCTGCCACCTTACAAGCTTAATGCTTATCCACTAAACCACCAGCCACCTTACAGGCTTAAAGCTTATCTACTAAATCATCTGCCACAATACAAGCTTAAAGCTTTACTACTAATCCACATGTCACCTTAAAAGCTTAAACATTACACAATCTTACAGCTCTACCATGTATCATCTTTTAAGCTTAATCACAACATACCACATTAAACCACAAGCTAATTACCGCTATTTCTAGACATAGCAATACTGATTGTGCCATTTAACTACTGCCAGTGGCGTAGCTGACCCTAAAATGATGTGCAAGCCCATCAGGTTATAGGGGGTTTGTGTGCATGGCCCCCAATCCCAGCACACAGTCCTTCACCCCTATTGATGAATAAAGTCAAAATAATGTGCAAGCCCCAGCGTTGTGGCATAAAGGCAGCTACACCACTGACTGTCTTGTGAGTTCTGACAGATCAATTAATCCAGAGATGAAAATAAGTTGACAGTTTAGGTATAGAATCATGCACTTCTAGTTAATAATGGATCAATAAACAGCAAATGTAAACAATAGGCCCACCACTGTTTTTATAGAATCTCTGTATGATTGCTGGGAAACAACATCTGTCCTCCAGCAGTATGGCCATTATAAATTAATTGCTAGATTATCATCCAAATTTTTCAACAAAAAAACGGGGATGGCGGGAGGATTTTAACTTTTATTTTCATTTTTAAATTATTTTTTGATGTTTTTTGATAATAATTTATTTTTTCATGAAAATAAAAAAGGTCGGGGCGGCATGAAAATTAAGGGGCGGGCGGGGATGATAATCTAGCAATTAATTTATTATGGCTTAATCAGTGTATATTATGGCTATCACTTGGTGTATTTTCATTAAAGGACACAAAATATACAGTCATGTACATTGGTAATCAATATTTTTAATAAAAAAATGTTCAAACAAACAGAAACAATAATCATGAACACATGACCTTAGTTATTAATATCTGGACAAACATTCTTTCTCATCTTTGAAACAAGCAACTCAGTTGTTAAATCATGGCAATACTTGGTGTCCTTGATTTATTCAAGTGATAAAGAACAGCACACAGTGTGAGACAGTCAAGAAAAGATTTCAGCATCTATGTCATTATTGCTAAAAAAAATTTTTTATTGCTATATAAACATATATATATAGTATATGCTTAGTACTTGATCAATCTACACAGGATTAGACTTCGAGCATGATTTTTCTAAGTTGTCATAACTAATGTTTCACAATCAAAGTAAAAGTTTAAACTATATTTATTGCATTACATAGTGTGTATACAAATCCCAGAGTATTACGAGTGTAGGCAAAAAGGTCTGGCCGAAAGTTCTCACAATTAGATATGGCCATACCTACATTTTACCATTTTGAAGATAGCTAATACCGGTAGATATATACTGAAAATACATTTTATGGTAATTACTTAAATTATGAATCGCATATACTAATAATTACACACACACATATACATGCACGCACACACAAACAAAAATGATAGCTCACAAACATCTCCAAAAATTGATTCCAGGCATATACAGTAGTAAAAGTCGCTGCTGCTTCATGTATTAATCAAATCACAACCGTACTTAACCAAAAGTTGGCTGTTCAGTATCAATATAACATTGATTACACCACAGACTCCCATTTCCAGCCTTCCTCGACCAGGATGCCATTTATTACTGTATTTGATAGGGAAGTATATTTGACTTTTATCAATACATAAAGTAGATACATCTTCCCGACACAGACACCCACATAACAATTATATCACAGAAGATTTTTCACAGAAATTGGCATTAGTTTGTTTCTAAAACAGGAGATCTAAGAAATAAAGTGTGAGATTTTGTAACTTATTAATCCCATCTTTATTACATTAAGTCAAGCTACTTAGTAACACCTTAACATGGCAATAAATCTGTTTACCACAGCGGCAAATGAATAGTTTTAAGCTGACAAGTCTATTTCTCCCTGGAGTATTGGCTAATCAAGTCCGTTAATCATCCGGTAGATTGACTAGGTCTTTAAGACATTTCTACCAGCTATGGCAGGAAGTCTAGCAGCTGGAATCAATACTAATTCTGATTTCACTTCACTCTACTAGCCCTGCAATTGACTGAGAGAAATGGACAGATTTATGGGCATATTGATATTTAAAGTTACAACACCAAGAAACTTTAGACAGTGGAATGTATTGTAAGCTTGCTTATTATCTTCTTGACACTTTTAGTGTTAACTTTAGGATTTTAACATCATATAAAGTGTCTACCATGCAGTGGGGTTCTCTGTGACTGAGCGGTCCAAGATGCTGTCATTTGAAGTTATGAGTTCCAGTCCAGCTAGGTCCTAAAGCTTTATGTGAGAAAGTTTCCCAGTTACTTGAATGCAGAAGATCGATGGTTCTTTTCAGATTCATTCTAAAGGTCTTCCTCTGCCATTAAAACTGGATATGCCATACACTGCAGTCCCATTATAACATGGTCCAATATAATGCCATGATATAAAACTTGAAAATCTGTGTGAATCTTGAAGGTTAGGCACTGATTACTTAGGCACAACCATCCTTACAAATAACTGATAAACTTTCCCACTTTAATCAGCAGTGAGAGACAAATGACAATGAGACTCAATGTATGTCTTATATTAATCATCACAAACACTATGTGGCCTGGCCGGGACTCCAACTCACGCCCCAGGATTGATAGTCAGACACAGTACCAACTGAACTGACTGGGTCGACATGCCGGGATAGAAGCCAAGGATACATTATAGAGAGAGAGAGAGAGAGAGAGAGAGAGAGAGAGAGAGAGAGAGAGAGAAGAGAGAGAGAGAGAGAGAGAGAGAGAGAGAGAGAGAGAGAGAGAGAGAGAGAGAGAGAGAGAGAGAGAGAGAGAGAGAGAGAGATTCAGGAATCCTATTGTATCACAGATTAATGTTATTAACATTCTGAAAGAATACAGCCACGTACACTGATTGTTTAACCTGAATAAAAATCCTGGATCTGGCATTATCATCAGGTTAACAGAGCCTGGGCAGCTTGCTGTTTCTATATATAATTACTAGTACAGTCAAACCTGTGTAAGTGGTCACCTCTATTTAGCAGCCACTTGTCTTGAGCAGCCACATTTGCTATCCCATTTCTATGCTTTCAGAGCAAATTAACCTGTATTAAGCAACAACCTGTCTTAAAAGCCCACTTTTGCTCCTTTCGTTGACTGGCTGCTTAAGACAGGTTTAAAAGTATATAAAGTGACTATGACCCTGAACTTACAAAACTTTTATACATAAATGATAGTTAAAATGCCAGGTGACTAAGTTTAAAATTCAAGATTGAGGCACTAAATAACACTCCCATATACACAAACTATCAGGGACAACATGGTCTTATCAAATGATTGAAGTTTTTGTTGACACTTAACATGATATAGTATTAACATGCAGTGGACATTTACCAACCATGTTACCATAAATATGATAGTGTTAAACTCAAACCACTGACAAGATCTTACCACGGCTGTTTTAACTGTCATGTCACCTGTATTGAATCACTCAGTGTACACATGTCCTTATTGTTGTCAAGGAGAAACGATCAGGGTTGCATTTCACAAAAAAACTTACGATAAAAATCAGTTGTAAACTTAAAGTAACAATTATGCATAATATTTTATGATAATCCACATGATTTAACAATTGTATTTTCAGAAAATTTACCATTTTCTGAATTTTTCAATCAAATTTCGTTTCATTTGGAGTAATATATAAAATATTATGAACAACACTTACTTAACGTTTATGACCTATTTTTACCGTAAGTTTTTTTGTGAACTTCAGCCCAGATTTTTAGGCTGTACTTTGAAAATAAATTGTTTGCAGTGCGCCTACTTACTCAAAATTGCAGCTACCCAAACTTTTTTTATTGACTTTAAAAGCGTTTAATTTTGTTTTTCATGATTTCTGTCAATTTTTCTTTAAAATGACTATGCAAAATCCAAATTAAGCAAAAAAAAAAAATAACTTCCTACCTACCAACATGAAAAATAACGGTTCAGAGCACAGCAAACAAAATTTTTTTTAAGGACGGCCTTATCTTAAACAAAGATGGACAGTTTGGACAAAAGTTTGGGTAATTGCAATTTTGTGCGAGTTAAGATAGGAGCATGGCAAATAATTTTTTTAACAAAAATCTAGAATGACATAATTTTCTTTTTTATCATTCCTCTAGGCTTGAACTCACGACCTCTGCATTAAGATGTGTTAATGTGATTTCAAGACAGAGTCTTGATTTGAACAATTGATACTAGAGAACCTGACTGTAGACAGAAAGTGTTAGATTATGGCAGAGGTAGTATCAGTTGTGTAGTGCTCAGAGGAGAACGTCTTCACTAGAACAAAACCAAAGTAGTGGTACAGAGGTAGAGCATCCGCCTCGCATGTGAAAGGTCGTTGGTTTGATCCAAGGTCATTTTCCAGAAGCTTCCCGACTTTGCGCTCTGGGTGAGTATTTAGAGGATAGTTCTAGGTCTGGCTGGCCCAGTCTCCGAATAATGTGACTGGGTGGGGTATCATACCATGTGTCTGTTAGTTTAGTTTATACTAATTTATATCAACTCAATTGCGATGAAAGCTCAGAGCTGATATGAACTGCTCTAGGGTCCGCTTCCTTGGTAAAACCAGTACTGAGTGTTGTTTTATGAGAGCCATCAGGTCAATCAGGGGATCGAACCCGCAACCTCTGACATGAACGGCCAACACGCTTTCCATTACACTACCGCTCTGCTTGTCTGTTGCATGATACTCTAGTGTGGCAGACTCAGCATGAGTAGACATCATTGTGATAAGATTGAACAAGAGTTGTCAGAAGACAACAAAGCTTGCCTCTGGCGGTCTAAGTCCAAAAAGGGCCATAAATGTGCAAAAATGCAATCCAGAGTTATGGTTCTTGTCTGTTTGTTCCATTGATGATGGTGAACACACATGCAAAGTTTCATTAACATCCAATGAGTGGTTGCACAGATATCTTAAACTTAAATGCAAAAGTTTAACCTGGGTGTCCACAGACGATGACGCCGATGCTGATGTCATGGCAATAGCTCTCCTTGGACTTCGTCCCGGCGAGCTAAAAAGTGACATTTAACACCATACAACAATAATAACAACATACTAGAAAAATGCTCACTGACAAAATCTCTATAAAAAGTATCATCCAAAGGACACAGACAGGGTTACTGTATCAAAATGATAAATAAATAAAAATCAATACCTGAAAATCTTTGCCAAGTTTGGTAGTGAGCCACTGTTTCACCCCATCTAGGTCAGTTCCAGCCTTGATGAGTCCAAGCTTCCCTCGTCTCTTGATCAGCTGATCTGGCTTCACAACCAGTTTCTGGAAATATACAGCACAATATATACATCAACTAGAGTATTAAAAGTTAAAATTTGAAAACAGAACTTCACATTTGTTTTTAAAGCGGGGATCAGCATGCAAAACAAGTATAAACATTATGTAAGTGCTTTATATAAATATCAATGCATTTAAGATACATGTATTTATTTAATAGATCTATTTAAATACTAGAATGGTTCTGGGGAATTCAGAAGTTGAAAATGTCTAGTACATAAACTAAATGGTCCAAAGTTTTATATTTTTGTTGTTTTCCTTCAGGCCATAATAAAATAATTGCTAGATTATCATCCCCCTTATTTTCATGCTGCCCCGCCCCTTTTTATTTTCATAAAAAAAAACAAATAAAGAAAAAAACATCAACATTTTTAAAAATAACAAATAAAATCCTCCGGCCCTCCCTGTTTTTAAGAAAAAATTGGATGATAATCCAGCAATTAATTTATTATGGCCTTATCCAAAGTATATGTCATGTTTAAATAAACTGTAAAATGATTTCCGATAGATCTAAAAATAGATTTTATTTACAAATCTAATTTCTTAGACAATCTTGGAGTAGGGTTTTCAGTTTTGTGAGCTGTTTTATACATGTAGAAAAGACATAAATATAAGTATAAATATTACAAAGTCAACTTTTTTTAGGACCTCCAGAAAGATTATGGATCTTATATTTTCCCATATGCATGTTCATAATTTTACCTTTAATATATGTGTGATTGATTGAATGAATATTTAGCATCATTTTTATGCCATCAAGGGCTCACAGATGATCAGTTAACCTAACCACTGATTCATTGGATCTTGGAAGGTTAACCAGTACTCGAGTACACTTCATCTCTGCAAGTAACTGATAACTTTCCCACTAAAATCAGTGGTGAGAGACGAATGATAACAAAACGCAATGTTATATATCAACCATCACGGAGATTGTGGCTGGGCGGGGATTCAAATTCATGACCCCTTGCATTGCTTGTGTTATCATTCATGTAACATCTTGCTGATGATTCACTTTTTTATTCTCTATGTAGAGAATAAGTGTTGACCTTTTTATGCTATTTTGAGTAATTCACAAGTGAAATTAAATTAATAATTAAAATCAAATTAAATATTATTCATTGGAAACTGATACCAAAAAAAAATAGAAATAAATTATCTAAAATAAATAAGTGACTGTAATAAAGAAAAAGTCCATAATGTTTCAGTGTAAAAGGTCAGCAACTGTTTTGTTATTCAAGTTACATCCTTTATTCATTTGTAATTATAATTTGAAATTACAGTCTGCCTGTATGTAATATACACCTACAGATTTAACAAAGAACTTAATGGTTCATAGCATAGTCCCTTTACGATAACAGAACATAAAACACGGCCATACACACTTCCTTGTTAGTCTTCCAATGAAATCACAGCAGACTGCACCCATCTAAGGAATATAGTGTATTATATTCTATTCTTAAATTTTCCATAATATGCAAGTTATTTCACAACATTTCCTATCAGCTATGGAAGATAGCAATGTTTTCTTACTGGTAAGGAGACCTTAGCTCAAATTTTAAGTTTTAATAAGAGGGCATTGTTTGTGCAGCATTTTCTTGTTATCAAAAGATAAAAGATGAATGAGGTTATTCTTCAGAAATTATAAATGATAAAAAATTGATTATAATCCCCAAAATTGGATGTTCTTTGTCATGTAAAAATGGTTTTCATGCACATGTAGAACATATAAAAGGTCATATTTAATACTATGAAATCGAAAAACGGTACAAATACAATTAATGTTACATACAGAACCTGACAAGACATTATTTTATAATTATTAAATTTTCATTTTAAGTGCGCAATATGAAAATAAAGGTTAACAGAAAATTGTTAAATTGGTTTTCAATTAATGACCCAATAATTTATATTTTGAATCTGGTTTAACCCCAAGAGTTTCCATTTACCATTCATCATGCAGTCAGATATTCATAAGGTATATAGGTTGCGAATATTTAGCATTGATTTTATGCCATTGAGAGCTAACAGATCCTGGAAGATTATAAACAGTACTCAGCATGCCCGTCTCCCCAAATAACTAATAACTTTCCCATTTAAACCAGCCGTGAAAGGCTATGATCATGGCAAACACGCTATTCACATATCAATTATCACAGAGACAGTGGCCAGACGGAATTGGACTCACGTGTGTATGTTTATATACCCAGACAAAGTAGGTAATATCAAAGAATTTCTTTTTTTCCCACATGCCTTCATGAAACACATAGAAAACTTCTAAACCTCAATCAAATATTTAAAGTTCTATGTCTTTGCTATCCTAAGGGCTCTAGTTTGCCCCTTTTTGGGAGTAACAAAATTCTCAATTTCAAAATGCATATGGGGGGAGGGGGGAAGTTTGGAGATTTTTTAATAGTATGATTTTGATGACATTGTAGTCTTCTACAATAACATAACATTTTAATACATTTCATATACATGACACATTTATTGTTATGTATATTGGCGGAACTTGTGCTATGTAACTTTCCTAATTTCTTTAAAAATAGCAATTATTTTCACACCAAAGTCAGCGGCGCCTGAAAGTGCAAGCAAGAGCCCTGTATCCATTTCACCAATGTGAATAACATGTGTAAACAATGTTAACCCAGACTATAAATCAGCCAATGAGCAGTCTCATTGGGAAGTCTACGTAATATACATATATTTTTTACTTATTAACACACTTCTAAAAAATGAGATCGAACCGGATTAGCTCAGTTGGTAGCGCATCTGACTATCAATCCAGTGTCGTGAGTTTGAATCCCTGCCAAACAACAGTTTCCGTGATGATTGATATACAACATGTATTGTGTCTCATTATCATTCATCTTTCACCTCTGATTCAAGTGAGAAAGATATCAGTTACTTGTGGAGATGGGATGTGCTTGAGTACTGGTTAACCTTTAAGGATCCGAGGAAATAGTGTAATACTTACATAATATAAAAAAGATAATATAATTTACACTTTTATTTGCCATCTTAAATACACATGAGTCTCCAAGATATGAAATCATTAAACATGTATTTTAAACAAAGTAATTTCATATTTCAGTTCAGAAAATTTGTATTGGAGGAGTAACTTTACCCCCAATTTTTAAAAGTAAGGGGTAAATTTACCTCCATTTTTTGAAAACTAAGGGGTATGAGGGTAAAATACCCACAAAATGACCTTATCTGAGCCACTGAATCCAATAAAAAAAAATAAGAATAAAGCAAAATAATTCAAACATTAGCAGAAGAAAGCATAATATTATACTTTTGGGAGGGGAAAAAACACATATTTGTTTAAAGTCTGTTAAATTGAAATCTAAAATAACAAAACAAGGTTAAAGAATCGCAGGTAGTGTTTATATCTTTACACTGTCAAGCATGTCATGAATTAAATCCATGTATAACAGGTAATGTCTTCACATCACATTACATACACTCAATCTGTATGTATTTGTTATTTCAAGTTAAATGAGACATTTCAATAACAGTTGTATGTATGTTCATGTGCATGTGTACAGGTGCAAATTTGTTAAACTGCCAGAAAGAGAATTTGACCTTGGATATAGAAATATGAAATGAAAGAATGTATTTCATTTCAGCAAGGACTTGTATAGAAGGATAGGAAACTTGCATCTCCTGACTAAATGTTGATGAAACAGCACATGAAGGATTCATAGTTTGCAAATTAATCATTCATAATTCATAAGCAACTGATTTCTTGTACATAAACTCCAAGTTGTATGTAATCTTAGATGTTTAAACATGTTTCTATCACACAAAATGCTCTTGAATTAAAGATATTGAGGTTTGAAGGAAAATTTATCGTAATTTGTTGTTATTTTAACTGCAGTATACAAATTTTGTAATCACAAGTACATCAACAATTTTAAACACACATTTCTGTGACTGGTATTGTTTTGATGACAATTTCATTCTGCGCTCAGTGTAAGAATTTTTTTTGTATTCCTGAGATGAATGGAAGTTGTTTAGATATTTAATTACAAGATTTTGCGTGAATATGCGAGCATTCACACAATCTCATTCAGTTGCCTTTTCTTCTCTATATAATTCTTTGATTTCTGTCTGACAGTCCAATTATTCATCATGATTTTATCAGTATAAACAAACCTTTAAAGGGAATCTATCAGGATTTTTCAAAATGGTTAAATTAGTTTTTAACAAATTTGTTCAATTTATCATGTCCATATATATTCACTGACCCGAAAGAATATATATTGAAAAGAGATTTTCTAACTTGGGCTATGCACATAGGTCAGATTAAAACAGATTTCCTGCTTAAATTGCAAAATATTTTGTGGCGTATTAAATGGGTGAATGTGATTACATTTTGATTTCAATATGATCAGTTATACAGGTTTGCACGTAATACAGGCTGACTTGTTTCATCTTAGAAAGAGGCCAAATGACGATGTGAAAGTAGTTAAGTGCTGTTTATTTTTAGAAAGAGGATTTCATTTCATATTTGGCATTTCAATTCAATTATTTATTATGTTATGTTTTGATGGATTGACATACCAATCCATTTGAAATACATTTCTTTGAAAATGATAATGAGATGCTTTTTATCTATGTTAAAAATAATTATCTTTTTTAAGGCATTTATAGCATTTTATTCTGAAATAATCCCTTTAAAGGCAGTGTGTCAAGAAAAAATGCTATAAATATCTACTAAACAAATTATCATTACAAATCATTCTATTATAATATGATATTCATAGTGAAAATTGAAACAAAATTCCTATTCTAAAAATAGATTTCATGCACATACTTCTTGATGACCTTTACATTGCCAGTTAGTTTCACTGTAAGATGAATCAAACTTAACAATATATCATCAATGATTGATCAAATTTAAATAAAAATAAAATCACATGACTTATTTAATATGTTACAAAATATTATGAAATTTTAAGTAGAAAATATATTTCAGTGTAACCTGGGCACTTAGATTGGTAGGGCTGGAAAATTCCACTCGTCTGCTCATCATGATGAGAGAACATTTGGTCAGGACAAGTAAGATTTAAGAAACTGACCTTTATATTTCATTGATTTAAGGCATTCATTTAAAAAATTTGGACAGGGAGGATGAGTAGCTTTATTAAGAAATTTCAAGTCCTGATCGGGTCAAGATACTTGTGAAAATTGGGTGTGCTCCAGTACTGGTTAACCTTTCAGGATCCCAGAAAACAGTGGTACGGTTAAATGATCACCTGTTAGTCCTGGATGGCATAAAAATGATGTTAAATATTCAATCAATCAATCAATCAAACTAGCTCATGTCTTCTCTAGAAGACGAAACCTATTTTTGTTCTGTCTTTGATATTGGCTTTCATTGTTGCTCATTGAAATTGTAATGACTATTTTTGGATTGTCTCAATTATAATTTCTAGAAGTTTGACATTGATATTGTAAATATGCAAAGATGTTTCAAATGACTAAGAAGTTATTTTTTAAAAGAGTATAATATGATATCCCTGAAAATCAATGAAGAAACTTCTCAAATCTCACCTCTGTGTTTAACCATCCATTGTCATCAACAAGTTGACCCCAGTTAACTTCCTCGGTAACAACAGCAAACTTGTTCTTGATGGAAGAACCTTCAAGAAATTTGTTTAGGAGATCTTTTCCCTTTGCCTCGAAGATGGCCTTAGCTGACATCTTGTTTATAGCAAGCAGTTACCTGAAATCATTAAAAGAAGAGATTTTCATTTATATATATCCATAATGGTATATCCCAAGTGTTTTTCAGATATTTATTCAAGTAAAACAAGAGCATGGCATTAGAAGGCACAGATGCTCGTTTTTTATTGCAACTATTATGCTTCAAACCATCTTCAGTATTCTTTTTTGAATGGGGTCTAATGCCATTTTCAACACAATTCAGGTTATATATGGCATATCCAGTTTAACTAGTGGAGGAAGACCTCAGACTGAGTAAGAACCATTGCCCTTCTGCAAGTAACTGACAAATTTTCTCATATAAAGCTTTTGTAGCGAGATGGACTCGAACCTTCGACCTTAGCGGTGGTAAGTAAGTGATTTTGAGGCAGCATCTTAGACCACCTGGCCACGGAGGACCCTAAACAATAATACATTTGTATATTGAGTTATAATAAAAAAAAATGTTTTTCGCACACTATTTTTTTTTTATATATTTAAAAAAAAAGAGACAAAATATTTCTACCTTAGAATCTATCTACCCAGTTTTGAACGTTAAAGAGGATCAGGAGGGAGCAAACAGAGGCTATTTCAATTTTTAACCCGACTCAACTGATGAATGACATTATGCACCAGACATTTGTAGCCCATGCTCTCCCCAGACTGAGAAATAGTGAGGCCTATGACTCTGCGGAGTCCTGGTAAATGCCCTTTTTTAGGATATATCTCCTTTATAAATTTGGTTAAAATCCATTGAAAAGGGAGAGTGCTGGGACATCCAGTCATTCTGGCTTCAGAATAATCTCAAGTATTCCCCTCTTGTCATGCCTATATCTCTTGACGTAGTTTCAATAAGCAATTACTCTTCATAAACTTTTGAAAGACTGGGGTTAGCGTACTTTCCATGGACCTGAGGTAGTAGATTCCATACCGTTATTAATTTATATAACTAGCTGCAAAAAAATATGGCATTATAGGCTTAACTGATAACAAATGCAAAGGCCAGTCAGCTTTTCTCTCAGCTCTGATATAAATAATAACTATTACCTCATTGTTCTACTTCTCTCAGCCAAAATGTTTAGATCAGTGTCCAACTCTTAATATTAAAATGTTCAACATAAACAACTCCAAGGCTTAATTAATGATCTGATATTCTCAGGAAATGTTTTTCCATCCAACAAGTTATCCATCCCACCAAAAAATAGCATATTTATTATGACAACAAATATCTTCTTACCATTAACACGACAATTATGCTTACCTTTTTTCTATTCCACATGAAAGTCAATTACTAATTACAATTTATTTATAGTGACTAGATGAAGAAGTAGAACAAAACTGAGATAGACTGCACAAAGGTATTACAACAGCTCTATAACGGGTGACGGTCACTTCGTCAACCTGCCATCTCGTCAACATGGAGATTGTGCACAAAGGGGGTAGTCAGGTCGTCAACCTGGCAATTGTGTATAGATCACACTTGATGGGGTGATAATTGACGATAATTGTCGTCATTACTTATTTAAATAACGGTTGATGTTTACGATTAGATAAATTAGGCTTATAATATAATTGTTTGGATGCCAATCATTTGGGATTTTTTTTAAACTATATATAAATATATAAAACTATTTCTTTTCAGGTTTCCTGTGGACGAAAATGTAATTTAATGTGGATGTAGTTGTTAGACCCATAATTCTACCTGATTTGAATCGAAAACAGTATAGATCCAGAATTTGATCCGTCTGATTCCACAAAATTCCAGATAATTTAAATATGCTTCAAATATTGTCGTCTGCTATTCAAAGTATTGAAAACTGTATATTTTGTACATTTAAAAAGGTATCCGAACTATAGAGGCGCCTCAAAGGCGACAGTCGTCAAGGTGTGATAAACTGTTTCACGCATAGCCCATCCCGCCATTGTTTTGACGACTCTATGCCCAAACATCAGTTTGACGAGGTGACTTATTTTTTACTATATATTACCAGTTTGACGAGATGGCAGGTTGACGAGGTGACCCGAACCCCTCTATAACAACAGCCTATATATCGTTGTAGCGGAAAATGAGGACAATTTCCGACATTATTTAAGAATATTTTATTCACATATATTATCAGTTGTGTAAGTTTTATATTTTAAATGGTTGTGACAATTTAACTAAAATAATCAACTAATTTAAAAAAATATATTTGCACTTTTAAAACCAAAATGTACAGAAATTGTATGAAAATTGAATATTTCAAAATGCCAAATGATGACAAGATGTCATTGAGCCTATTTTTTTATAAGAAATGCCTAAACTGGCATTATCACAAAAAAAAATATACTATGTACTTCCATGCAAGGTTCAGTGCCAGACTAGTATTTCTGTTTCTATTTTTATGGTTCAAACACCTGTTAACGAAAAATGTGAATAAAAGCGTATCTGTTTAATTATTTTTATTCAAATATTCAAACAACAGCCCAATGAGAACAATAACTTAGAATTAAACTTGACGTCAACTATAACAAATACATTTACCCCACCCACCAATTTGTTCACTGTATAAATATGTCAACAACTTGCGCCGCTAATTCGGCTTTACTTTTTACTGTAACTAAGACAACTAGGTACAAAGAAATTCTCCAACATACTGATGTAGTGGTTCTGAATCAAAACCTACCTTTGTAAGATGTGTTATAATCCAAAACAATTTATAGAATCAAAATTAATATCGTACGACGTGACATGAAATATCTTGCAACGATATCGTACGAGTAACCTCTGACCTTACACCGACGGTGCATTATTTTAATACATCGTGATATTTACCCTTAGTTTTCGGTCATGCTTAGTTATTTTTATTCATAACTTGTTCTTGTTTACTGATATTCTGTTTTTATGTTAAATAGACACAAGCTCTAAAATATCAGTTGAAATTAGGCTTTTTTAAAGTCTTTACTTGAATTAAAAAAAGAAAAAATATCGGTATATATTATCAAGAAATTAGAGAGAAACTTCACATCTAATTCCTAGAAACTGCCTGTAGGCCTATCTTTGTCATACCGTGTCTCTCATTTTATTAGACTTCAAGTGACGTAGGCCTACGGGTTTGGTTTATATTTAATGCACATAATGTACAGGTATTTAGTGTATGTAATCATATATTCAGATTAAAGCTGTTCAGAATAGCTAACTTGAGTAATCTAGTTTATATAATTTATGCAAAATTGAATGGTTGGATACAGGACAATATAACAGAATAACTGCTACAACATTAGTGCATATCAAAGCACGTTGTCGAACGATTTGATATCACCCCTATTACGGCGATTAAATGAGACTACTTCAACATGTCCGATACCTCAGCATAATAACATCGCTTTTCATACTTACAAGCACAACATGTATACTTCTACATCACAGGATTTCGAGAAAGATTGTGATTTTTTCGTCGCTTTAACTGTACATATTTTTCAAGTGTGTTGAATACAGGTAACAGTTTCAATAAAAAAAAAAGATAAAAAAAATAAAATAAAGGTATTATTATTTTTTAGCCTTGAATGCGGTTTGAACATACGACATCCTGCGTGACAGTACACCACTGGACCACTTTGGAGCCTTATGATAGTATTTAATATACGTCTTATGTTATGCAAATCGTTGTAACCGACTAAAAGTGTTTGCTGGTGAACATAAAGTACCTCGAAATGTGTATGTTATATCTAAACATTGTTGCGGTTTGCTAGTACTGCTAGTATAGCCTCATTTTGAAATCCTTATGTAATTGAGGTCAACCAATCCAGTGGGATGTAGTTGTCTTACAATTGCTACAATCACCGGTCGTGGAGGATTGAGCACCTTTAACTGTCTTCTCTCTATCTTTCTAATGACAAATAAGATAACTGTATTTTCTTGTGTTTGAATAAACCGGCTTGAGTCCATATTTAATATGGATGTCATTTTTTGATAACAGGTTTTTCAAACGTCATTAGTACTCCGTTCTGATTACAGATTTGTCTGCTAAATCTTTATTTCTTTATCCTTATAGCTTTTAGTTCTGCACTTTACCGTATTAATATATTTCTCTAAGTTTACTATCTACTTATGCTACGTATAAAGCAATTATTGACGTTTAGCACCCTTATGACCTCAACTTGTATTTTTACGGATACAACTTGGTGTATTGATATATAAAACAAATATAAAACACGTAAAGTTGTTCAAGAAATGCTTCCGAAGTGATAAATTGATCTGTAAATTACTGTTTTCAATCTTAAGGGGTTAATTCCGTCACTTTTCTCCAATGGTTGAGAAAACGATCATGTTTCCATTCAAAAACACATGCTCGCTTGAAACTTAAATACAATGCCGCTCGTATCTGCTATATTTTTTTTATTTAAAAACGAAATAATAGTATGAAAATAAAGGTGTTTTTCACCTCAATGCACAACCGCGTGCACAAAAGTACTGGTTTATCGTGTGTAATTACCACCGAAAATGCGGTGTAGTAGCCGCTTATGTAACGTATACGTTGGCCAGGGTGTATCTGATAAAAGTGCTTATGGGGGTTATGCAACATGCAACACCTTTACGTACATTTGCACCTATTTAAGCAGTATTCTATTTGCAAGCAGCATTGAATGATGTTCATCCTTCAAAGTAATCAGAAATAATAACAACAATGAGTACATCCTCACTTTCATTGTTAAATAACTACAATTCATAATTTATCTATTAGTTGTAAATTATAGATCAAATATATATTATTTATCAAAAGAAAAAGTAAAAATACTTTGATCAATAAACTTGTGTAATTATGTGTAACCTGCCTCGGTTTTAAGTTCGATTTTAAGGTTATTAGTTTTGTCGTTGTAGAGTTGTGTCCCTTTAATTTGTGAACATTTTGGGTTTCCGTGCAAAAGCGTATAATGGCCTGATCAAATATTTTTCAAATTTTAATACAATTTTTATAATGACAAAAAAAACAAAAAAACACTCTCTAATTTGTGAATAATCATTTTTTGGGGTTTCCTTTCAATAACCCAATATTTTGAAATGAAATACAGTCGTTTTTTTTTTAATACAGATGCAAAAACCGTAGTTTGGAAACCTTTATTGCAAAGCAGGGGACACAAATTACCAAATTTGCTTGTTAATTTTAAACCCAAAATGCAAGCAAGTCCGGATTACAATCTCTGTGGATCCTATGTTTTTATCAGTTTATCTTGCTGACTAAATTTCCATTACTATTATTATTCTAGAAATTAGAATAAGAACTGGTAAAATAAATAAATTAACATTTAACATGTTAAATCGTTGTTTAGTAAACAAGTCTTATTAATAAACTAAAACCAGTCAAATTTAGATACCTGTAACTTGAATAAAGTCTACCTGTACTGCCACAGTGATTCTATTGCACCTGGATGACCCGATGTCAAAAATTTCAGTGTGCCTGCCAGGTGCTGAAAATGATGTCAATTACACCCGCAACAGACGACACAGTGGAAATTTCGTGCGATGAAGGAAAAAATATATATCTACTAGTGTTTTGATTACTAACCTGTACCAATGTTATTCTTACATTATAAAGTGTTTCATTCGTAATTATTTGAAGACCATTGGCCTCTGATATCTGGATTGTGTTACTTAACGAAATATGTGATGCTGTAAAACGACGGGATGGTGTTTTTTGTTTTTATTTTTGGATTATTTTGCAAAACAAGTTTGAACAGGTAAGTCTTTGGACATCCCCCATGCAGCTTGTTCATTGGCAATTTCTTCGAACAACAATGAAAAGTATCCCTTGTATACCTAATACCGCGATATACCTATTACCGTGAATGCCCGTATAATAACAATATCCCAGACATGCACAAAGCTCCAACTTCCGTTAGCGTCGGCATTTGTTTACATTTCGTACCGGCAACTGTTTATTACTCAGCAAACCTAAGTAACTTTATTACTGTTTATTATTGATGCCATTATTTACACGGATGTCAAAATTTTAGACTCGCGGTAATAGGTATAGCAAGTATACATATCGGACATTGGTATACAATATTTTGAAAATTTACTCTAACAAACATTAACTGTTCATGTTCGGCATTAATATATTATTTTGTTATGTAAATCCACTGTTATAGATAGAGTCAATATAACCCGCGCTAGAAGTTTAGATATTTTTAAAAAGTTATAGCAAACTCTTGGGCCAGTTCAATTAAACATCTCAAGCCGAGCTTTTCGTCAACTAAAAAAACTCAATTTCTCTTAATAGTTACTTCAGTTGAATTATAATGCATTTTAATAACATATGGGAGTTAAGGGGGTGGGGGAAGGGTGTATGCTGTGTTTTACAGTAGATCCGCCACTGATACAGGTTTACACGTAGTAAAAAATATTTCATCTTAGAAAGAGTCCAAATGACGTCAAGCAGTGGTTAAGTGCTGTATATTTTTAGAATGGGGATTTCGTCTCAAGTTTACCACTCAAATTTAAATACCGATTTTATCATATTTTGGTGGATTTGCCATACCAAACCATTCGGATTTGATTTATTAATGATAATAAGATTCTTTTTATCCATTTCAATAATTATTTTATTTTTTAAGACATTCCTAGCGTGTTTCCTGATATATTCTCTTTAAATGACCACGCATAATTGAAGTCGGGACCAAGTTTTACTCATTGGTAAAGGATAGCAATCAAAATAAGCATTGTGAAGAAAGTTATAGCAATTAAAAAAACTTAATTGAGAAAATAAACAAGTTCATATTATCTCAGTTACTACAAACCATTCATCATTGAAACTTTGCATGTATCTTCGCCATAATGGGGACTGAAGGGGATGCACGGGAAAACTTTATTTCAAATTGGTTCTAAGAAATAATTATTGCCCCCTTTATGTAATTGTAATATACATAAAAAGATGCTTACTAACAGAACTTTATTTTTCCTTTTAAGGGAAGATTGTTCCGCCATTTTCTGGAGTGGACATATTATTTGAACCGGACGCCATAGCCAGTGAATTAACTAGATATTTTCTAGTCACGATATCACCCCTCCATGACTCTTACTGAATTTAGTTAAAGTAGGTAAATGTTTTTTATTGACTGCATGTATTATGGAAACAACTATTTTTGAGCAAAAGGTGTTCGCAATATTACATAGATCACGTAAAGTAACTATATGCATGCATGTCATTGTCATAGGTCAGAATGTAAACCGTAGCTGTTAATGTTCGGATGCCGAATGTTGTTAATTACACTATATATAGTACTTTTTTCATAAACGATTTGTTTATTCTCTATTGTATTAATAAATCGACCAACTGACATAATTCAACATTAGTTATACACACTTAACCTAATATAATCATTAAATTTTACTACAAATACGGCAATATTTCTATTTCAAAACAGTCATGTGTATAAACGCTGTTCATGGAACCAAATGGTTTGGCAATATGTCGTGTCGTAGGTTGTCGGATCCCATCTACAGTGTATTTGGTCCGTATATCATATAATAAACTAAAACCAGTCAAATGTAGATACCTGTAACTTGAATAAAGTCTACCTGTACTGCCACAGTGATTCTGTTGCACCTGGATGACCCGATGTCAAAAATTTCAGTGTGCCTGCCAGGTGCTGAAAATGATGTCAATTACACCCGCAACAGACGACACAGTGGAAATTTCGTGCGATGAATGAAAAAAATATATATCTACTAGTGTTTTGATTACTAACCTGTACCAATGTTATTCTTACATTATAAAGTGTTTCATTCGTAATTATTTGAATACCATTGGCCTCTGATATCTGGATTGTGTTACTTAACGAACTATGTGATGCTGTAAAACGACGGGATTGTGTTTTTTGTTTTGATTTTTGGATTGTTTTGCAAAACAATTTTAAACAGGTAAGTCTTTGGACATCCCCCATGCAGCTTGTTCAAACGGTTTGGCAATATGTCGTGTCGTAGGTTCTCGGATCCCATCTACAGTGTATTTGGTCCGTATATCATGCCCCCCTCCGCATTTCCCTGTAATTTACCTGTAGAGATTTATAAAATGTAACTTGCACTTTGCTGGTGATTTAGTCTGCAGTGTTATTAATATGTTTTGAATTGAAGCTTTTAACATAGTGCAGGTTAATATGCTTTAATTTGTGAAGGAAGACCTCAGAATGATAATGAGTGGAACCAACAAATTAGTAGCAAGGTTTCTCTTATGAAAGTCAATTAAGTATACTTGTAAGTCCAGTTTACAGTATTAACGGACCCTCTGTTTTTACCCGTTTATCGTTATTTTATTTATTCGATATATACTAGACATTTATATAAAAATTAATATCACAGATTTATTTAACAAAAAACTTAATTTGTTTGTCATATAGAAGATAAAAATAAGTAAAATTTAGACCTGAATATAGTCTGCCCGTTTTACCATAGTGATTCTGTTGCACCTGTATGAACCGGTGTCAGACCTGTCAAATCCTGAAAATGATGCCAATTTCATCACCAGTTTCGTACAATGAAGGAAAATTGATAATATACGGATTTGAATTGTTAAAATATCAAATAAAAGTAACGTATTGTCTGTTGTTTCATTTGTAAATGAAAACATCTTAATATAACTTTTGTGGAAGATAACCGAGCACTTCAAGTTGTTACTTGGCAGGTGACGCTACTGTCTGATGGACATGTTCTTGAGTATTTCGACCATACAGTTAGTGAACATGTTAGTCTTTTGATGTTTCTCACGAATCCGATTCAAGCATATATATTTCTACGATTTGTAACTTACCAGAACACAGTTCAAGGTGATCTGTTCTGATTACCCCGTGTCGGTCCGTAAACGGTTAAGATTATGTGCGCCCATGCACATGTATTATTCATTGAATTTTCAATTTATTTATTATTTCTGGTTTGATGATAATTGAATTTTCTATAATTGATTATTAGAAAATTTTATTTCTTTTATACAAGTTAGTTATTGAGAGCCCTCGTTGCCTCCCCGACTATCATATGCCATTTCGGGCATTAAACATAAACTTTGCAAACATACATGTTATTCAGAGTCTTCATATATTGCATTTGTGAAACACGAGTGTACGGGGATTGCCATAAACAATATACTAAAGGAGCGTATCAAGTTTTAGTTTTGTTTATGTAAATTCTTGTAAAATGTTGTTAATTACATTCGTGTTCAGATATATCCCACACATATAGTATTATCAACTACTTGCGGGTAGATATATTCCAAATATATAGTATTGTCAACTACTTGCGGGAAGATATATTCCACACATATATAGTATTGTCAACTACTTGCGGGTATATATATTCCAATCATATAGTATTGTCAACTACTTGCGGGTAGATATATTCCAATTATATAGTATTATCAACTACTTGCGGGAAGATATATTCCACATATATAGTATTGTCAACTACTTGCGGGTAGATTTATTCCACATATATAGTATTGTCAACTACTTGCGGGTAGAAGATATATTCCACATATATAGTATTATCAACTACTTGCGGGAAGATATATTCCACATATATAGTATTATCAACTACTTGCGGTAAGATATATTCAACATCTATAGTATTGTCAACTACTTGCGGGAAGATATATTCCACATATATAGTATTGTCAACTACTTGCGGGTATATATATTCCAAATATATAGTATTGTCAACTACTTGCGGGTAGATATATTCCACATATATAGTATTGTCAACTACTTGCGGGAAGATATATTCCACATACATAGTATTGTCAACTACTTGCGGGTAGATATATTCCACATACATAGTATTGTCAACTACTTGCGGGTAGATTTATTCCACATACAAAGTATTGTCTACTACTTGCGGGTAGATATATTCCAAATATATAGTATTGTCAACTACTTGCGGGTAGATATATTCCACATATACAGTATTGTCAACTACTTGCGGGAAGATATATTCCACATATATAGTATTGTCAACTACTTGCGGGTATATATATTCCAAATATATAGTATTGTCAACTACTTGCGGGTAGATATATTCCACATATATAGTATTGTCAACTACTTGCGGGAAGATATATTCCACATACATAGTATTGTCAACTACTTGCGGGTAGATATATTCCACATACATAGTATTGTCAACTACTTGCGGGTAGATTTATTCCACATACAAAGTATTGTCTACTACTTGCGGGTAGATATATTCCAAATATATAGTATTGTCAACTACTTGCGGGTAGATATATTCCACATATATAGTATTGTCAACTACTTGCGGGTAGAAGATATATTCCACATATATAGTATTGTCAACTACTTGCGGGTAGATATATTCCACATATATAGTATTGTCAACTTCTTGCGGGTAGAAGATATATTCCACATATATAGTATTGTCAACTACTTGCGGGAAGATATATTCCACATATATAGTATTGTCAACTACTTGCGGGAAGATATATTCCACATATATAGTATTGTCAACTACTTGCGGGTAGATATATTCCACATACATAGTATTGTCAACTACTTGCGGTAGATATATTCCACATATATAGTATTGTCAACTACTTGCGGGAAGATATATTCCACATATTTAGTATTGTCAACTACTTGCGGGAAGATATATTCCACATGTATAGTATTGCCAAGCACTTGCGGGTAGATATATTCAACATGTATTGTATTGCCAAGTACTTGCAGGTAGATGTATTCCACATAAATAGTATTGTCAACTACTTGCGGGTAGGTTATATTCCATATATAGTTGTTGTATGGTGTTTAGCGTCGCTTTCAACAATTTTTCAGTCATATCGCGACGGTGTCTACTTGAGACAGTATTCTAAGCGCTGTCACATTGGAGTATCATGCCGCAGACACATGGTATGATACCCCTACCAGTCACATTATACTGACACCGGGCCGACCAGACTTAGAACTCTCCTCTTAATGCTGAGCGTCAATCGAGGAAGCTTCTAGTACCATTTTTAAAGTCTTTGGTATGACCCGGCCGGGGATTGAACCCACGACCTTCCGCATGCGAGGCGGACGCTCTACCACTAGACCACACCGCATGCGAGGCGGACGCTCTACCACTAGACCACGCCGAGGTCTTCCATATATAGAGAGTATTGTAAACTACTTGCTGGTAGATGTATTCCACATATATAGTATTGTCAACTACTTGCAGGTAGATATATTCCATATAAAGAGAGTAGTGTCAACTACTCCACACATTAAAATATAGTCTTGCCATGTACTTGTAGGTAGATATATTCCACATATATAGTTTTGCCAAGTATATGCAGGTAGAAATATTCAACATGTATAATATTGCCAAGTACTTGCAGGTAGATATATTCAACATATGTAGTATTGTCAAGTACTTGCAGGTAGATATATTCCACATGATATAGTATTGCCAAGAACTTGTAGGTAGATATATTCCACATAATATAGTCTTGCCTATATTCCACATATATAGGATTGCCAAGTACTTGCAGGTAGATAAATTCAACATGTATAGTATTGCCAAGTATTTGCAGGTAGATATATTCCACATAATATAGTTTTGCCAAGTACTTGTAGGTTGATATATTCCACATAATATTGTTTTGCCAAGTACTTGCAGGTAGATATATTCCACATAAAATGTATTGCCAAGTACATGCAGGTAGAAATATTCAACATGTATTGTATTGCAAAGTACTTGCAGGTAGATATATTCCACATAATATAGTTTTGCCAAGTACTTGCAGGTAGATATATTCCACATAATATAGTATTGCCAAGTACTTGAAGGTAGATATATTCTACATAATATATTCTTGCCTATATTCCACATATATAGTATTGCCAAGTACTTGTAGGTAGATATATTTCATGTAATATAATCTTGCCAAGTGCTTGCAGGTAGATATATTCCACATATATCGTCTTGCCAAGTACATGCAGATAGAAATATTCAACATGTATAGTATTGCAAAGTACATGCAGGTAGATATGTTCCATATAATATAGTATTGCCAAGTGCTTGCAGGTAGATATATTCCATATACTATAGACTTTCCAAATGTTGCAGGTGATATGATGGTGAAACGAACTACGGCGTTGCAATGCATGTGTGTATGTTGTCTGTGTGGAAGAAAATGCCTGGTTGTTTGGCGAAGACGAAACATTGCTGAAAAAGTATGATTAACATAAATTCTTTTTAGATGAACTTGAGATTTTCATTAATTCAACATGCACGGATATTATTGACAAACATCGTCAAACTACATATTTTGAACATATCAAACACTTAAATTGCAATTTAATACACGGATTGTGCATATCTCTCCGGTTAAACAAGGAACACTGATTGTACAAATCACTGTAAGTAACGTCAACTGCTATTATGTTCTTACACGATGTCTCTTGTACCAAACCTATGACTGAATTTGTTTGAAACATCCTCTTCTTAATTTGATTGACAGACATGTCGGAGAAAGGGAACTAGTGACCAATGCGCTATGTTCAACAGTGTAAGTAAAACGTAGGCTATATTCACGACATGATAAATGTAAGGACAGCTTCTGAACTCCTCGTTTTATTTCGTTTTTTTTTATGTTTTCCATGATATCAGTGTTAACACAATCAATATCAGTCCAATTACTTGCACAGCAGCTGTAATTATCAAGACGTCTATGTACGACTGTGTTACATCCCTTAAAACACCTGCAACGAAAATGTCAGTTTAGTTAGCAATGATACATACTATACTGAGTCTCCAAGAAAAGTAACGTGTTTCAACAAAAGAGAATTTCGTGGCCTCATGTTGCTCGTGTAAATTTGTATTTGACAAGTGCAAAACCAAATGTAAAATTATAATTTTAATCAATTTTAAGATATTAAAAAAAGCTGAAGTATGTAATGACCGTAGTATGTAATGACACTGTGACAACGTTCTTAACTCTGCAAGCCGAGCCCGATTAGATCAGTCGGTAACGCGTCTGACTATCAATCCAGAGGTCGTGAGTTCGAATCCCTCGCCCGGCAACAGTCTCCGTGATGATTGATATACGACATTGTGATATACGACATTGTGTCTCATTATCGTTCGTCTCTCACCACTGATTCAAGTAGGAAAGTTATCAGTTACTTGCGGAGATGGGGTACTGGTTAATCCCAGGAAACAGTGGTTAGGTTAACTGATCGTCTGTTAGTCCTCGATGGCATAAAAAATGACGCTAAATATTCATTCAATCAATCAATCAATTAACTCTGCAAGGCACTTTCCAAAGAAAAAAAAACAGTTTCAACTTTGTAATTTCATCTAAAGACTACCAACTCTGCATAAAGGGCCCTTTTATCTATTACAGCTGGTCTAACGTTTTGATAAACGAATTCTATTATATAAACTTTACAAACAAGAGTGCCAATAATGTCCCTAGTGCTCATTTTTTAATAAGAATTCGATACAAACCTCGCCGGCCCGTGTCAACCATTTCAAAATATTTTGCAAGGAGGAAAAGCTCACACAGATAATATTAGCCCAAGGATCGTGAACATGGAATCAGCTTTTTCAGTGGTGTAGCTTAGCCAAAAAATATGTGTAGGGACGCTTGTAGGGGGTCCGGGGGCATGCTCACTCTAATTTTTCAGCTATTGTTGTAGGTGCGCTTTGACTTATATTTCTTACGTTTTTAGAGGACTGGATATCCTTGAAAACAGTGTTTGCATTTTTTTTCTCGATATGTATAATATGTTTAACCCTTTACTTCATATCGACACCTTTGGACACCTCTAATATAGACGCCTTTGGACACCTCTAATATAGACGCCTTTGGACACCTCTAATATAGACGCCTTTGGACACCTAATATAGAAGGCTTTTGAATTATTGGGTGAATTATGTTTATATTAACTGACAGAGTGGAAAACAGTGCAGGAAGTGTAACGAGCAATCTGAACTCTTCCTGCACTGTTTTCAAAGGCCTTCTGTGATTGGTGCGGGAAAACACGTATCTATGGAGTAAAGGGTTAAGTAATGGCGGTCACTTTGCAACGGTCACATTGCAATTATGGTGGCACTAACCATAATCTGAAATGGCAAGTCCCAAATAAAGAGAGAATCTGGCTAAATTGAACAAACCACTCATCTTAATTGGAAGTTTGTATGTTTATAAGAGAAATTATATTGGAAAATAAATAATTCTCTCGTAAAAGATAAAGTATGTGTAAATGAAATTAAAACAATGATATAGCCAGTGTAGTTAAATATATCATTTTTTATATCCATAGTTATATAACACAAAAAAACGTAGAGCACATACCAAATAAAAATATAGATTTACATTTAATTATAAGATATTAATCATTTGTAAAAGTGCTACTTTTTAAAAAAGAAAGAAAACTATTTCTTATTCATCTTATTTCAAGAGGGAAAATTATACTCTATAAAGAAATAGAAAAAAAGAGAAAGAACAATTACGAGTAAATGCTACTATTTATATATATAGTAAACTGACTACGAAAACAACGTTAATGTACTAAATGAAAAGAAAACAATAAGATCAAATGCAGAATGGATTCAAGAAGGAGAAATATCGTCTAATACCTCTGTTGCGTGCTATCAGGGAAATAAAAACTTTTGTCAAAAGTAAAGATTATATTTATGACGAATAATGGAAACTTTACTTATGCACAAACACGAAATATTAACGGAGACATTTTTTTTATCAAAACTTATATTCTCATCACGATTCATCGTCGATAAACATATTGCACTCTCATCTTAACTTCCATAGTTCGACTGCACTCTCATCTTAACTCCCACAGTTCGATTGTACTCTCATCTTAGCTGCCGCAGTTCGACTGCACTCTCATCATCTTAACTTCCACAGAACTTCCACAGTTCGACTGTACTCTCATCTTAACTTCCACAGTTCGACTGCACTCTCATCTTAACTTCCACAGTTCGACTGCACTCTCATCATCTTAACTTCCACAATTCCACTGCACTCTCATCTTAACTTCCACAGTTGACTGCACTCTCATCTTAACTTCCAAAGTTTCACTGCACTCTCATCTTAACTTCCACAGTTTGACTGCACTCTCATCTTAACTTCCACAGTTCGACTGCACTCTCATCTTAACTTCCACAGTTCGACTGCACTCTCATCATCTTAACTTTCACAATTCCACTGTACTCTCATCATCTTAACTTCCACAGTTGACTGCACTCTCATCTTAACTTCCACAGCTGACTGCACTCTCATCTTAACTTCAACAGTTTCACTGCACTCTCATCTTAACTTCCACAGTTTGACTGCACTCTCATCTTAACTTCCACAGTTTCACTGCACTCTCATCTTAACTTCCACAGTTTCACTGCACTCTCATCTTAACTTCCACAGTTCGACTGCACTCTCATCATCTTAACTTCCACAGTTCGACTGCACTATCATCATCTTAACTTCCACAGTTCGACTGCACTCTCATCATCTTAACTTCCACAGTTCGACTGCACTCTCATCTTAACTTCCACAGTTCGACTGCACTCTCATCTTAACTACCACAGTTCGACTGCACTCTCATCTTAACTTCCACAGTTCGACTGCACTCTCATCTTTACTTCCACAGTTCGACTGCACTCTCATCTTAACTTCCACAGTTTCACTGCACTCTCATCTAACTTCCACAGTTCGACTGCACTCTCATCATCTAACTTCCACAGTTTGACTGCACTATCATCATCTTAACTTCCACAGTTCGACTGCACTCTCATTATCTTAACTTCCACAGGTCGACTGCACTCTCATCTTAACTTCCACAGTTCGACTGCACTCTCATCTTTACTTCCACAGTTCGACTGCACTCTCATCTTAACTTCCACAGTTTCACTGCACTCTCATCTTAACTTCCACAGTTTGACTGCACTCTCATCTTAACTTCCACAGTTTGACTGCACTATCATCATCTTAACTTCCTCAGGTCGACTGCACTCTCATCTTAACTTCCACAGTTCGACTGCATTCTCATCTTAACTACCACAGTTCGACTGCACTCTCATCATCTAACTTCCACAGTTTGACTGCACTATCATCATCTTAACTTCCACAGTTCGACTGCACTCTCATCTTAACTTCCACAGTTCGACTGCATTCTCATCTTAACTACCACAGTTCGACTGCACTCTCATCTTAACTTCCACAGTTCGACTGCACTCTCATCATCTTAACTTCCTCAGGTCGACTGCACTCTCATCTTAACTTCCACAGTTCGACTGCACTCTCATCTTAACTTCCACAGTTTCACTGCACTCTCATCTTAACTTCCACAGTTTCACTGCACTCTCATCTTAACTTCCACAGGTCGACTGCACTCTCATCTTAACTTCCACAGTTTGACTGCACTCTCCTCATCTTAACTTTCACAGTTCGACTGCACTCTCACCTTAACTTCCACAGTTCGACGTCACTCTCATCATCTTAACTTCCACAGTTTGACTGCACTATCATCATCTTAACTTCCACAGTTCGACTGCACTTTCATCATCTTAACTTCCACAGTTCGACTGCACTCACATCTTAACTTCCACAGTTCGACTGCACTCTCATATTAACTTCCACAGTTTCACTGCACTCTCATCTTAACTTCCACAGTTTGACTGCACTCTCATCTTAGCTTCCTCAGTTCGACTGCATACTCATCTTAACTTCCACAGTTCGACTGCACTATCATCATCCTAACTTCCATAGTTCGACTGCACTCTCATCTTAACTTTCACAGTTCGACTGCACTCTCATGTTAACTTCCACAGTTTTATGAATAGTCTAGACTTTTACTTGAAGGATATATTTCAAATGGAGAAATTTTACTCATTGGTAAAAAGTATGTTGAACAATAAATCCCATGTTTCGATTGCTGTATAATACTATTTGTATAATACTGTTTGTATAGATATGCGTCAGTTTGTTGAACGTTCTGCTAACGAAGCAGTTGAATCAAACAGAGAGTTGTTTATTTTACACCGACAAGAAGTAATTACGTACATACATGTTGTAGTTAAGAGGAAAGTATGTCATTTTCTCTACTTTTACACCAAATCTAACACAATAATAAGACACTCATCTAGTACATGTATATGACGTGGCGGTTCATCAAAGTCTTGTTATAATAATCGTCCATTATTATCAATTATCATTATAGTTAATTAATGAAGTAACAAACGCCGATTATACAGAATCTTTACGCGATAATTAGAGATTTTATTTAAATGTGTATCCAGTTACAGTTGTGTAAACAAGCCTTCGGCCTACTAATACGTTTAGCAATTTATTTCATTATAAGAATATTGCATACAATTGTATTTAACGGTATTTCTGAAATTAACTAAACTGACACATACAATATTCAAAAAAATAATTATTATATGTAATATATACAAATAATGATCATCCATATATTTTTTAAAGCAACTGCTGTAAATATTGTAATGTATTCTAAAATATTGTATTTACAAAATAACCAAAAATAAAATGTAATTATTTGAAACAAAAAACCTAGAACAGAAATGTTTCCTTACAAATACTATAAAACATCATGGAAGAAAAAATTCTGAATAAGGATTCAAAACGAAATAAAGCTTACCAAATATTGGCCCTGCCATTGCCGACACGAGTCCAATTGCCGTGAACAGAAGTCCGAATCCAACACCATATAGATTTGTATCAACCAATTTAACAACGATAACTGCAAACGCTGCCACCAATCCTCCCTGTACAGTACCAATGAGCGAGGTTCCAAGTAACAATAAATTGTAATTAGATGACAAAATAAACAGAAGAATTCCCGTAAACTCACACATACAGTAACTTACTGGCAAAACAAGTGAGTTAATGCCGCTTTTCCGTTTAACTACTCCGGGTAGCAATCTGGCAATAAAACTCCCAATGCTGTAAGGTATAAAAATAAAGAAACCCTCCTCAACGGTAAAGCCTTTCCAAACGTATATATCTGTAATGAGTACCATTAATCCGTTCAAAGTAGCAATTACTAATGCTGATCCTGTCAGTAAGAATAGGTATTGTTTAGTGAATAACCCAAGCAAACGTGATAATAATGTAGGTTGTGAAGCAGGTTTTAGGAAACTTACATTCTCATTAACATTATCAACATCGCTTTCTTCTTTATTTATTTCGTACTTCAATTCTAAATTGATTGTAGGTTTTGTAGGGGGACATCCATCAAATGCATATAACATAACGAACACAAAACCGTTAAGGTATATTCCACCTAGAATGAGAAAAAGTCCATTCAAGCCGTACTGAATCAAAAGTTTCTTCAATAAGTATGGGTATGAAATGGTTCCAGCACTGGTTGCCGCTGAATGCAAAGATAAAACCAGCAACTTTTGAGATCCCTCAAATGTATTCACCAGCGCCACACTACCACTGATGTTTATAAAGGAGATACCAATACCTGAAAGGATATGACGAAAATGTGATTGTCGCAGCCAGCAGTTGATCAATGGTAACGCTTACGTTTCGCATTCGGGAGCTTTGGTGCCGATACACAGCTAAGCTAGGCACATACTTAAATACACCGTCGGATACCCACGTGTAATTCATTCCGATACTCTCCATTTATCACCCATGGGAACTTACGCTAGCTCTGTGTCGTTTTGTTTGAACAGAACAGAACAAACAACGTCTTACCAATACGGCGTTTGCATGAAACTAGCGTTGCGATTAGTGAAGGAACCAACCATATGGTTGCATTGTAGCTTGGTAGAAACAACGCAAAGCTAGTGTAATATCCCGCGGATGATAGATGGAGAGTATCGGAATTGACACCCGTGGGTATCCGACGATGACTTAAACACGGTTATCTAGTCTATCCCACAACCTGATTTCTCCCGAATCAGGTTTATTAACCACCAAAAAAAAAGCAAGGAATTATATGCCTGTCCCACTATGCATAGCAATTGAACGTTTACTAAACTTTCAGTTGAAGCAACTGACCAATCGATGTGCTCAAATGCGGCTTTCCCAACATTGCTACTTAACGAACCCGATCGGCAGAGCTGAGTCCGTCCTACAGACTAACGGCTACCGAAACTTCCTCGATCAGAATTTAAAGGATGTTTAAAGGACTGTTTGTCCCTAAAATAGCATAATGTGAATGCGTGTGTTGAATTTAGTCTTCAACTGAAATGGTAGGAACAATAGCATAATGTGAATGCGTGTGTGGAATTTAGTCTTCAACTGAAATGGTAGGAGCAATAGCATAATGTGACTGAGTGTGTGTAATTTAGTCTTCAACTGAAATAGTAGGAACAATAGCATAATGCGACTGAGAGTGTAGAATAAAGTCTACAATTGAAATGGTAGGAACAATAGCATAACGCGACTTAGTGTGTGGAATTAAGTCTTCAACTGAAATGGTAGACAAAATAGCATTATGCGAATGAGTGTGGAATCAAGTTTTCAACTGAAATGGTAGAAACAATAGCATAATGTGTCTGAATGTGTGGAATTAAGTTTGCAACTGAAATGGTAGGCACAATAGCATTATGCGAATGAGTGTGGAATCAAGTCTTCAACTGAAATGGTAGAAACCATAGTATAATGTGTCTGAATGTGTGGAATTAAGTCTGCAACTTAAATGGTAGACACAATAGCATAATGTGCCTGAATGTGTGGAATTAAGTCTGCAACTGGAATAGTAGGAATATGCTTTCGTAAAAAGTAACATTCAAGTTACGTTTGAAATAGTGATTTTACCCCATTAATAAAGCAACTATAACACAATAAGCATTTAATTTCATATATCAAATTTAATGTTAATTCCGATGTTATTACATTAGAAACATGTATGTATCAGTAAAAGAGTGAACTAGACAAAAATAAAATCTGTATTATTAACGAATACAATACGTTAAACACATGACATATTATTCTAATGAGGAAGTCAAAAATAGTTTCCCCATGATGCGAATTAGAGTTACATAAACTACCATGTATACTCTGCGTCTCAGAAAAAAAAAAATTGTTGGTAAAACAATATGCCATTTATGAACAATAACGTCTTCGCTCTACAGATAATTGTACTTTTCTATAGCTTAAATACGTTTTTAAATGTACCTGCTACAATGGCGATGCTGATGTCCAAGTATAAAACTGATCTGGCAAAGTATGAAGAAATAAATCCTGCCGGCGTCAGTATCGAACCAGCAACAGCAACCTTCCTCACACCGTATCTTGATACCAGCATACCACTTATAACACCTGGAAAGCCAGATGATAAAAGTACAGCTCTATATTGTACGATATGCATGATGGCTGAAAAAAAGGATAATATGGCAATTGCGACGGACAACAGGAAATGCAGTTGACACACCGTGTATTGCCGTATATGATTTATCCACTTGCCATACCTATAGCCTCGGAAGTATAATTATAAAAATATAATATTGATTTTAATAAGGATGTTAGCTCGTTAAAAATCGATCTATTATTATCTAAGATTGAATTGATCACGAAAATGGTATGTTGCCGTGTTCGTTTTAGTGCTACTACATTTTTAAGACGATAGCTACGTCAAAATTTAATATATTGTAAATCTTTATAGAATTGAGGTAATTATGACATCATTTTATTTTACATATGAATTTGAACGTTGAAATGAGCATTATACTTAAATATTTTAATCTTTGAAAAAATACACTGACAGCTTAGTATTTCTGTGATATATCTTTGCTTTAGAAAAAAATACCGGTTACATTCCATCTATTTTATATGGTTTTTTTTTCACCAAAAATCATAAACTTAGCATTTTTTTATATTTTAGTTTCCTTTGGTTCAACGTTACCACTTTTAGGATTTATAAAGACAATCATAGGCTATCGTGTATTTTAAGAATTATTTGTCAAATTACCTTAAACAGTGCATATTTCGGTGTTATTTTTGAAATGTTTATATGTGCTGTCATATTTTAGTTTAGAATTAGTCAAATACATACTATCACACACTCACACACTTGAAAATAAGAAACATGATTTTTTATTAAAAACAATGTTTATGGCTTAAATAGTTCAATGTGTCCCTAGCCATAAAACTGCAACAAAGATAATGGTTTCTTAAAAGAAATACAACTTTAAATTAAGAAATGAAATTGACACACAAGAAAATCTGAAAACTTTCAAGTCAGCAATCTTTACAAAAATACCTTTGTATACTAAATATTAATTAACATATTTATTATTATGACTGAGATATTAACTGAGATGTAGGCTTTTTATTAAATAGTGCATAGTTTATACCGCAGACAATCTATGGAAGAGCGAAAGTACCGCAGACAATGGACGGAATGTTCTAGTTTTATATGGTGCACAATCATCTTCATTAATATACCATACTTGATTAAGATATTGTATTGTACGAAATAAAAGTTTATAATTACCAGCATATAAAGCGTTGGTTATTATAACCTGTATGCATTTGGAAAACATAAGAGAAACGAGTATATATTGCAAAGAGCCGCACAATGTTTTGATATTATTGAAAGCCATTTAATAGAATACAAATCAGAACACATTTTGAACATACAGGCCAATACGTATAAGCCAATTTCGAAAAGAATTATACACAAAATGATGGCAATAATTTGATATAAGAAACAGGACAATCTATAACAATAATTACAGAAACATCGAGTTACAATTACACTTACCAGTACGTACGGTCACTCCAACAAAAACAGGACATTCTATAACAATAATTACATAAACATCGAGCTACAATTCCATTTACCAGTACATAGGGTCACTCCAACAAAAACAGGACAATCTATAACAATAATTACAGAAACATCGAGTTACAATTACACTTACCAGTACGCAGGGTCACTCTGACAAAAACAGGACAATCTATAACAACAATTACAGAGACATCGAGTTACAATTACACTTACCAGTACGTATGGTCACTCCGACAAAAACAGGACAATCTATAACAACAATTACAGAAACATCGAGTTACAATTACACTTACCAGTACGTAGGGTCACTCCGACAAAAACAGGACAATCTATAACAGTAATTACAGAAACATCGAGTTACAATTACACTTACCAGTACGTAAGGTCACTCCAACAAAAACAGGACAATCTATAACAATAATTACAGAAACATCGAGTTACAATTCCATTAACCAGTACGTGGGGTCACTTCAACAAAAACAGGAAAATCTACGTCAAAGCAACTCAAACCAGTATAGACGGGACGATCACTTACCAGTAGTTTGAGCAACTCCAACCAATAAAGACTGGACAACAGCAGTAGTCGGTCTCTCATCTTTAAATGTGTCCAACATGGCGATGAAAATTGCTCCAAATGAAAACATGACGCCATTGTATGTGCAGGAAAGGAAGAAAACTACGACGAATACCAACCATTTGTGATAACTGAAAGACACACATCGTCGAACAAAAGTGGTACTAATATAATAATACGTAATAATATTAAAAACAATAGCATTAATTGTAATAATAAAAGTATCACTTACTTATTTGATAAAACGTACCAGCCATTTGTGACAACTGAACAATAATGACAATAATATATTAATAGCTTGTAATAATATTTAAAATAACTTGCCGTCGGGTCCGTTTTCCTTGTAAACACTTAATATTGTTTTCGCGGTGCATTTAGTAAAATCTAAGATCTAACACGTTTGTTTTTTTGATTGAACGGTCAAACTTTATCCTCTTAACCACCAATCTATGTAGTAAATTTATTCGTTTTTAAGACACATATTATATAAAGCTGTACTGGTAAGATATCTCTTCTCTCATGAAATTTCCTGCCTGTCCCAAAATTCATAGCCCTCTAATGCGTCTACCTAAATGTCATGTTTTTCATAGTTCACTGTAGCAACTGACCAATCGGCGTGTTCGTTTGTCATTGCGATATGTTTCCCAGAAGGTAGAGCAACGACCGTACCTACAGGCTACTTACAATACAATGTCTAGCATTTGGCTATTACTTGGCTTCTTGCGATGGTGCTTGAATAAATTATGTTTTTTTTTAACATTTGGCAAGTAGTCGTTTTCAAGCGGCTGTGTTTTTCTCATTCATTTTTTTCTTCAGAGCAGAACAACTGCATGTTTTCAAACATACCACACATGTGTTATAGATGTATTCAATGTAAGAGTATAAGTAAATGCAAATTTGCAAGCACATTCACACGCATACGAGTTCAATGCACTTTATTACAAAACATTTGCATAATTTATTTTCGTTGAAAAGTGTACTAGTAACTAATGATATCTAAGCGCAAACACACTGTATTTTAAAGCTTTGAATGGAGGGTTAACACTATATAAGGAGTATTTGATCAAATATAATTAAGTATGCGCAAGGTATAATGTTAAATAGATCAAACCTAAAACATATTTTACTCAATATAAAAAGGTTAACCAAGTAACTAACCATGCACAAGCTATGAAAGTAAATAGACCAAATATAAAACAGATTTTACTCAATATAAAAATGTTAACCAAGTAACTTACCATGCACAAGCTATGAAAGTAAATAGACCAAATATAAAACAGATTTTACTCAATATAAAAAGGTTAACAAAGCAACTTACCATGCACAGGCTATGAAAGTAAATAGATCAAACATAAAACAGATTTTACTCAATATAAAAAGGTTTACCACGTAACTAACCATACACAGGCTATGAAAGTAAATAGACCAAACATTAAACAGATTTTACTCAATATAAAAAGGTTAACCAAGTAACTTACCATGCACAAGCTATGAAAGTAAATAGACCAAACATAAAACAGGTTTTACTCAATATAAAAAGGTTAACCAAGTAACTTACCATGCACAAGCTATGAAAGAAAATACCAAATATAAAACAGCTGGGCGATTTTAAAATACGCTAAAAGTAATCAAGTATGGGGTATAGTCTGGTCCCCAGTCTCATATAATATATGATGCGAAGGCAGCGGCGAGAGCACTTACGGTCCGAAAACCAGGCTAGTATGGGACATACTAATAGGGGGAGACGAGGAACATTTGATATTTCAAAAATGAAATACTGCATTCCAGCGGTTTTTAAGGTTAACATTTATCTCCGTAACAAAAATAGGATTCTCGGATGTTTATGTTTTTGTTATTCATTATTGTCCCAAAGTAGAAGAATCCGTGGTAAATTTTGTGGAACGCTATATATGGCCAACTAGATAAATGATAAAACGTAGAGCATTCGGAAATAATGCATTCTTTGTACTAGTGCAATGCACTTATTTGTACTTGAGTAATGCTGATATTGAATAAACTAAAGACATAAATGCTTCTACACGTGGTTGGTATTAAATAACGTGTAGTTGCATACATATAGGTAAAGACAAAGATTAATGCAAGGCATCAATAGCGCCGCAAGTTTGTTTTAAAGGAACAACAATGTGTTTGCTTTGTATGTTTATGTTATGAATACCAACAGAAAATGACCGTTTGTGTGAAATGTTATCAAGAGACAAACAATCATTTTAAACATGTAAGGATATTTTGATCTAGGTCAAATTAATGAGATTATATAAAATCAAAAGAAAAACGAGCTTTGCCGATTTACCAGAGTAAAACAATTCAAGGATTATGTGATGTTTGATACCTTTTCTCAAACACCAATAACAAGTTAAACACACATTACACGGCATTTTCAAAGCAACATTTATTACATAAATATTTGCCGAACGAAGAACCTTAACCTTATCTGTATATAAAAACCGGTTGCATAAATGACAAAAGTTGCTTGGTTTCATATAAGCTCTAAGATTTCATCAGTACCGAACTAAAGTAAATAAGTTTAAACTAATTTTCAATTGGTGACTGGATTAAATATGTCAATGCAGGAAAAATCTACATGCTCTTTATGCGTTTTTAGGTTATCCAAAGTAAGTATATTTGAATGTGCAAATTATCTCGACCAGTTGCTCTACTAGCAACATTTTCAGGTACGTGTCTATCATCTTTTTCAGTCCCACTTTCCGGTAAAATCACATTCCTGTGACCTTGACCACTAACTTCATTCATTTCCACAATTTTACGTCTCATTCTGCTTAAATTGAATGGCGACTCTGCTATATCGACATTACCGAGCTGATAAAAAGGTAAGCAACGCAATCAACGACATAGCTGTACATTGCAAACCAATAAAATTTGCAAATATTACGCACTTTTGGTTGAAATTGTAAGCTTTCTTTTCTTTCGAAGAACCCACATGCAAATAATGTTAACATCACGTGACAAGATAAGCACATTTGATTGGTTGATTGAAATATCGCTGCGTGTTGTGGAACCCGTATGCATACATATAAACATCACTTGACGAGGTCAGCACCTTTGATTGATTGCTTGAAATTTCGTGCAAAATTTGTTGGGACTAGCTAGTATAACTACTTTTCAGATATTTGGAAAACAAATATAAAATACTTGCGTTGTTATTTTTGTTTTAAATACAACTACAATATGTAATTAGAATTAACGTATTATGTTCTAGCCTGTAATAATGGCGAATAAATAAGTTTTCAAGCCCTAATTTTAATTTTTGATCTCTTGATTATCCAATTTTCGATCCCTTGATTTGTTTAAGGGACTAGTCATTACAAAAAAGTATTCTACCTTCAAAATAAACAATTAAAACAATCACGGTTTCCTACATACAACTGAAAATACAAAATAAACAGTTAAGGTACTTGCACATTTTCCACCAAATTTGTAATACTATATTTTGTATATTCTAGTTAAAGTATTCGTACAAGTGCCTCCCCAATACGGATACGCAACCCAAGCATTCCTACTGGGCCCCGCCTCATTGTGGCGCCCAATAATGAAGGTAGAGCAAACCGGTCTAATTTCGACACCTTAAGAACATATCTGCTGCAAGATACAATATTTTACTGCAGGGAGGAGAACGGATCGGCACAGGAACATGCCCGTTGTTGATTGCTGGTTTATTTAGGCTGTTACTGTTTTCTCCCTCGAACATGGTTATTGCTAACTAATTTCTACTAGTGTATTTCACTCGTGATTCATCGACACACTTCCTTAGATCGTTATAAATTAAACAAAACAACAGTTATGCACATAACTAACACACATCCAAACACGAAATGTCTTCCAACTTTTCATGTACATGTGATTTTAATTATATTTTATTACAATTTTGTTGTTAAATATACTCTTGCTAAAATTGATTTTAGGCCATTATAAATCAATCCAAATTTTTCTTAAAATCGGGGAGGGCGGGAGGATTTTAATATTTATTTTTAATTTTTTTTTTTTTTTTTTTTTTTTTTTTTAAATAAATTTTTGCAACGAGGAGCTATTCAATAATTCACCGTGGTTATTATGTCAGAAAAAATAAGAGCAAAGAGGACTATGGGGTTAAGTGACCCAACAGTAGAATAAAGCAACCAATCGAAAATCGCCATACAAACCGGCTGGTCAGCGTCCGATACTGGATAGACGAACTGTGTTTTTTCTGTTTGGGAAGTCTGGGCATTGAAAAAATGAGTGTCTGTAGAGGAATATAAATAATAAGATTTGATCGTTTAAAGATAAAATCAATGTATTTACGAAACTACTATCCATTACTCAATTTCAATAAACAAAAAAGTTATAGAAACTATTCACTACCAAACTTCCTTTTAATTTGTGGGCTGCGTTCAGTTCGGTCAGACGTTTGATAACGTTACTGGCATTTGCCCAACCTCACATTTGCACGCAGAACGTGTTAATGTTAGGGAACCAGGCATTAAACGTGTTTGCTGTTTAACGGTGCTGAACGCAGCCCTGATTAGCACACTGGAAAGTGAAATTGTTGTTCAGCTTACAACTGGAAATTAAAGAAATTTAGTTAGTAATAACTAAGGAACAAGTTTAGTTATATTGCGAATAACATTGTTCAGCGTGTGAAAGCTTACCATAAGATTGTAGCGGTTATATTTACATGTAAATTGTGTCGTAAATGTTGTGTCATGGCTTTTCGCGTGGCCAGTGTGTCCCTATAACGAATGTACATACGTTCATTTTTCACAAGTCTTTAGCTGTCGGAACAATTATGATACAAATTGTGTGTTTATATTATAATTGGGAATCGAATTGTATAGTGAACTAGAACGTTTCTTTATTGTTGATGTTAAATTTTAAGTGCCGTCTGACACGAATTTAAAATGCAAATAAGCCATTGTATGCGTGTTGCACATGGGGTGCCGTTTTACTATTTAACCTCTGACAGTAAGTGATATCACTCATTTGAATAGGTGATATCACTCATTCGAATAAGTGATATCACCTATTCGAAACGAAAAAGTGATATCACTCATTCCAATAGGTGATATCAGTCATTCGAATAAGTGATATCACTAATTCGAATATGAATAAGTGATATCACTTATTTGAATAGTTGATATCACTTATTCAAATTAGTTGTTATCACCTAATCGAATGAGTGATATCAGAGTTAGATAATGTAAAAACAACACATGGAAAGTAAGAAAATGTGATTTTTCATTATCAAAATTGTTTTTAAACGGCAACCTGTTTAAAGTAAAGAAAAAAAGAGATGAAATGTAGACTATTGTAGCTATTGTGTTTTTGCATCCTTTTTGTGGGAAAGTTTTTTTAAACTTATTTATTTTACTTCGATTGTGAAACAAGTTCTTACAACTTAGACAAATCACGCTCGAAGTCTTCCTGGGTAGTACCAGTACAAAGCATATGCGGAAAAAGTGCCTTGCTCAAGGTCACCACACATAGCCGTAGCGGAGGATCGAACCCACGACCCTCCGATCATTGTGGGAAAGTTGTGTCCCGTTTGTAGGAAAAGTACATCCCTTTTGAGGGAAAGGCTACCTGTTTAAAGTAACAAAATAATGTGTATTGTTTGTATAGGTTGCTCTAGTAAACCTAGAGTTTAGAGATTAGAGTAAAAAAATCAATCAAAAATAATAATAAATATTGTGGTTTTGGTATAGGTTGCTCAGACGCACCGCACCCCCTTTTGTGGGAGAGGTGCTCCCTTTGGTGGGAAATGTAATCTGTTTAAAGTAACATAAAATAGATTGTATATTGGTAGTAAATGTTGCTGTTGTGCATCCCATTTGTGGGAATGGTAAACTATTTAATGTGTGTGTTTTTGTACAGGTTGTTCTAATGCAACTTTTTTGTGTGAAATGTTCATCCACTTTGCGGGAATGGTGACCTGTTTAAGTAACATATAAAATAAATAAAGTTAAAAAAAACTATTTTGATACTAGAGTATTGAAACATTGTGATTGCCATTATTGTATACTATAAAATAATTACTTCAATGTGTGCTATGGTACATTTAATAGTTATGCCTAAAGTAAAACACAGCGATCACTGGCCAGGCAGGTGGCAGAGAGGCGCACAAGTCAGCAACGTCGTCAGACGGATATGGCACTACAGGCTCTGGATACAACACAACAGGGTCAACAAAGGCTGGCCGCCCAACCGGACCCACAACCAACTCTTACAGACAGGGACCTTGAAGCAATTATAAACAAGGTGGTGGAGAATATTTGGAATAGGCAGACTGAGACAGCAGTAGTGGAACTACAAAGTATACAGGGTGTTGGTTCACTCGAATCTGGAGAAGGTAGTGCCATTGGTGACTTAGGGGATTTGAGGTGTCATGTAAGCCAAAATATACGGGAAAAATTGTTAACGGAGAATATATTGACTTGGGAACTCTGTTGACAAGACCATTACCTGCTAGGGATCCTATTAATTATTGCTCTGTCATAGATGGGCAGTTGATATCGCAACAGAAAGTAAATACCACGAAAATACAGGGTATTAATCGTTGGACAAATGCCTTTGTGGTATTTATTTTTATTTATACATCTGCCCACCCATCAAGTTGTGCCGGATTGCTCAAATATATGCATAGTATGCCTGGGGGCTGAGCGGGCAGGGTGGGGGTGGTGCAGGTTTGAAACAATATGATGAAAAAAATCGTTTAAAGAAGGCTAGGGACCTTTCGGCTCCTTGGGGTACAGTTGACGAGGAGTGGTGATTGCTGCATATGTGTCGGACTGCTACACCAAGATCGGGAGCAAATGAAGAAATCAAAAGATATGTTAGTTGGGAATCGAACGCATTTCAGTCTTCTATAAGAATGCCGACTGATGAACTTTTACCATTATAAGTGAACATGATTGTTTCTATTCGGACAAGTTTCTGCCTCCGAGTACACTAACAGTTGGTTACGTTTTTCAGATACCAAGTCTCGCATAGGGATTATAGGCTCTTCAAGTATAAAGAGAGCTTTCACTCATGCTTGGCTATCATCCCAAGTCAACTTGGATCTAAGAAGCGGCAAAAACAGCGTGTGGCGGCAGGGTAAAGGTGGAATGAAATGGAATCGGGTGTTGGGGACAGTCATATCAATGTTGTCTTATGAAGAAGCACCTAAAATATTCACGATAGTGGTTGTGTTTCAACAATAACTTTACGTATCAATGTTATTGATACATTAAGAAAGATTCAAATCTTACTGCCTCATACTTTCATTGCGTGATCACAAATCCTACCTCGTCTTCACTCGAGGAATGAATTGAACCATAGAGGTCTTGAATGGGCAAGAATTAGGTTAAATAGTAGGGTAGCCACAGAACTAATTTGTTCAGGTGGCGGGTATATCAAGTATCCAGAAATTCATGAATCGAGTCCAGGTTTATACTGTGACGATGCTCATCTATCCAAATTAGGGAATGATATTTTTCTATTTCGCTTAAAACAAGCTTTACAGTTTTATCTTTCATGTGGCGGGCTTTACAGCTTGTCAGTATTGCCATTAACAGTTTAACTCGATTAGTTTAAGTTAGTTTCAATTGCTGTTACTTCATTTAACTGCAAATATTCAATTTAAATAGTTTAATAATGTTGATACATGTCTAGATATTATTATTTCTCTGATAAATATTTGTATTATTATTCTCATAAACTTACTGAAGCCGTTGCCTAGATTCGCCAATAAAAGTAATCAAAGCTTATATTTAACCTCTGTAGATTTCTTTTATAATAAGATTTGGTCGTTTTAAGATTAAATCAATTTAATTAAAGAAACTATTCATAACTCAATTTTGAAAACAAAAATTTAAAGAAACTATTCACTACCAAACTTCCTTTTAATTTCTGATAAGCACATGGTAGGAAGTATAACTGTTGCTCCGATTAAAATTGAAAATTAAAAGAAAAATTAGTTACCCACCCACCCACTTCCATGTAAAAATTGTTCTGCTGCTGTTTTATTTTATAATTTCAGAAACAGATTTTGTTTTAATCTTCGCCATACTTGAACAGAAAGTTCAGACACATAAACAGTTTCACTCCGCCGTGGCTTCAGTACCAGATAGAACATATATTCATCTCTTTGGTTGGCACCGGTGAAAATGGGAGTTGCGGCTTGTCAAAAATACCTTAATAAACGATAAAGACATTGTGGATATTTGCATTGTGTTTATTCATACCATGTTGTGGGCTTTACAGCTTGTCACCAGTGCCATACACAGTTTAACCAACACAAACGTATTTTAAATTTAATTTATGTTAGGATTTTGTAAATTCAGTTCAAGCTGATCGGGTGATCGTCTGTTCCCAGAGTTCACACGATTAGTCTAAATTAGTTTCAATTCCTGTTACAACATTTAACTGCAAATATTCAATTCAAATAGTTTAATAATATTGATATATGTCTGTATTATTATTTCTCTGATAAATATTTGTATTATTATTCTCATAAAATTATTGAAGCCATGATCTAATAAAAGTAATCAAAGCTTATATTTCACCTCTGTAGTTTTCTTTTATAATAATAAATCAGTAGAGAGTTACCAGTATGTATAGATAAAAAAAGGGATTTTACAGTACAGCCTGGGGCCACTATCTCGAACGTACCGTAAGTCTTGAGGTGTTCGTAAAGGGTGCTAAGGTGTTCGTAATGCATACTTAAGGTGTTTGTAAAGGATACTTAAGGTGTTCGTACAGGGTACTTAAGGTGTTCGTAAGGTGTTCGTAAAGGGTACTTAAGGTGTTTGTAAAGGATACTTAAGGTGACTTAAGGTGTTCGTAAAGGATACTTAAGGTGTTCGTAAAGAATACTTAAGGTGTTCGTAAAGGATACTTAAGGTGTTCATAATGCATACTTAAGGTGTTTGTAAAGGATACTTAAGGTATTCGTAATGCATACTTAAGGTGTTCGTAAAGGATACTTAAGGTGTTCGTAAAGGATACTTGAGGTGTTCGTAAAGGATACTTAAGGTGTTCGTAAAGGATGCTTAAGGTTTTCGCAAAGGATACTTACGGTGTTCGTAAAGGATACTTAAGGTGTTCGTAAAGGGTACTTAAGGTGTTTGTAAAGGATACTTAAGGTTTTCGTAATGTATACTTAAGGGGTTCGTAAAGGATACTTAAGGTGTTTGTAAAGGATACTTACGGTGTTCGTAAAGGATACTTAAGGTGTTCGTAAAGGATTCTTAAGGTGTTTGTAATGCATACTTAAGGTGTTTGTAAAGGATACTTACGGTGTTCGTAAAGGATACTTAAGGTGCTCGTAAAGGATACTTACGGTGTTCGTAAAAGGTACTTTAGGTGTTCGTAATGCATACATAAGGTGTTTGTAAAGGATACTTTAAGTATTCGTAATGGATACATAAACTGCTCGTAAAGGAAACTTACGGTGTTCGTAAAGGGTATTTAAGGTGTTTGTAAAGGATACTTGCAGTGTTCGTAAATGATGCTTAAGGTGTTCGTTAAGGATGTTTACGGTGTTTGTAAAGGTTACTTAAGGTATTCGTAAAGGATGCTTAATGTGTTCGTAAAGGGTACTTGAGGTGTTCTAGCCGTTTTTCTCACTATCCCTCTTAATAAATCCAACACAACGTTCTTGTAAGCCATTTTCCAAAACCACATGTCCACCCATCTGCAGGTGAGTACTTGTTGTTATTGTTTTCTGTGAACGGAAATATGTTTAGCCTGTATGAGGGTGTCGTGCGTAGCGGTTGTGATAATATCGCCTCACATTTGACTAAGTAGAAACTTCATGGCTGGCTGGGAGTATATGATGGTCGTCCTCAATCCAAATGTGTAGTTCATACTTCTGTGTAACGGGTGGATGAGTCAGTGAAAACGGCCCAATGGATTGAGCGCTGGTACGGTGACCCAGTCTCGCTTGGGTGAGATTTTTCAACATTTTTTTGTCATTTGCGTCCTTATTCGCATGAATACACGCACGCACGCACGCACCCCCACTAACACATAATCGAAGATCGCATCCCTCCATCGAAATTCCCAGGGTACGCCATTATTAACGCAATATAAACACAGTGCTTTACATAATTAGGTACCAGTTCACTTTAAGCACATAAAATAAAGATATATGGGGATATTTGGTGCTCTTGGCGACATCCTCTTAGAAGAAAAATCGTTCTGAAATATGTCCATTCACGATACAGATACAGCACGATTCTGTATTGTTATGTACATATGATAAACAAAGCGAGATGCAATGAATCGAGTTTTTTTATGTCATTTAAAAGTAAGAGTCGCAGCATATTATTTTTTTTTTCTGTATAGAACATTGGATAATATTTTAAATTATGATCTTGCCAGCAATCCACTAAAGCACAATCGATGATTGTTTCAAGAACAACTTCCCTTGCTTTAGGGTTGTAAAGATAACAGCCGTGCCCGATTAGCTCGGTCGTTAGCGCGTCTGACTATCAATCCAGGGGTCATGAGTTCGAATCCCCGCCCGGCAACAGACTCCGTGATGTTTGATATACGACACTGCGGCTCATTAGCATTCGTTTCTCATCGCTGATTCAAGTGGGAAAGTTATCATTACTTGTGGAGATGGGGTGTGCTCGAGTACTGGTAAACTTTTCAGGATCCTAGAAAACAGTGGTTAGGTTAACCATCGGTGGCATAAAAATGACGTTATATATTCAATCAATTAATCAATCAATCAAATATAATCATAACAGTCCGTGTATGGGTTTCAACTTAGGTTAAAATCATATGCAGTTATAGATTAATAACCTGATTTAATTCTTAAAATGTTTATAAAATTCTTGATCATCTTTATTTAAGTGCTTTAAAAAAAATAGAAACTGATCCATATTATTTTTCAGAAAATCAAATGTATTTCTTCTTTTACTTTTGTCACCAAGTCTCTGTATATTCATAGATAATTCAGATATTGTTTGTGTAGGGATATAACAGATTTTCTTCTCGATATACAAATGTTGTACATATTGTTTTGATGTATTATTCGCTCTTGTTAAATAAAGTACACATTTTCTAAAACCTTTTTCTTTAAACAATGGAAAGAAGAATAATTTGAGATTAAACAGGTAAATAGATTGAACAACTCACTTTTGATAATCAAGATGCATAAACAGTCAACCCTGTCTTAAGCAGCCAGTTAAAGGAAGGTGCAAAAGTTGACTTTTAAGACAGGTTGTTGCGTAATGCATGTTAATTTGCTATAATTGGAAATAGCGAATGTGGCTGCTTAAGACAAGTGCTGCTTACACAGGTTTGACTAAAATGTACAAATCGTTTTATAGATCCATGCACTGTACAAAACGTTCTTTATAAAAATGATCGTATAATAAATATGGTATATACACTGTGCAAATTGTTCTTATTAAATAAAATGAATATATGTACAAATCTTTATAAACAAAGTACAAACTAAATAGATTGTACAAATCTCTTTTGATAAATGAAGGAACAGAAATTGTACAAAAAACTCGCAATAAACAAAGTAAAAAATGGTTGTACATACCACTTGATGAAATTTCCCTCCTGCTAACCAAAGTTTTAAGCAAATCATTCTCTATAAACAATGTACTTGAGATGTAAATAGCATTTCCTGTGAAAATTGTTGTATTTTATGATGCACTGTACACATAATTGTAATGTTTACCTTCAGGTACAGAAGAACTTATGACACTGTTCTGTATCTGTTTGTGATGCTGCTGCTCCATGAACAGTGCTATACAAGGTTTGCTAAGAACAAATGAGTTGTAATGATACATTATAAATACACAATATAACACTAAATTGGCCTTTATATTATTCAAATATATATTATAAAATATAAAAAATACGATAAAATCTAGATCTCATAAAATAAAATAACAAATAAATATTCAATTTTTTTTTTGTAACAAATGGAATCGATACATGTACACGTGTTAGTTGTGTTGAACAGTACGACAAAAATTCCGGATAATTACCAAGATATTACAACGCTTAAACATATTTAATTACCCTTATGAAGTTTGTTACTCCATGTAACATATACAGTATAAAAATATATACCTATCAACTAGAATTACTGTCAAAATAATGTCGCTGTTTTATAGCATAAGATATTCTTTCTAGCAGTAGGCTTTGAGAAGGCTCGGTGTTTAAAACTAGTAGTAAGAATAACTCTTGTGCCTGAACCGGGGATTGTTTCATGCACAAAAGTTTAGTCTGAAGCTTTCAGTTTGAAATCGTTCTCAAACATATAAGGTCAGTTTTGTGCTGAAACTGGGCTTTTAGCTTAGTTCGCAGATTTAGATTTGAAACGGTCTTCAAACATGAAAGTGTATTTTATGTTGAAACTGAGCAGTGTTCCAGACATACAATTTTTGTTTGAGTTTAAAACAAGTCTCGCACATATGCTGTCCAAACACGTTGTGTGTACAGCTGGTCTCCTCATATAAAATAGAGCAACAATAAGACCAACACTACAAGTTTTGAAACATTCCATTGCATAAAGATGATTGGTTAGATCATTTGTTTGTATGATTTCTAAATATTAGAATAATTTTATTTTTTGTTTAAAGTTGACGAATCATGAGGAAAATTTATATATTATATAGTTTGAAAAAAAACCTGTTTGATATAGTTTCAAGCAAGACTGTTTTACAGCTAAATCCAGTAGGCAAAATCGCCTTGCAGAATATCCCGTTTAAGTTCAGGAAACTAACACCAACATATTGTCAGTTACACGAGTCAATTTTGATCAATATTCTCCATAAATAACCCAAACAGCTGTTCACTAACCGCCTGCATAAAAAGCTTTTATGATTCATTATTATCGAACAGTAAGCTTCCTAGCCAATACAAGCCACTCCCCATGAATAGTGCATTCATATTCTTACTGTAAGGCCATAATAAATTAATTGCTAGATAATCATCCCCGCCCGCCCAGTAATTTTCATAACGCCCCGACCCTTTTTATTTTCATAAAAAAAATAAAAATAAAAAAAATAAATAAACAAACAAAAAAATAAAAATAAAGAATAAAATCCTCCCGCCCTCCCCGTTTTTAAGAACAAAAATGATGATAATCTAGCAATTAATTTATAATGACCTAAGTGGTACTATGCACCATTTAACTGGCGGTAACACAATTCTTGCGCTAAAAATGTCCTTGGTAATTTAGTTTGGAATATTTTCAAAATGTGATGTCTTGCTGCATATAAAAAGAGTGGTTAGGTTAACTGATCATCATCTAGCCCCCGATGGTATAAAATGACGCTAAAGCTGTGATATGGCGTTGCTAAGACGATTTTACTAATCTAGTAAAGTTAAATTCAACATTAAGTGTATATACGGCGTTATATAATCCGTCTCATGGATAAGTTTTTGCATTCTCACACTTTCGTAAATCAGGTCGTTTTAAGAAGGCCGTTACATATTGAACTTTCTCGTCGCAATGGAGCTAAATTAACTTAGTATAAACTAAATTAACTTCCCTATGTTTGTCCTCCGCCGACATACCAGGTACCAAAGAAACATGAACAGAAACAACAACAAAAAAAACAAGCCAATTATAAAACATAGAAGAAAGGAAATGACTGGAGATATTCCGGGTCCAAGTTCAACAAACTAACTAGCATGCCGCCGTAGTTCGGATTAGACCACAAAGTCAAACGTAACGGTAATCTAGTTTTTATTTCGTGATTTTAAAAGTACCCCACTTATGAGACATAAATAGAGAATTATGAAAAGTGCCTCTGTATCTCTCTATTCTCTCCTCTCTCTTATCTCTTTCTGTCTCTCTCTCTCTCTCTCTCTCTCTTTCTCTCTCTCTCTCTCTCTCTCTATATATATATATATGGAGATAATTATTTGTGAATAACCAGACATAAATGTACAGTCTGGCCAGACGACGGCGGGCGTGCCTAGCTACGATGCAAACAATAGACGCAATATCAAGGCATCTAACAAACCAATAGATTTGTTGTCAATCATGACATTTATTCATGCAACACAGGGGTCGTTAGTTCGAATCCCGCGTCCGGCAACAGTCTCCGTGATGATTGATATACGACATTGTGTCTCATTATCATTCGTCTCTCGCCACTGATTCAAATGGGAAAGTTATCAGTTACTTGCGGGGATGGGGTGTGCTCGAGTACTGGTTAATCCCAGGAAACAGTGGTTAGGTTAACTGATCGTCTATTAGCCCTCGATTGCATAAAAATGACGCTAAATATTCAATCAATCATGCAACACATCTGGACTTTACGGACAATTCACATACATGAACTGATAGCTTTATATGAGTAGGTTCCAGTAAAGGAATTATGACTACTCACATGCTGTATAAAGGACATATTTAGAAACCTGTTGGATCATGAATATTCTGTGAAATCATATATATATATATATATATATATATATAAACGGGAGATGATTGAAATCACAACAACGGATTTTCCGATTTATGGGAACTTTTCAGATGCACATTCACAATTAACCAGACATAAATATACAGACCTGACTACGGCGAGAGCGCCTAGCTAACAATGCAAACCATAGACACAATATCAAGGCCTCTGCCAAACCAATAAATAAATTTGATGTCAACCATGTCTTTTATACTATGGTTTTATATGCAACACATCTGGACTGGACGGACAGTTCACGTACATTAACAGATAGCTTTATACGAGTTGGAACCAGTTAATATATATATTATACATTGTGATTGTGCATCTGAAAAGATCCCAAAAATAGAAAATTCCGTTGTTGTGACATCTTCCTTTATATATATAAATATATACCATAAGAAAACAATCATTTATACAGCAATCAATGAAATCTTGAATGTTAATAGTCTTACTAGAATTTTAAGTAATTTATTTACTTATTTTGGTTGATTTATCTAGCAAAAATACATTTACGGTGCTTAGAGTTTTCAGCTAGGATCATCCAATTAATGATTGATTTATCTTAGACTAGCAAAAATACATTTACGGTGCATAGAGTATTCAGCTAGGATCATCCAATTAATGATTGATTTATCTAGCAAAAGTACATTTACGGTGCTTAGAGTTTACAGCTAGGATCATCCAATTAATAATCTTTGTTACGTATACACATGTACTCGTACCCAATGCCCTTTTCTACATTTCTTGATCCTATATATCTAAATTTACTTAGTTTGCAACTAAAGATAACAAAAGCCACTCTTAACTCTTTACCTAATTCATATATCTTGAGTTGAGAAACAACAAACAAATATTTGTTTTAGTTTGACCTTGATATTAACTAGTGTGTATAAATGTTCAAATAAAGTTATGTTAAGATAAAGTTCAAAGATAAAATGCAGATTATTTAAAAAAAAAATCGCACAAAAGTTAAAATTTTAAAGTAATTTCATTTCCAAATAGAGAGACGTTAACATTTAAGGTATAAGAGGTTATAACAAAAAGTTTAATTCATTCTACCTTCTTTAATACCTGCGATAAAAGGGAGAGTAATAAAATGGATCTCCGTGCAGTCACTATCTGTCTTAACGCCGGTTTATAAATATATAAATCACGGGGTTTTAGAGCCGCATATCAGCATTGCTATGTAGCGTACAATAGAATGATTTGTTATCAATTCACCGAACGAAATTAAATAAAACTTGCAAGTGCCAGAGTAGAGACGAAATGGACGAATGTCCAACACGACATAATTATACATTCACAGTTAAAATGAAGCACCGGGTACCAGGCGTGGTATCCGAACAAAGTTAAAAATGAAACGTGTAACGGAAGGGAAGTTTATCAAGTGCAACTAAAATGTTTAGGGTTGTATCTACAAGCAGAGCAATGTTATTTACAGAGCGGAAACTGTTTTTTGGAATGGGGAATTTATTACGCAAAATATTAAATTTGTGTCTATAACTAACCTTCGATTAAGTTGGAAACTGATGAAACGGATTTAAGGTAAAATATAGTTATGTTTGACATTGCATGTATGAACGAAATATTATTTTTAACATCTTTGTATCTAAATATTTATTTGAAACTGTTATGCAGGAAAACTGCACTTTTGCCACTTAAGTACGTTATATTAGGTAAGAAGCATTTGCTATATATCTTGTCACAGTTTCACCAATAAATTCAAAGTTAAATTATTATAGAGAAGTTTAGCAGTACCTGTAAGTCATCATCCCCAGCAACGGTAACTCAAAACTATACTGACGATGCCGATAACGAAACCGCTTCCTGTCTCTATACCCGTAGCAGCATCAACAAAAACGACAACAGCAACTACAACACTTTTACTACCAGTACTTGCACCAAAAGCAGTATCGACATAATCATTAACAACATATCTTTCACTATTACAACCTGAATCAGCAACAGTTACACCAGCAGCGGTATCAACAGCATCCAAAAAACAACAAAATGCAAAAACAGCAAAAGCACTTATTGGGTATAATCATCATCATTATCAAAAGCAGCATATACATTTCTTCTAGCACTACTTGCACTGGAATCAACAACAACAACAATAACAACAACAGCACACCTTTCACTCCACCAGCCTTCACCATCAGCATCATAATCAGAGACAACAGCGCGTTAATACATGCCATATAAATATTGATCACGAAGGTATGATATTTGATAACACATATTATCAAATCGTCTGTCCGTCCAGACATCCAGACGATACCAGGTAGGCTTATTAAAACGTTTTTAAATATCAGAAGACTAACGTAGTTTGATATTCTCCCTGTGCCTTTCATTACTCAGTATAAAGCTAACCCTAACCCTAATTTCTCAGTCTCTTATATTGAACAACGTCGCCATGAGTTAGCGGTAGGGCGTCCGCCTCGTATACTGTCATAGGTTCGATCCCCGACCGGGTCATACTTGAAAAATGGTACTAGAATTTTCCTGGCTTGGCGCTCAACATTTAAATAATTGTTTTAGGTCTGGTCGGTACGATGTCAGTATAATGTGAATGTGACTGGGTGGGGTATCATACCCTGTTTTTGCGGCTTGGTACTCTAATGTGGCAGCGGTCAGAGTACTGTTTTCAAGTAGACACCTTCGCGATATTAAACTGAAAAATTGATGACAGCGACGCTAAATAGTATACATCTACACTTTTAAACATTGTAGCTATATTCTTATATGGAGCTATCTAATAACCGTTGACGTGATCAGCAAGTCGTTTAATTAACCACCACCAAACTGGGACCATTTGGAACGTCGGAAAGCGTCCATTCAACACATGTTTATGTTCGTTTCATGATCATATATTGACCATTTAGTACGTGAAGAAATTTAATAACTTATAGAATAAGCCACCGTTGTTATCAAACCTTTGTCAAGCTAAAGCAATATTGATAATATTGATTATCCACATACGAATACTTGGGTAAGGGTATAGTGGTTGTATACTTTATTACTATCTGTTATTTCACTAAAACCTTTTATAATATATCAAATACGTCATCATGTAAAGGACTATGTAAATAATCATGTAACAGCATGTTTACATTGCAAACGTGTTTTATTGCTGTGTTTATCATATATCAAGCTGTGTACTTGATGTATCGCAACTTCACAGTGTCAAACTATAGAAAATGTTTAATAACGGACAAAACCCGAGTAGCTGCAACAGATGCCCAGGACATTTTTGTCTAAATCGCAATCAATACAGCATGCTACCAGGTGTGTAATATCTATATGCTGTAGTAATTAACAAAATATGTGGGGTATTCAATAAGTTTGTGTGTTGAATAATACCACACAACATGCTTATATCAAATTAATGCGTTACACGTTAACACTGACATTTAAATGAATTACATGTGCTATTTGTACACAAGTGATACAACATGTATGTAAAATACAGTTAGTAGACACGATGATTTTGACAAAAAAAATCTATATTTCTGAAAGCTGTTTGTCTTCATTATATATTGCATTTTATTTTGCTAATATGATACTAAAATAACAGTAAGTGCCTAAACTGATTTCTTTTCAATTTCGGAAAGGCAAATGGAAGAAGAATAAAAAAAAAGTCAAATAGTGAAATATTGTGTAAATGACGAATTTGTTTTTAACAATTTGAAAGATAAATATTTCAGTAAAGTTACGAAACTATTTCAGGTAAAAATTAAGGCAAATAAGTATGCATATGCACATCAATGAAACGGGGAAATGGTGGATTCGATTCATTCATCCATTATAAAGAAATCTTTTTGCACATTTTCAATAAAGAGATTACAAATTTAACTTTATGAACGGCCCTTAGTCAGCGCATATCGTTAATTTGTATGACTATTTGCAAAGAGTTAATCCTACCTACATTTATTGAAGGGGAGAGAGAGTTCTGAGTTATTTTAGCATCTCCAATATTTATTTGACTAAACATAATTTTCAAATTCAGTTAATTAGATAAAACATGCTAGAGTGACTAATTAGAACATGGAAAAAATTAACAGGGATATTGTAAAAAAGGTAAGCATTTTTATTAAATGAACAATGGTATTTATTAATTAATTTCTTATCAATTTATGTCGACACACACTTTATCTGGATACACGTTTTCCTTAACGAGCAATCTGAACACTTCCTGCACTGTTTTCCACTCTGTCAGTTGATATAAACATAATTCACCCATTGCTGATACGTGGTGAATGAATGCTTTCAATACTAGAGGTGTCCAAAGGTGTCTATATGAAGTAAAGGGTTAACTCGATTGCGAAAAAAGCTCAGATCTTATATCTGTCGCTCTCGAGTTCGCTTCTTGGACCAATACAGAGTATTGTTTGTTCTATTGAGCGGCATCTGGTCGAGCTGGTGATTGAACCTGCAACCGCTGGCGTGATCGGCAAACACTCTGGTCACTGCACTACCGCCCCACTTCATTGATTTAAAGTTATATAAATACACTTTTTGATTAGAATAGGAAATGGTTGTTTGGATGAACTTCCATTTAACGCTTTCTTGTCCAGAAACTTATGTGATCTTATCTACATTAAATTATTATACCACCATCATGTCTGCTTAACCTTTACTTCTTTTTTTTTTTGGAAATGGGCATAACTTTTAAAAGCGATCAAAGCGAATCATGCTTCATATTTGTATTTATATATAACAGAAACAAGTGTGACATATCCGTATTTATATATAACACAAACAAGTGTTACATGTCCGTATTTATATATAACAGAAACAAGTGTGACATATCCGTATTTATATATAACAGAAACAAGTGTGACATATCCGTATTTGTATATAACAGAAACAAGTGTTACATGTCCGTATTTATATATAACACGAACAAGTGTTACATGTCCGTATTTATATATAACAGAAACACGTGTGACATATCCGTATTTATATATAACAGAAACAAGTGTGAAATAACGGTAGTTATATATAACAAACAAGTTTGGTGTATCCATATTTATATATAACAGAAACAAGTGTGACATATCCGTATTTACATATAACATAAACAACTGTGGCATATCCGTATTTACATATAACGGAAACAAGTGTGACATATCCGTATTTACATATAACGGAAACAAGTGTGACATATCCGTTTTTACATATAACAGAAACAAGTGTGACATATCCGTTTTTACATATAACAGAAACAAGTGTTACATATCCGTATTTACATATAACAGAAACAAGTGTGGCATGTCCGTATTTACATATAACAGAAACAAGTGTGACATATCCGTGTTTACATATAACAGAAACAAGTGTGACATATCCGTATTTACATATAACAAAACAACTGTGGTATATCCGTATTAACATATAACAGAAACAACTGTGACATATCCGTATTTACATATAGCAGAAACAAGTGTGACATATCCGTATTTACATATAACAGAAACAAGTGTGGCATGTCCGTATTTATATATAACAGAAACAACTGTGGCATGTCGGTATTTACATATAACAGAAATAAGTGTGATATATCCGTATTTATATATAACAGAAACAAGTGTGACATATCCGTATTTATATATAACACAAACAAGTGTGGCATGTCGGTATTTAAATATAACAGAAACAAGTGTGGCATGTCCGTATTTATATATAACAGAAACAACTGTGGCATGTCCGTATTTATATATAACAGAAACAACTGTGGCATGTCTGTATTTATATATAACAGAAACAAGTGTTGCATGTCGTTATTTATATATATATATATATATATAACAGTAACACGTGTGACATGTCCGTATTTACATATAACAGAAACAACTGTGGCATGTCCGTATTTATATATAACAGAAACAACTGTGGCATGTCTGTATTTATATATAACAGAAACAAGTGTTGCATGTCGTTATTTATATATATATATATATATATATATATAACAGTAACACGTGTGACATGTCCGTATTCATACAAAACAGAAACAAGTGTTACATATCCGTATTTTTATATAACAGAAACAAGTGTGGCATTTCGGTATTTATACATAACAGAAACAAGTGTGACATATTCGTATTTTTATATATTAGAAAAGAAAGTGTGGCATATATATTTCATTGTCATCGGATGTTGAATGCAAAAGGATAACATTGAAAATAAGCATTAAAAAATATATAAATGAAATAAACTATAATTACTTTTATAGACTTAGAATAGAAAACACGTGTAACACGTGCCATTTTTCTGTTTTTTAAATAGGAATTTAAGTTTCATGCCAATAGCATAAACATTTACTTTTAATACAAATACAATAAAAATTAAAGATACAAGAATCTGAAATACGAAAGCTTCTCTTTATCGATTCACGGATAGTGTGTTCGAATCTCCACCCAATTACTGGTCACAAAATGCTTCAAAGAGTTGTTGGTGGTGCTGTTGTATGGTGCCTAGCGTCACTTTCAACATTTTTTTCAGTTATATCTCGACGGTGTCTACTTGAGACAGTATTCTGAGCGCTACACTGAATGATCGTGCCGCAGACACACGGTATAATACCCCACATTTCACATGCCACATTATAAAGACACCGGCCGACCAGACCTAGAACTATCCTCTAAATGCTGATCGCCAAGCTATGAAGCTTCTAGGACCATTTTTCAACTATTTTTTCAAGATCCGGACGGGGATCGAACCATCGGCCTTCTGCGTGCGAGGCGGACACTTGCTGCAATGGAGGGCTAGTGACTTGCAGATGTTATTTGTCTCTAGCACTGATGGATCGTTTATCTACTCTCAGGAACGAATATTAAGTAAGCTGACCGACGTTAAATAACTGCAATACTGTTGCAGTTTTTTTATTATCTCTCTATACGCACCACGCCAGATATGCCCCTCAGCGATTTTAGGGGTCCGCATGTCATTACCAAATACTCATAGTGTACATCCGTTACCATGATTACGAAAACATAAAAAACAACAAACATGAAAATGCGTACCAACGTATGTGTACATATATACCAACATATGTGTACATATTTACCAACATATGTGTAAATGTTGACCCAAACTGGCATACTTATGATAGATGATTTTATACCTGTCAATATATGAAAATATGCATGCTTTAGATAACACAGTTTTTTTAAAATATCATTCACTTATTCAAAGTAAACCGCGTTCAAAGGTTTGGAAGGTTGAGCTCAAGAATGATAATTTATTATCAAATACGCAACAAAATAAACTAGTTAAACAAATTGAAACTTTAGAGAGTCCAAACAAAAACTTGTATAATAAACAATTAAGTTGTATCAAAAACACTTTAGTCATCAAGCCACATATTAAATGGGAACAAGAAATAAATGACATAAACTGGAAAACTGTCCACACTTTACCTATCGAGTCTTTAATAAAAACAAAATTAAGGTCGTTTTAAAATATATACTTTATGAGAATAATCCCAAACAACTAATATCTATTTAAAAGTAATATTAATAACAAAGTTTGTGTGATTTCTGCAATATGTATGTAGAATCTAAGAAACACCTATTTTGAGAATGTCACATTTCGAGAAGATTTTGGACAGAAATTTCATTTGGATATATGTACCAGAGTAGCAACATACATTTATTAAACTGTATATTAATATATGCAAAATACTTCATTTTTAAAAACAAATATGCAAAAACAACACCGAATTTTAAAAATATTTAAAATACCATGAAATTCTCGAAATATATATTGCACTGAAATAGACAAAATTACACAACATGAAAACAAATGGAATAAACTGCAACTTTTCTAATAAAATAAGTTAACCTATAAAGTGACAGTATGGAGTAATTTACCTTTCTTCCTCTTCTACCATCTTTCTTCTCTTCTCTCCAACCTATTCTGTCCAAATCCTAAATTTTATTTCTGATAATACGTTCATCAACACATATATTACATGAAGAATGTAAATTGTAATTATTATGTATGTAACTATAAATTATATGTGAATATTATACTATAGAAATAAAAAAAAGAAGAAGAAAAACAACAAAAAAGCTTATGCTAGCCTGATTGTGGACCAACAGCATTGTTGAACCAATCGTTAGGCTGGCCCACCATGTGTATCTGGCCATGTAATGTCACAAAACACAGGTGCAACATATTGATTAAATTCTGACAATCCATCTAAAAGTTGCTGTTGTAAGATGGTCGAACTACGTGTACTACAATACGTACATCCGGTCTGCAAATAGATCAGTATAGATGTATTGAATCCAACCGGGCGACAATGCAGTTGATAGTGTTCAATCAACAACTCGTCCCGGTGGCCTCTTAACACTCAATACGGGTTCTACCCAGGACTTGGATTCGAAAATGGTACATATAAGTTCGGCATTTACTACGTATTCGAGTTAAAATAAATGAGTATAAACTAACACACCGGATTGGTGGACGTGTCTGTGTTATGTAGCGATTTCTCGACGTGAACACAGTTGTGTCTGTAATAGGTTCCTCTATGTACCGAGTGGTTCAAGGCGCTGTCTTCTAAACCACCGGCTGGTGGATGTGTATGAATTATGTAGCGATTTCATGACGTAAACCCAGTTGTGTCTGTAATAGGTTCCTTTATGTACCGAGTGGTTCAAGGCACTGTCTTCTAAACCACTGGATTGGTGGACATGCCTGAATTATGTAGCGATTTCTCGACGTAAACACAGTTGTGTCTGTAATAGGTTCCTCTATGTACCGAATGGTTCAAGGCGCTGTCTTCTAAACCACTGGATTGGTGGACATGCATAAATTATGTAGAGATTTCTCGACGTAAACACAGTTGTGTCTTTAATAGGTTCCTCTATGTACCGAGTGGTTCAAGGCGCTGTCTTCTAAACCACTGGATTGGTGGACATGCCTGAATTATGTAGCGATTTCTCGACGTAAACACATTTGTGTCTGTAATAGGTTCCTCTATGTACCGAGTGGTTCAAGGCGCTGTCTTCTAAACCACTGTATTGGTGGACGTGCCTGAATTATGTAGCGATTTCTCGACGTAAACACAGTTGTGTCTGTAATAGGTTCCTCTATGTACCGAGTGGTTCAAGGCGCTGTCTTCTAAACCACTGGATTGGTGGACATGCCTGAATTATGTAGCGATTTCTCGACGTTAACACAGTTGATTTGTAATACGTTCCTCTATGTACCGAGTGGTTCAAGGCGCTGTCTTCTAAACCACTGGATTGGTGGATGTGCCTGAATTATGTAGCGATTTCTCGACGTAAACACATTTGTGTCTGTAATACGTTTTTCTATGTACCGAGTGGTTCAAGGCGCTGTCTTCTAAACCACTGGATTGGTGGACGTGCCTGAATTATGTAGCGATTCCTCGACATGAACACATGTGTGTCTGTAATAGGTTCCTCTATGTACCGAGTGGTTCAACGCGCTGTCTTCTAATAACTAACCTCTCACCGCCAAATCCATGTTTTCTTGAACGCAGCTCGGTTCAAAGACTTCATTTGAGAAAGGCGGAAATATGATATTTCAACTCAGATTCATTCTGAGCTCTACCTCCACAAATAAAATTGGATATGGTATATATAACCTGTAAATACTTTAATTCAAAAATCTTCCTCAGGGAAGTAACCATATTAACCTGTTATGTTCTGAAAATGGCGCTAAACCACATTAATGTTTTTAATCTTATGTCTATATGGGATTAATAAGGAAATGCATTTACAATAAAATCGAAAAACATTTTTTTTTCTTTTCAGATGAATGAAAGATGATCTGATCCAAACAATTAAGCCATATACAGACATTAATATAACACGTGTTTTAAAATTTACATTTCAAACGTACCAAGATGTTGCCCACACGATACCTGAAAAGGATCGCGTTTAGACTAGTCTTTGTGATACTTCTATTCTGGGCAGGAATAGTGGTTTTCGAATCATTGACAGACAAACCGGAGAACAAAGATAGAGCTATAGAAATGAAACATGAATCAAAGGTGTTATTACCCGTACCACCAGAGGACGGTAAACTAAACTTAGAACAAAAACACGCAAATCAACTAAATCAATTAAATCCTATTATTGGAAGCGATAATGATGATAATAAACTAAAGAGAGATATACACGACGAATCTCTATTAAATAAAAGACCAGTTGATCCTCAGGCAAATGTAATAGAACAAAAAGTTGAAGAACATGATGATAAAGCTATTAAAGAAGTTAATGAGGTTGGAGCCAACGCTGACAGTGATATTGAGGCGAATAAAGATAGCGAAGATGAAGCTGAGGGCAAAAAGGAAAATGTTGATGAAAAGGAAGATGCTGAAGCTGAAGCACAAATTGCACCTCCTAAGGACCCCGAGGACTCACGAAAAGATTCAGGAGGTCCAGGTAAATAGTTTTCTATACCTGTAAGTGTACTTATGCTGAGTCAATCGCGTACCCTAGATGTAACCACATGAATGTACAATAGGTAGAAGTGTATTAGATCCAGTACTATATTTCATATTTTGCAGTTCAAAATTCAAGATGGCGATTAAATTGAAACGAAGTAAATTTAGTAGAAATTTCAACGATAATAATAAACAACCGACAAAATGTTCCGCATGACGATCGGGATGTTGCGAGAATCCGAAAATTGTGTTCCTAATTGCATACATTTGAATAAGATGTTGTCTTTTACTTTTTGTTACATTATATATGTATATGTCTTGCTGGCCAGAATCCAAGTAGATTTGTAAGGCTCCTGGTTGTCTATTGCATAAAAATGCTTCAAGATTTTCCCTTACCCAAAGCTTTGTGGTAATCCAATGTTTGAGTTTAAATTTCCGAATTTTGATAACTTATTATATTTATTTGGCTAAATGCACACAAAGGGGCCGCCTCAAGATCACTTACGTCTCATCGTTAAAGTCGTAGGTTTGAGCGCCGCGAAATTAGTACGTATAACGTAAAATGAAAATGAAAATGTCGAAGTTTTAGCTCAAATTTGTCTATCTACCTTACTGTCTATAGTACGTTATACTGTTTTGCAGTGAGATCTCGATATAATACAATACTTATATATGTGTAAGGCCGTACTTAACAAAAAAGTGTTTGCGGTGCTCCTACCTATTCACTGAAAATTGCAGCTACCCAAACTTTTTATTGCCTTTCAAAGCGTTTAATTTTTATTTTTCATGATTTCTGTCCATTTTCTTTAAAATGATTATGCAAAATCAAAATCTGGCAAAATTAGCTACCTGCCTACCAATATGAGAAAAATACTGTATCGAGGCACTGCAAACAATAACACAGAATATCAACTATCATCAGAGATACTCTTGTATACGAGGCTACCGTTGAAACCAAAAATCTATTTATTGTGATAATTTTAGATGCGTATCGTTCCAAATGCTTAAACTTAATATTAGAATCGAAGTCTAACCCACGTATATAATTCTGGAACAGCATTTGAATTACTTAAGTTGTAGAAAATTAATATTTTCCTGGCGTCGTTGTGTTTATGTTACTGTTTTTCTAACATTGCAAGACATATTGTTAATGTACATCTGAGAGAAGGGATACCAAGTGAACCTAATATATATATCTATTGTTATTATTGGAAGAGGTTATCTTGCTTAATGTCAAAACATAAAAATTCAAAGTCTTTCCCCCGTACATTAAATCTGAACCAGGTTTTGTCTACTTATGTTGTGTCTTCCCGTTTTTTTCTACCCTGATTGAATCTGTATAATATTATGTTGATGTGTTCTACCACTGCAAGAAATATTGTTAAATGGCACGGTGTCTGTGAGATAGGCTACCGATAGAACCGATATATCTTTATTAGGATTATTGCAGTATTTGTTATCTTCAAAAGACTTTAACATAAATCACACATTATATTAAATCTTAAACAGCATTTGAGGCATCTCAATTTATTCCTTGCCTGATTGAATACGTTCTGCTGATGTAAGCTCCCCCCCCCCCCCCCCCCCCCCCCCCCCCCCCTGCTAATACTACGTTAGTGGTAAGAAGCAATATAAAGCATAACTCAGCAGTTTAACAACATCGTACAATATGTCTAACCGTTTTTTGCATTGGCAGCTGTAATTTTAGATTTTTGTAGATGCACAGTGAATTTCGATATTGGTAAATTAATAAAATGTTCAAACAAAGAAACTTATGTGCTTAGAAACGAACGCTTTTTTTTCATAATACTAGTAAACTGTTACATATATATTTATACAATACCAGTGAAATCTTTCAATATATCTAATGTTAAACTATTTGCAGGTGAAATGGGAAAACCGGTTGTCATAGATAGGGCGAAACTGACGAAAGAGCAACAGGACGATTTCGACAAAGGTTGGCAGGACAACGCTTTTAACAGATATGCAAGTGACATGATATCACTACACCGGACGCTGCCGGATGTACGGGATCCTGAGTAAGATTAGTTTCATTGTCGTAAGCTTTCTAAACACGCTAGAGTGAAATAATTGGAAAATGAATTGCGAATTCTGATATCAAATTTTATAAATTGTTAAGGTAATACATCGTATACAAAGCATGGCAACAAAACGATGCATGGACGATATAACAACAATGATATGGGAATAACCATGACTATACGACACATGTATGTCAATAGGCCGTGAAAGACACAGCGATATCACGAATTGGACGCATGCTTTTTAATACAGAGAAATGAATCAAAGAATTTCCCTTTTATTGCTAAATTATATGAGTTATGGTCCTTATTATTATAAAAGAGGAAAAAAAGTTTAATATGCAAATTGTTTTAGATATTAACTGTACAGTTTTGCTCAATTGAACAAGAGAAACAAATTAATGGAATCAAATGACTGACATTTAATGGGTTTGTATATATCATTGTAACCATTTCTTAAGTAAAAGAATCTTTATTTTTGTGAGGTTTTCTCCACAGTCCATTACAGTGCGAAATATGGTTTTGTGGTCGCCAGTCGAACAGCCAGTTGGATCATGAAGATACAGTGAAATCATATGCATATATTTCATAAAGGGAGATAATTGAAATCACACCATCGGAATTACAATTTTTTGGGATCTTTTTTAATACTCATGTGTATATGTTATATATATGACGATAGTTATATGAGAACAAGAAGACACACATGTGCAGATCAGAATACGACGAGCGCACCTAGATACAATGCAAGCCATAGACACAATATCAAAGCATCTACGAACCCAATAATTGGTGTCAACCATGATTTATATACTACGGTTTTACACGCAACACATCAGGACTGTGTACATGAAGTGATAGTTTTTAAATTATACTCGTATATATGTTTATTTCACTAAGCAGATTTCTATAAGTCCAAATGTAATGTAAGCACAAATCTTAACAGAATAATCTAAAGAAACCATTGACACAAACTATAAAGGCTTTCAAAGGTAAATGCATGCCGACATACTATTGTGAGCACATCTGTTGGGGTTGAATAGACTATTGCGGGAATGTTTTAACGACAATTCAAAAGCTAATAAAATATATGGTTAACCCCAGTACACGTTGTAAAACAGCTGTCAATCTAATTAACTCGACGATTTCAAGATGTCACATGTTGGTGACATTTTAGAGTTTGAATCTCTCAGTCATAATTTATGGGATGTTAAAATCGATTTTTTTTCTTATGTGCACGGAAGGACTTAATCGTTTAACCTTTATATGCATAACCATATGAAGCTCATAGTCATCAAGTATGAACTATCTGAAGTTTCATGCATCTAAGTATATAGTAATTATATTTATAAGAAACTAAATGTAGAAGTAATAATCTCCAAATAGTTTTTTGCTCTGTTAACTATAAGCAGTTATGTTAAACTAGTTGCGATACACAAGTTATTAAATATGAGTGAAAATAATAAATATGCAAATTGATACGTAGTGCCTATGATGTTCCTCTCGCACAATTTAAAGGTAACGCAAAAAGTAAAGAACACGTACATATTGCCATGGACGACCACCATTGTGTGAAATAGAAAGGCGCGTAAAGAACCTACACCATTATCGCCGATATTTTCCGATTATAGCAGTAAAACTGCACATTTATATCAAATTCATATATTGTGTACAATTACTTATATTGTTTTTTTCTGTCTCTGTAGTGTATTTTTTAAAAATTTGATTGACCAATTATTAAATCGCGGCTCGCAATAAAGTCACTCATTGGCCAGTATCGACGGGTTATGCTTAATACATTGACGAATCAAACGGAATATGCCGACACGTGTATAATCAAACGTTCTTATAAACTGCAAGGAAAGAACCAACCATTGTGTTCGTATGGGATCTTCCTTCCTCTTTGTGATTTGATAAACTTTCCATCATTACAGATCATAAAGTTAGAGGTGATACATATTTAAGCAACTACTTTCCAACATAGAAACGGAAGTAATAGTCTTTCTATTAACTGAAAATGTTTCGTTTAAATTCACAATTATCGCGTGTCCCGCTAAAGCATTGGTTTGAAGTGGACACATATTAAAGAAGAATTAGAATACTACGCAAATAAACAAAATTGCAGAAACGATTCATCTCTATACTCACTTAAGATGTGTGCCTTTTCATCGGACTATGAAGACAATAATTGTAATGATTCAGTTGTAGATAAACGTGTTAGGTTTCAGAAGAGAGCTGCTAGACTTATTCTCGATAAAAATTACGATACTCCTTCTACAGAACTATTCACAGAGCTTAGATGGATGACGTTTACTGAAATAGTTAAATTTCAAAAAACAGTACTCGTATATAAATCATTGAATGGCCAGGCTCCTGCATATCTCAAAGATTCATTTACTCTAACAGGCACATTACGGTCATCCTCTAATCAACAGTTGTATTCTCCCTAAGCCTTATTCTGAAATGTTTCGGAGTTCGTTTGCTTATTCAGGCTCTTGTTTGTGGAACTCTGTTTCGCCTCATATAAAAAATGCAAATTCTTTTAATCAGTTCAAAGCTTTATATCTACAATGGAGTAAAAATTCTTAGCAACTCTAATAAATTGGGTACCTCTCATCAAAATTGATATACAGTATTTCACATATATGTATTTACTTCTTTTGTTTATGTGTTAAATAATGATGTACTTATATGTACAAATATGTTGAGGACCTCATGGAAAATTAAATTTATTCAAATGAGTTCTCTCGTTAATAAAAGTCTTTATTATTATTATTATTTATTATTATTATTATTATTATTATTTTTATTATTATTATTATTATTATTATTATTACTATTAACTATAACGCCATGAAATCACAGCAACACTTTATTTAAAGAGTTCATTCGTTTAGAATAACTCATTTTCTGCCATCATTTGATGATTCCCATGATGTTTGTTTTTTTAAATGCTTCAAACAAGAAATGAGTTACGGGTACAAAAGTACAGGTCATGTATATATGTACCTATATTGTAAATTCAAGCACCTATCAAAACCAGGATATTATGTTACCATAAAATGTGAAATAAAATCAATCACCCATTTGATAAAACTTTAATGCACTATCGTTTGTGTTTATTATAATTTGTTATACCAGTTTCAATTTAGCAAATGAAACGATTCATTGTTACCCTTTAAACTATCCACAGTTAAATAATATTTACAGTGTGTTTTTGTGCTTATTTGTGATTGTTCTGCTTTTATTGTGCATGTTTTTTTTCTAATTTAATATACAGATCTGCATGTTTATTTGAGAACCGTTCTAAACATATTACCGACTTTTAACTTCGATACAGGAAAGACAGGTATATGTACTCAATTATTAATGGTCATTTTCCGCTTTATCTATACCGTTCAATGATAAACTTGCCCAACTTTCAACGGACTTCGAATCGACTGCACATTTGCTATTGCTTATTGCTTTATTATCATTGTATAATTATAATTATTAATATTGTTATTGTTATTATCATTATTATTATTATTAATATTATTATTATTACTGCTATTATTATCATCATTATTATTATAATTAATATTATTATTATTATTATTATTACCCTTTAATCCAACTAATAATTCATTGCAGATGTAAGAACTTACACTACGGAAATAATCTTCCAGACGCATGCGTGATAATAATTTTCCATAACGAGGCTTGGAGTGTATTACTGCGCACAGTTCACAGTGTCATCGATCGATCTGACCCCAAATTGTTAAAAGAGGTTATTCTAGTTGACGATTTCTCAGATTTTGGTAAAGTTAAACATTTCGTGAATCTGGTGACGGGCTTCACTGTAGTGCTATACTATTTAGATAGATGTATAATTGTAGTTATAAATTGCTCGAAATATTTCCAACTAATGAAAATACCGATTGAAACTTATCGCAAAACTGTCATATAATTATTTTCCTAATTTTTAGCTGCGATAGTTGTAATTTGGTCCCTCGATGAAAAAATTTGATGGTTTCACTTATGATTATTTATTATACAACGTATGCTAAAATAAATAGTGGTAATGCTGTTAGTTAATACATAAAACTGATAGTTTAAACATATTTTATTGCCAAATAAACACATATTACAACATTTATCATGCATAAAAGTCAAATACAATTTAAGGCAAAAGGGTCTGGCCAAAAAATGATGATATATGGTTATAACTTGGAATGATGTTCGGATGTCGTTCGCTTATAGTTTTTGATGGTGTTATTTGCTTATAAACATGGCTGGCATTGCTCGCTTATAAATACGGTTTAAGATTATTATAAACTTATAAACATTGATAAAGTTATCAGCAAATTCTGATTAAATTATCGTGGTTAACACTATATTACACAGGTAACTGTGTACAACCTATGTATCAATATATCAGAAGGGTTATACTGTATGAGACGAGTAATTATAATGACTGCCAAAATTTTATTTCTTTATTCTTCTGAATCTTTTCTGATACGATGATCGCTTGGTTTTTTTATCACATATTAAGTTACTCAGTGAGATATGTGATGTACACATGGTGGTATTTACCATCTTACATGTTGGACCGACGTTAAATGATGAGTCAACTTCATTGCACCTTCATTGTCCCGTTTTCATTATTGAACATAACACATTATTCGTAAATGCCTTTGTATGCCGCATAACCTGTTGAATGTATATCATGTTTTCTCATTTTTTGAAAAAGGAACGCTCTGAGTTATTTTTGTTTGCTTAAATATTTGCATTTTATGCTATCGAGGGCGTACATACAGTCGAATAAGCAAACCACTCTGTCCTGGGATCCCTGAAGGTTATCCGGTCCAGGAGTACACCCAATCTCCGCAAGTAAATGAAAACTTTCCCACTTGAATCAGCGGTAAGAAACGAAAGATAATTAGACACAATGTCATATATCAATCATCACGGAGACTGTGGTCGGGCGGGGATTCGAACCCACGACCCCTGGATTGATAGTCAGACGTGCTACCAACTTAGATAACATTGTTCGGTTAGTTTTACATAAAAAAACGTAAAGCACCAGGAATTATTATAAACAAGAATCGTGTTTATACATGTATATGCACTTAGCAATACAACTTCAATTCCGTTGGTATTTCTTTATTTTCGTCTGATTTCGTTTGAAAGAGCATGATAAGGTTAAAAGTCAACGGTTGCGTTTGATCATATTGGAACTTCTATGTGTGCGTTGTTTTGATTTTTGTTGTTGTATTGTTTATATACGTGTAACGTAAGTGAGTGTTATGAATGCTTCGTCTCCAAGTTATACGGGCATGCAAACATTATTTATTAGTTCAACATTGTTTTCAATTGAACTGTTCTTTGTTTAACAGACCATCTACAACAGCCGCTACAGGACTATGTCGACAAACAAGATAAAGTATCCCTGCATCGAGCGTCCGAGCGATCAGGACTCATCAGAGCGAGGCTGATGGGTTTTGATCGCTGTACGGCGAAGGTTGCAATCTTTCTGGATTCGCATTGTGAGGCTACTGAAGGTAAGTTAGATTACGCATGCGCAATCGATACAAACATGAAGTTATTATCACAATTGAACATTACAGTATTTATTGTAATTTTAAAAATATGCTTTCAACAGTACATGTAACTTGTACAGTTATGATAAATATAGATTTTCGTTTTAGTTTATTAAATTTTACTGCACGTACCGTATTCCAATTTGTTTTTAATTCAGATATAACATTTTCCTTCAGGTAGTATTGGATACTGGTACAGATCTTGACGCGATACTGTCGTTTGGTTAATAGTATCACAGTAGAATGAAATGATTAGATCTGCAGTATAAGATTAGTTTATTAAAAGGACTGAGGCCAATATTTTAAATATAACAAAGTATGATCAATTGTGTGTATACCATATAGCCGCCGGATCCTAAGCTTAATTATTGTAACAACGGTATTATTGTTTCGTCGTACTTTGTCACAACGTCATCCGTACACGTGTATTCAATATTTTACAAGCATTAACCACTTTGTACACGAATGCCTTAATATGACCGCTACTAATAGTTCAATATTTGTAAAATATATGTTTTTTTCAGCAGCATTTATGAGGGTGTTTTATTTTTGTTTGCCCGTCATTACTGATGCAAAATCACAGTTATCTACTTTCAATTTGATAAAATGCATTACCGAAATTTGAAATTAAATATTACATACCTTAATACTGTTTGCATTCGGTAAAATGCAAACAATCACACACATGTGCACCACTTAACCTGAAAAAACGGTTTATACGAATTATGAAATTAATATTTTTTTAATCTTGTGCATTAGGATGGTTTGAGCCCCTCCTCTACCAAATATCACTAAACGAAAGCAACGTTGTGGTACCATCTATAGACACAATATTGGAAGACACTTTCAGACTATCATACAGTTACGCACATTACATGCATGCCGGAGGTTTCAGTTGGAGTTTAACGTTCAACTGGCACGAGGTTCCTCTTCATGAAAGAGCTAGACGGGATAATAAAGACTATGAACCGTTTAGGTACCGTACCCAGGTGGCGCTTCATTAGCTTTTCTGACGTTTACACTCACAATCTATTTTTCTCTTTTGGGGCAACATCTTTCTCTGATTTTAGCGCTGCATACACATCTATACTAGTGTCGTATGGTTCTCTTTCTTTCACTTGTGTCATTGATCTCAGTTCAATCTACCAGATAGGTCATGCAACTCACACACACAAACAGTATATTATACACTATATCGAACCAGGCTGTTTATGATGTCTTCTTAAGATTACATCTAAACGCCCCCAAAGTGTTTGATACCTCAGCTAATTGCTACGTGCATGCACATGGCTATTTGTAATCACGTGACTTAACATTTTTGATAAATTAAGTAGTTTTTGTAATTCACGTGGTACAATGTGATATAACATGTTTAAAGAATTAAAACAATGCTGTTTGAACACCATTTCTGCTATATTATTGTAGCAGTTTATACTCAAACCGGTGTATACATGACATGCTAGTAGAAGTTATCATTATGATTTGTTTAGTTTCTTTAGATTCTTAGACTAGTTTAGCCTCATCTTGTAGATTGTAGAGAAGTCATTTGTGGAGTGATAAAAAAAGCAACAGAAACGTTTCTAGAATTTGATAAAGAGAGTCATTGACTTCTACATACCTTTGCTCATTAACAGAATATGCAGTATGAATATTTTCTGATCTTTTTCTCTTCTTTGCGCTCGGTGCTTCCCAATGGTCCTGAAATCATTGACTTTCAAATTTATTTATTCGTTTGCATTCCATACTTCCAAAGGATCCCTGACACATCTTATTGCAAATTTCGTAATAAATATCTGAATTTGATAACATGAACATTGAGAAGATGTTTTTCAAATCCAGATTGAAAAATATAATTACACGTATACAGGCATTAATTTCATTTTAGTAAAGCTGTTTATAAATATCGGCAAAGCAAAACATGACCAAAATTATTATCTCTACACATCAAACTCGACTCTGCTAGCTTAGCGTGTTCATGGTCAGCTGTAACGTTGTTTAATGTTTCTGTTGCTTTTTTTATATTTCCCAAACAGCGTGTATACGCTATTGCTTTCCCTGACTCGTTAAATTCACGTAGTTCGGCCTTTAAAATAATTTGCTGTTTCCCTGTCGAAAACATTTTTAAGAATGGTTGAAGAATATTTCAGTCTTAAACATTTGTGATTTTTAACCAAAAAAAAATACAACAAAATCAACACTGCGATTCTTAAAATGATATTTGCAATTCAAGGGCGAGAACCTACGTCACGTGCACCGCTAAATACGGTGCCGGATGTTTTAAAAGCTGGTTTAAATGATTTTTCGTGTCAATTATGGGACTATGTGTAGATTTTGTAGTTCCCACCGACCGTCTTGGTATAAGATGGATCTATTTCACCGATATATAGATCAGTGCGATCTACACAATTCCAGATTACCTCAAAAAACGCTTCACTGTAAATGTAAACGTTACCGTATATGACGTTCGGCTGTTTTGAGGTAATCTGAAATTGTCGCACTATTCTATATAGCGGTGAAATAGATTTCAATAATACCAAGACGGTCGGTGGGAACTATAAAATCTCCACATGTACCAAAAATTGACACGAAGACTCACTTAAATCAGTAGTCTTGATCATATGCTACGCTTGCTTTTCTAAAAGACAAACGTCTTGACAAGTTGTACAGAAGAAACGTTTGGATATGGAAGAAAGATCTGATTGGCTGAAACAAACACATCTCTGCAAAGGTTATGTTATAATAAAATTTAAAAACATTTATTCCGACGGAAGTCATGGCAGTTATCTTGTACAATATCTTTGTCATAGAACATATCTAATAATATAAAAATAATGAATAAAGAAGTAAACATCCAAACGATACTCTTTTGAAATATACTATTGAATCAACCAATCAAAAACTTTATTCGATTTTCGCTAAAAAAAATGATTTTTATTCTCGGCCGGACTTGTCAAGACGTATGTCTTTTAGAAAAACAAGCGTCGCATATGATCAAGACTATTAAACCAGGTTTTGAAACAACACTTCGGCGCCGTATATAGCGATGCTCGTGACGTAGGTTCACATCCTTGCATTTGAAACGTACCCAATGAGATAGTGTTAACAACAAAAGCAATGTTATTATTTCTGGTTCCTCGAGATCATGCAGCTCTTTCGGTATTGTTCGAAAGAAAAAAACAACAGCTTGAGCCGGTATAACCGTGGAGTAGTGCGTACCAACCAAGAACAGAATCAACAAAACCGAGTCTGCAATTATAGTTTTCCATTGAACATGTTCTGTGTTCCCAATAGACTTGATAGGAAGTAGAAACAATCGAGTTATGTTTAGATTGTGAAGGCAGGGAAACAGACGATTGAAACTTTTCGTGTTTTTAAATGGCCTAAGTAGTCAGCGAGCTTTCTCTCTTTCACTGTGACAGGGTGGCTAGAACCTTTACTTGCAAGGATAAAGACAAACCAAACCAATGTTCTTGTGCCTGTCATTGACGCTATACAGGAACATACCTTCCAATTGTTATATCATACTGGAAGTGAAAATACGCCTCCACTTATTCATATTGGGGTCTTCGATTGGAGATTGTTATTTCACTGGCGCACTATACCGCCCCGTATTTACGAAGGTTTACCGAGCAAAAGGACATCTCCCATAAGGTAATTTGACAGAGGTAATACGTTTTCGAGAAAAAAATGTCAAGTATGAAACCTGACTGGTTGTATATGGACCTTGGCTGTTTTCCTATTTCTGCAACTTTTTCTAAAAAATTAAACGTCGTTCAAACGCAGCTCGGTTTTTATTCTCAGCAGTTATGTTCCTAAATTAGAAAGTATTCTAAATATTAACTTTCTAGAATTTATAATGTGGTTAAGGAGGTTTTATTTTTACATTTGCATAAGGTTTGTAATTATTCCTATTTTATTAGTAGTAATTGTACTCCAAAATGCGTTTTCCATCGATTAGAAACCAAGAGTTCATCATATACATTTGCAGAAATATGGAAATATCAGCACGTGTTGATGCATTATGGGTACTCGATGTATTGCCTTATCCCCTTATAGCTATATATATTATATTCAATTTAGTTTGGGTGGTTCGAAATGTACTTTAGTAATTCAAGACACGTGTATATAAATATTTTAGGGAAAGGAATATCAGATTTTTTTCTGTTAAAATGTGAATGTAAATGAATAATCATATAAAGGGAACATTGATAGTAAAGTTATCCCACCTTGCAGATGATACCTTAATCTTACTAAATCGAACAGACATGAAACGCTCTCTGAACTAATCTCTAGCCTTAAAATCAATAAAAAAAAGATTTGGAAATAAATCCAACAACCAAAATGCATTAGCATAAAATATATTACTTCTTGTAATAAAGATATACATTTACTCAAGTGAATGTCTGAACAACAAATTTCATATCGTGGGGTAATAAGTAATATGAAAGAATGGCATGAGATAAAAAAAGTGGATTAACATTCATAATGGTTGGTTTGATAAATTTAGTGGAGATTGGGGCATTATACAAACGCTGATTTTTTCATAATTCAACTACTAGAAAATAGTTTTAAATGTACATACTATATGTTAAGCAACGCGTAACCTCACATGGCAAAATTCCCCCTACCCCGGCTCGTATTCTATTTTTCTACACCCTGTCATCTAAAATCCTGATACATTGCCTCCAATAGTGAACAAAATTGTCACTAATGTCACATTATAAAATAAATACTATATACTTATTTCAAGATGACTCACGGCCAGTCACATGTTGCAATCCCTGGACAACTTGAGTTCAAATCCCTGGTCATCCACAGTCTGAGTTATGACTGAAATGCGACATAACGTCCCATTGTCAAACGTCTCCCACTGTTTATTCAGATAGGAAAGCTACCAGTAACTTGCAGAGATGAGTATGTTTTGAGTGCTGGCTAAATGATTGTCTCTAGCCACTCATGGCATAAATTGACGCTAGACATCCCAACAAACTTAAATTAATGTAAAAAAAACCACTAAATCAAATCAATTGAAAATTTTATAATATTCATAAATTCTCAGTTCAACTTCATAGTTTCACATTATAACGATAATGGCGTTTAATAGCAGGAAAACCCAGAAAGAACTTGAGCAGTACGACGGTACCAAAGTCGTTCACGCAAGGTTGCATCGAACCGCCCAACCTACACAAATAAAACAGCTAAGCTATGTAAATTACGCATCGGCACACATACCAAGCCGTATAACTTGATATAAATACTTAAGCCGAAAATGAGCACATGGGAATCATGTTTTCCTTTCTAGAATTTTCCTGCTACACTAACTTAGTTCGCCCAAAAATTCCCCGTCCTTACTCAGTATCCATTTTAAATACTTCTTCAATATTAAAATAATCAAATCAGTTCCGATTTCTGTCGGATGGACCCTTTCATTATTCTAATACCGTTCCATTAACGCCGCCCCAGTCATTTGCCAAGATAAATGTCTAGAACATTGGGCTATGCATTGTGTATGTATTCGTATTGCAGTCGTGGTATCGGCTATCTTCATTTAATGCAACATTTTGACATCAACTTACGCGTTGCACCTCCCCCTCCCTCCCACACACACACCTGTGCCCAGTAAATGTACAAGTCACCTATCACTACCTATCAGCCAGATATCTATAATAACAACATGTACCCTTATAGTTTAACTTACCAACCTTATATATGTTTTACCAACAATAAACTATACACAACCTTCACATATATAAGATGTGCTTTTAGACTCCAATCATCCTAATCATATACTTTATTTATAGAACAACTTCACACAACTTAAACTCATGTTCAAAGAATACCACATACTTTGCGCGATACAATTTGATAAAACAAATGCCCATGCACATCGGCTGACTAAGTATCTTTTATTCCACAATAACAGCAATAGCTGTGGGCTTTTATAATACAGCAATAGCAAGCCACTAGGTGCTTACGCAGGTCGGCTTTATCATTTTCAACATAGCAAAAGCAGGCCCCTAGGTGCATACACTAGTATGCTTCTATAATATGGCAAAAGCAGGCTGCTAGGTGCAAACACAGGTCGGCTTTATCATTTTCAACACAGCAATAGCAGGCCCCTAGGTGCATACACTAGTGTGCTTCTATAATATAGCAATAGCAAGCCACCAGGGGCAAACACAGGTCGGCTTTATCATTTTCAACATAGCAAAAGCAGGCCCCTAGGTGTATACACTAGTGTGGTTCTATCATATAGCAATAGTAGGCCACCAGGTGCTAACGCAGGTTGGCTTTATCATTTTCAACATAGCAATAGCAGGCCCCTAGGTGCATGCATTAGGGTGCTTCTATAATATAGCAATAGTAGGCCACCAGGTGCTAACGCAGGTCGGTTTTATCATTTTCAATATAGCAATAGCAGGCCCCTAGGTGCATACACTAGTGTGATTCTATAATATAAAATAGTAGGCCACCAGGTGCTAATGCACGTCGGCTTTATCATTTTCAACATAGTAAAAGCAGGCCCCTAGGTGCATACACTAGTATGCTTTTATAATATGGCAATAGCCGGCCGCCAGGTGCAAACACAGGTCGGTTTTATCATGTTCAACATAGCAATAGCAGGCCCCTAGGTGCTTACACTAGCGTGCTTCTATAATATAGCAATAGCAAGCCACCAGGTGCTTACGCAGGTCGGTTTTATCATATTCAACATAGCAATAGCAGGCCCCTAGGTGCATACACTAGTAGGCTTTTATAATATGGCAATAGCCGGCCGCCAGGTGCAAACGCAGGTCGGTTTTATCATTTTCAACATAGCAATAGCAGACCCCTAGGTGCATACACTAGTGTGCTTCTATAATATAGCAATAGCCGGCCGCCAGGTGCAAACACAGGTCGGTTTTATCATTTTCAACAAAGCAATAGCAGGCCCCTAGGTGCATACGCTAGTGTGCTTCTATAATATATCAATATCCGGCCGCCAGGTGCAAACACAGGTCGGTTTTATCATTTTCAACATAGTAATAGCAGGCTCCTAGGTGCATACACAAGTGTGATTTTATGATATGGCAATAGCCGGCCGCCAGGTGCAAACACAGGTCGGCTTTATCATTTTCAACATAGCAATAGCAGGCCCCTAGGTGCATACACTAGTGTGCTTCTATAATATAGCAATAGCAAGCCACCAGATGCTTACGCAGGTCGGCTTTATCATTTTCAACAAAGCAAAAGCAGGACCCTAGGTGCATACACTAGTAGGCTTTTATAATACGGCAATAGCCGGCCGCCAGGTGCAAACACAGGTCGGTTTTATCATTTTCAACATAGCAATAGCAGGCCCCTAGGTGCATACACTGGTGTGCTTCTATAATATAGCAATAGCCGGCCGCCAGGTGCAAACACAGGTCGGTTTTATCATTTTCAGCAAAGCAAAAGCAGGCCCCTAGTTGCATACACTAGTGGGCTTTTATAATATAGCAATAGCCGGCCGCCAGGTGCAAACACAGGTCGGCTTTATCGTTTCCAATTATGGCCAAACAATGCACTAAAAGGCACTGTTCATCAAACAGCCAGCAAAAACAGACTGTTTTGTTATAAGCATACTGAATCCTATATTAATACTAAGCTAGGAAGTGTATACGCTAATCTACTTCATCATACATCAATACCAAACACACAGCTGCATACGTTCGATCTGTTCTCTCATTTAGCAGTACCAAGATGCTAAATTCTATCAGACTCAAATACATCTACTTGGAAAATTTTCTTACACAACAAAAAACAAAACGCCTAATGCCCCCTTCTAAAAAGTTTTATCGCTTAAGCTAATCTCTACTATATTCGGATATATCTTAGAAAAGCATCAGACTTCAAAGGCAAAAGAATACATGTGAATGAGATTTTCTTATTCTCATATACTGATCACAGCTTCAACTGCACAAACTGGACCTTGAACTGCACATATAGGTTTCAAAATAAATGCCCCAGTTTGGCTGTTTTTTTTACTTGCGCAACCATATCAATAATTTCGGTGTACTGTGAGCTATTTTACTGGTGTTCGTACTTCGACATCATCGATGCTCAAAGCGAAATATTATTGTTCACGCGACAACACTACCAATCCACCCCCTCTAAACAGGCAAAAATTACTAGAGTAAATACTGATTTAAGCAAAATTGCCTTTAATTCTGAAACTCAAATGTGCTTGAGTGTGGCACAATTTTGAACCAGTAAATCCAGCAGGATTGGTACCCACAAATCAAATGATGGCCTAAGCCTACGAAAATCTTCCACAGAATGTGTCATTGCAAAATACCTGAATGATTAGCCAAGTTACTTCGATGTATTAGAGATGACCCAACTTAATCGGGATCATAACCCAGCTCATAAAGGCAACCTATAATTGCGTCCAAATGTGACTATGGTACCGTCCACATATCCAACAATTTATTTATATTTCTGAATGTTTCAAACTTCTTTAAGCCTTTGCTGTAAGCAAGATTTGTTTTATGAGCAATGCTTGCTTGAACTAGTCGCTGTGCCTTTAACTATTTCGCAATTTGTTCTCTTACTACAACCTAATGAGCAATAGCTAATTTTAAGTTATTGCATCAAATGTGTGACTTGACCCCTAATATCCAAATTTAAAACCCTACTGAAAACCAAGAGCCAATTCAAATACAGTGAGTTAGTCAGGGTATGGATTCAATGCTTTAAATATATTACCCACAATGATATGCGACTTACCCAAAATCATTTTATCATTGCCTGTACCCCCCTTTTGCCCCTAAGCAAATATCTACCACAGGGCCTATCGACTCTTCGAAATGCACCACCTTTCCAACACTTTCTTTGATTAAACGCAGTTTGCCTTGGGACAAGTGCAGCTTTGTTATTTATCAACCAACAACACTTGCTGTATCACATTAATATTTATCTATCACAGTCACAATTGCATATCACAATAACGTAGATTTATATCACATTAATTCAATACTTACATACATAATACAGTAATGATTGCATATCTATCACAATAACGTAGATATATATCATATTAATACTTATAAATCTAACACAGTAACAATTGCATATATATCACAGTAACATAGATCTATACCACATTGATTTAATACTTTCATATATAATACATTAGCAATTGCATCTGTCACAGTAATGTAGATCTGTATCACATTAACCCATCTTCATCACGTTAATACTTACTTATCTGTAGTAACAATTGCAAATATCTGTCATAGTAATGTATGTCTGTATCACATTAACACTTATCTAATACAATAACGATCGCATATCTATAATCAGAGTTATATAGATCTGTATCACATTAACCCATCTGTATCACTTTAATACTTACTTATCTATAGTAACAATTGCATATATCTGTCATAGTAATGTATGTCTGTATCACATTAACACTTATCTAATACAATAACGATCGCATATCTATAATCAGAGTTATGTAGATCTGTATCACATTAACCCATCTTCATCACGTTAATACTTACTTATCTATAGTAACAATTGCATATATCTGTCATAGTAATGCATGTCTGTATCACATTACCACTTACTTGTATCTAATACAATAACAATTGCATATCTATAATCAGAGTTATGTAGATATGTATCACATTAACCCATCTGTATCACTTTAATACTTACTTATCTATAGTAACAATTGCATATATATCTATCATAATAATGTATACCTGTATCACATTAACACTTACTTAGCTAATTCAATAACAATTGCTCTTTGGAAAGGCCCCACGATGTGCAGAGCAGACATGCAAGAATTCACACAGATCGAAAGATCGTCTTTATATATTACTGATGACCTATTATGAACAAAGGTCCCAACCTTTCTTCTTGTACAACTTCCCTGTATGGCCAGTCCCCAATTTGACCCAGTCATAATTGCCAACCTTTCTTCTTGTACAACTTCCCTGTATGGCCAGTCCCCAATTTGACCCAGTCATAATTGCCAACCTTTTTTCTTGTACAACTTCCCTGTATGGCCAGTCCCCAATTTGACCCAGTCATAATTGCCAACCTTTTTTCTTGTACAACTTCCCTGTATGGCCAGTCCCAAATTTGACCCATTCATAATTGCCAACCTTTTTTCTTGTAGGACTACCCAGTATAGCCAGACCTCCATTTGACCCAGTCATAATTGCCAACCTTTCTTCTTGTATGTCTACCCAGTATAGCCAGACCTCTATTTGACCCAGTCATAATTGCCAACAATTCCGTTTGTATAGCTACCCTTTATGGCCAGTCCTCCATTTGACCCAGCCATAATTCGTAACCATAAATAAGTGTTGAGCTTCCCCAAAGATTGGGGACTGACAGTCCGATGAATCCTGAATTGATCGGAATACATTTTCCATGCCATTTTCGGGAAGTGAAATTCTTCTCCCCTTATCACAGACATGTAATTAAAAATTTCTGTCACTTTTTCTGGGAACTGAACCTGATAAAAACGTCTGTCCATTCTCTAATACTAGTAATGCTCATAAACTTTAGACTCTATCAAACCATTTTCAATAACAAACATTTGCTGGAGTCCATTTGTATTTCTGTCTTGACCTAACAATCTTGCGAATTCAATGAATATATGCTATTCAATGCTCCGTAATTTTATTTTTGTTTCACGTGAACAGACATGTCATCAGTACAACTAATAATTGGACCATCAAAGTACTGAGTAGGAGAAGTCATCCTAGTTTCAATAGCCTTCTGCCACGTGTCCAACACATTACCTGACTCGTCCTCAGTCTACAAAGGTCGAATACGATATACTTGTGCTGCCTCGTCTTCCATGCATCCGTCTCTTCCATCGCTGTTGCCTGCCTTGTCTCTTCTGTTTTCTTCCCCGCAGTGTTGTTCGCCGCCGCTCTTCTTCCCCTCCTATCTTGACTTTGTGTCCTCGGTATATTTACCTTTTGATTTTTTATGATGTTTTCGCTTCGAAAGCTAATTTCAGAGTGAAGATAAGCGGTTTTACCCAAATTATTCATCTCTGGCGGTGTTGATGTAAAATTTACTGTGTGTGATTCACTTTGCCATAAGATTCACACATTTACGCAATGGGTGTAATTTCAGTTCCGAATTAAACGAGACTATATTTAAACAATAGTCCTAAATACTAAGACTACGGTGCGAAGGAGGGTGCCCCCCCCCCCCCCCCCCCCCCCCGACATTCTTACACCTGTGACGGGGAGAGTAAAAGGGTCATCCAATTTTTGTTAAAAAACAAAGAAACAGGTGCAAAAAGAGTAAATACATGTAATTGATATAAAGGAGAAAGAAAAGCAAAAAGCATAAAGTCTATCACATTTTATACACACTTCTTTAAACACATTTATTTTTAAACATCCCTCAATAATCTAGAATGATATGTGAACCAAGGGTAATATCTACAAACAAATATAATCATGCAATTTATGATGGTGTCGGACTTTGACATACGCTGAATGTTGGTTGTGAACTCTAGTTAGTGTTGATTGTGGACTTTGGTTGTGGCAAACATTGAGTGTGGGTTGTAAACTTTCATTTATTATTGTTTTGGTATAATTCCTATAGATATGCTTATACTTATCTAATATGTTAATTTTAATAATGCAATGAAGACTTGTATAAATATATTTTACATAGAGCTAGATTTTCGTTAGATGGTAACCATAGACGCAGAAACACATCTGCTTTTACATGTTTTATTATATGTGACGAAATATTGAATTTCATAGGATGGCTGCCGCCTCTGTTGTCGAGAATTTCAGAAAATGAAACCAATGTGCTTGTTCCTGTAATTGACGTCATCAGTGACGACACGTTCAAATACGAAAACCATCCAACTGGAAGCATAACATCGGTGTATGTGGGTGGTTTTGATTGGGGGCTAATATTTAACTGGCATCCAATTCCAGAGGTTGAGTTAAAGCGAATAAATCGCAAAACCACTGTCCCAGTACGGTAAGGTTGTTTGAATATATTTTTATTTGGCCTAATTCATTGATTAGTTTCAGTGTTTACCAATATTACCCGCGTTCAGCGTTATGTGCGTGTAAAGATTATATAGATGCATGATATACTTTAGTGCTTTTGGAATTAATATAAAGTCAAAGGTTCAAGTAAACGCATTACATAAGAATGATGGTATGCATATATGGCAAGACAGACGGAGAATGCTTAGTTATTACTGACGCTGCAATGTTTAATTAAGTCAAGCAAGACGAGGTTCCGTATGCCATTATAAAGATTTCACGCCAAACCTAATATATTACTAAGCATTCCGTTTATACATTTGACTAAAATATAATTTTTAAGGGTTCAAATGTAATTTAGAACAATGACTAATTTGGAGGAAAAGTTCAAGTTATATTCTTGAATGCTAATTTGGTTATCTTAATTACAAATTAACCTATTTACTGTATCAGGAACTGTTTGGTGAGAGGAATCAATTTGTTTTCTGCGTGTTCTTGGTTTGTGGCGTACTCCTCTAAAGCTATTATAAATTAATTGCTATATTATCATCCACATTTTGTCTTAAAAGCAGGGAGTATGGGAGGATTTTATTTTTTATTTTCTATTTTCATTTTATAACTTTGTTTGTTTGTTTAATAAAAACTTTTTTTTTCTTTTTTTTTTTATGAAAAAAAAAAGGGTTGGTGCGCAGAAAATTACGGGGTGGGCGGGGATGATAATCTAGCAAAAAACTTATTATGGTCTGATACTGCTTGTTATAATATATATTTGTTTGGGATTAAAGCAATAAAATTATATAGTTTCGATGTCTCATTTGAACTTTTCACATGTCTTTTGATTGTGCCTATAGTGAACGTTATAACTTCAAGTTGCACGCGGCATTTCTGATGAATTTTCTCTAAACATTTCATTGGAAATTTCGTTGAAAATCAATATATTTGCATGATGCTATCAAATTATGGTATTCCGCTACAGATGTAGAGCTTTGATTTAGAGTTTTAGTTGAAAAATAGTATAACTCTGAGGCTCGCAATCAGTTGGAATCCATCCTATATTTGTGTTAGTCTATGAAAAAGAACGTGAATGAATTTCAATGTCATAATTTTTTTCCCCGTGATAGAAATATTCCATGTAAATATCAGTTGAGAACAATAGCTTCATTTGGCTACATGGAAATTGTTGATCTTATGGAAACTGTTGATCGTATTGTTACATGGAAATTATTGATATTATGGTTACATGAAAACTATTGATATTATGGCTACGTGGGAATTGTTGAGCTTATGGTTCATTGACTTTATTAATCTTATGGCTACATTGACCTTATTAATCTTATGGTTATATGGAAACTATTGATCTTATGGTTGAATGGAAATTATTGATCGTATGGTAACATGGAAACTATTGATCTTATGGTTACATTGACTTAATTGATCTTATGGTTACAAGGAAATTGTTGATCTTATGGTACATGGAAATTATCTACATTATGGTTACATGGAAATTATTGATATTATTGTTACATCGAAATGATTGATCATATGGTTACATGGGAAATATTGATCTTATTGTTGATCTTATGGTTACAATGAAATATTGATCTTATTTTTACATGGAAACTATTGATCTTATGGTAACATGAAAACTATTGATCTTATGGTTACATGGAAACTATTGATTTTATGTTTACATTGACTTAATTGATCTTATGGTTACATGGAAATTGTTGATCTTATGGTACATGGAAATTATCTATATAATGGTTATATGGAAACTATTGATCTTATGGTTACATGAAAACTATTGATCTTATGGTAACATGGAAACTATTGATCATATGGTTACATTGACTTAATTGATCTTATGGTTACATGGAAATTGTTGATCATATGGTACATGTAAATTATCTATATTATGGTTACATGGAAATTATTGATATTATTGTTACATCGAAATGATTGATCATATGGTAACATGGGAAATATTGATCTTATTGTTGATCTTATGGTTACAATGAAATATTGATCTTATTATTACATGGAAACTATTGATCTTATGGTTACATGAAAACTATTGATCTTATGGTTACATGGAAACTATTGATCTTATGTTTACATGAAAACTGTTTATCTTATGGTTACATGGACATTATTCATATTATGGTTACATTGAAATTATTAATTTTATGGTTACAATGAAATTATTGATCTTATGGTTACATAGAAACAATTGATCTTATAGCTACATGAAAATTGTTGATATTGTTACATGGAAACTATTGATCTTATGGCTGAATGAAAATTATTGATCTTTTGATTACATGGAAACCCTTGATCTTATGGTAATATGGTAACTATTGATCTTATGGTTACATTGACTTTATTGATCTTATGTTAACATGGAAATAATTGATCTCATGGCTACAGGGAAACTATTGATCTTATGGCTACGTTGAAATATTGATTTTATGGTTACATGGAAATATTTGATCTGATAGTTACATGGAAATTATTGATATTATGGTTACATGGAAATTATTGATATTATGGTTATATGGAAATTGTTGATCGTATGATTACATGGAAACTTTTGATCTTATGGTTGAATGGAAATTATTGATCTTATGATTACATGAAAACTATTGATATTATGGTAAGATGGTTACTATTGATCTTATGGTTACATTGACTTTATTGATCTTATGTTTACATGGAAATAATTGATCTTATGGTTACATGGAAACTATTGATCTTATGGTTACATGGAAATTTTTGATATGATAGTTTCATGGAAATTGTTGATATTATGGTAACATGGAAATTATTGATAATATGGTTACATGGAAACTATTGATCTTATGGTTACATGGAAATTATTGATATTATGGTTACATGGAAATTATTGATATTATGGTTATAAGGAAATTGTTGATCGTATGATCACATGGAAACTATCGATCTTATGATTGAATGGAAATTATTGATCTTATGATTACATGGAAACTATTGATCTTATGGTTATATGGTTACTATTGATCTTATGGTTACATTGACTTTATTGATCTTATGTTTACATGGAAATAAATCATCTTATGGCTACATGGAAACTATTGATCTTATGGTTACATGGAAACTATTGATTTTATGGTTACATGGAAACTATTGATTTTATGGTTACATGGAAACGATTGATCTTATGGTTACATGGATTTTTTATTATCTTATGGTTACATGGAAACTATTGATCTTATTGTTACATGGAAACTATTGATCTTATGGTTACATGGAAACAATTGATTTTATATAATATATGATGTCATGATGATATTTCAATAATGCTGTCAATATGTTCATTATCACTGACAAAATCTTTAATGAAATACCTTTAAATACACATAATAAACTTTAATTATACTTTACAATTGTTTGATATTGGGAAATGATATTTTCTTAAATTTATTTATCCAGTATACTAGATATAATATTTTTATAATTACATGTTTGCTGAGATTAACATAATGATTATAAATCTAATTATACTTAAAAATTAAATTTATTTTGTCCTGCATATATTGTTCCTGATAGTGTGCATGAACACTTGTTGTAGTCGCGTTGACAGGGACGCCTGTCTATTTAATTACCGCATTATCCTCTAAAAAAAAACACTGATACAATATAACAACATTGTAAAACATGACTGATTGATTGATTGAATATTACCGTCATTTTATGCCATCAAGGGCTAACAGACGATTAGTTAATCTAACCAGTCTTACCCGGGATCCTGGAAGGTTAACCAGTACTCGATCACACCCCATCTCCGCAAGTAACTGATAACTTTCCCACTTCAACCAGCGGTGAGAGACGAGTGATAATGAGACGCAATGTCGTATATCAACCATCACGGAAACTGTGGCCGGACGGAGATTTGAACTCACGACCCCTGGTTTGATAGTCAGACGCGCTAACGACTGAGCTAATCGCAACATGAACACACATGTGATAGATACGTTATACTATATAATATAGTTAGGCGATACGACATTTTCTTATATTAACTGCATTTCTGTTAATACGAAGACCTTCCACGATGTCGGATGGACTGCTTGCATGAACACAAATGTGATAGATACGTTATACTATATAACGTCCCACTGGTGCAGAAAGGTTTCAAGAGCCTTCTAATTTCATATAAACACTTGATACCTTATTGCTCTAATTGGACGATAATGTTAATAGACGATACGTCATATTCTTATAGTAAGAAACTGCTTTTCTATTAATACGAAGGTCTCCAACGATGGCGGGTGGACTGTTTGCAATTGACAGCGGGTTCTTCCGAAAGCTGGGCACATATGACAGCGGCTTTGATATTTGGGGTGGCGAAAATTTGGAACTATCGTTCAAAACGTGGATGTGCGGTGGGACACTTGAGACGATTCCTTGTTCGCATGTCGGTCACGTGTTCCGCAAGAGAAGTCCTTATAAATGGGATACGAAGAGGAACGCGTTGAAAAGAAATTTAGTTCGGCTGGCAGAGGTCTGGTTGGATGATTTTAAGGAGTATTATTACATGCGGATAAATCACGATTTGGTAAGTAGTTACTTTATGCACTTTTTTTTCTGCATGGGTTTCTTTTATAAAAAAAAAGGTTTCCTTGCAATTCAGTACGTTGCTGGTAATCTCGGTATACCTTCAGGACCCTGTTTCACGAAACATCTCAAACTGAGATTTACCTCAACTCAATTTTTTTTTCTAGAAGATTATTCGAGGTCATACTCTATTGATTGGCCACTCACTCATAATTGAAATAAAATAAAATCTTTACTCATTGGTATAGAATTCCATGCAAAATGATCATTGTAAATGAAGTTGTTGTACTTTTAATATTATCTCCCATTATGTCTTTAATATAAATGTATATACATGCATGTTTGTCTTCATCATACATATAATATTTTTGTTTAATTTTATTTACCAGGGAGACTACGGCGATGTCAGTGACAGAAAAGCTCTCCGAAATCGGCTACAGTGTAAAAGTTTTAAATGGTACCTAAATAACATTTTCCCGGAACTATTTGTCCCCGCGGAGGCCCTGGCATCGGGAGAGGTAATACGTCTGTAAAATGTGAATTGTTAACATTTGATACGCTGACAACTGCTAGGTTTGCTGGTCATATACATGTTTCAGTATTGGTGAAATAACACATGTTTAAATCTACTCCAGTAGGTCATAATAGTACACTGTAATACCAATAGAAAGGAGAGTACCTTATTATGTCCTATATGAAACCGCGGCGTGGTCTAGTGGTAGAGCGTCCGCCTCGCATGCGGAAGGTCGTGGGTTCAATCCCCGGCCGGGTCATACCAAAGACTTTAAAAATGGTACTAGAAGCTTCCTCGCTTGACGCTCAGCATTTAGAGGAGAGTTCTAGGTCGGGTCGGCCCGGTGTCAGTATAATGTGACTGGGTGGGGTATCATGCCATGTGTCTGCGGCATGATACTACAGTGTGACAGCGCTCAGAATACTGTCTCAAGTAGACTCGTCGCGATATGACTGAAAAATTGTTGAAAGCGACGCTAAACACCATACAACAACATACAACAACCTATATGTATTTTTTCCAATTAAGATATTTCACTACATACTTAAGGTTCTTTAATCTATTGACATGCCTTGACAAAAGAATGCTTTAAGTAAATACCAATAGACAAAGATGATCTGATGAAAGGTATACATGCGCACGTAAATGTCACACTGAACTACATAAAAGCATATAAGACTTGTTAAAACTGGCTCTCGGGACCATAAGTTCTTTGATTCTGGTGAAGGAGGGTAGAGCGAGGGGGCAATGAATAAAAAAAGAAAATGAGAAGAAAAAAAAAACAATCAATTGAAGTTTCTTTCACAGTCTAACTGAAATGCACGTCCTCCCTAAAAGTATGATCTGATGACGACATATTCAATGTCTTCTAGAATAACTGGATTTCCAATATCGCTATTTTTAAGCTTTCTTTATTTCAACTAATCAAAGTACTCGATTCCACAGCCGTGCGGCATAACTTTCAATGTAGTGGTGTATGAATTTAAGTCCCGGAATCGTTCCTGATTTCTTAAACTTGTGAAAATCATTTACAAGAATTAAAATAACATGGGCGCAGTCATTATGGAATTTTCGTCGTAACAATTATAGACGCGTGATAATCGCACATGACCGAAGCTATAGATTGTTTTCCGGTTAAAAATAGACTTCTAATTTCGCTTTTAAACATTGAAAGCAAGCCTCTGATTGGCTAGCGGAAAGATCGTCTGGAGGTGACCCTCTTATGCGCCGTCGTCAGATCCCATAGCGAAGCATATTTTAATGAGATTGTTTCTTTCCACACCATGGATGGTTCCATATATAAACGTTAACTTTAGCTGTTATGCTTTACAATGTTCTATAATTGAAAAGGTACATTGACAGCACTGATTCCATTAGTTTGGTACAATTAAACAACTGTCACATGTTCAACAGTTTATCATAATATAAAGAAATTGAGTACAATCCAACAGTTTTACAATACGTTTGTAAGAACTCTCCTTCTGTATTACAATGGGACATACTTACATAATGAAACATATTCTGGTAATTTCTTTAATTGTTAGTCAATATTTCGGATGACTTCAGATACGAAACATGGATAGAGCTATGTGCGTAGATGGAAACACAGACAGCGACGCGGGGCGGAAAAAGGGAGTAATTATGTTCCCATGCCATGGACAAGGCGGGAATCAAGTAAGTGACCGTTCTAACTATATAAACTCACGTCTGTTTATACATATGATAACATATATATAAAGGCACTTAACACTTAAGTGAAAATTGGAGGTACCGACTAGAATAGTCACCAGCTTGGCTTGCGTTTCACAAAATAACCGATGTTAGTCAGTTTGACAATTTCTCCGTTGGGTGTTCAAATTTTGATCGATATTTAAAATGATTTTATTTTCAGGTATGTAACTTTCTGCATGATTTGAGCCAACTTGGTTTCATTTGAAAGAAAATTAAATATATTTTGAATAAATGTTGGTTTACGATTACGACGAATTTTGTCGTAAGTTTGTTTGTGAAACACATTCCAGCTCAGCGAATTGCCTATGTCGATAAATCTTCTTCTTATCCGCGTTTACAGATCATAACATGCGGTGTGAATAAACGTATAATTATAATCTTTTTGCCCATTTGGATTCAATAATATCTGTATACGTTAACAAAGTCTACTTTACTGTTTTATGGACTGGAAGTTAAGTATAAATAGTATGCACAAAAACAGTCAACAAATCGTAGAACAGTGTTTCCTTTACCACGTATGTGCATGAATACGATTTTTAGACGAAGACGTAAATGTTTGATTGTTTTACTTTTCAATTGGTTTTGATTAATAAAAGGAAAATATTTAATTTCCTTTCAAGTTCGTTTGAATTAAAAATGAAAAACAAAATGCGTTCCGTGTGTTTAACTTCTTAGGAATTATACAGTCCCAATTTAAATTTATTCATGCCGTGAGTTTTTAAACAAATTGCCGAAAGCTCAAAATGATATAAATATAATCATATATATAATTATGTACTGCAATATGTATCACATTATGAAAAAAACCCACCAATTATCATTTCAGTTTTGGTTATTAAGTAAAGTCAATGAAATAAGGAGGGACGAATATTGTCTGGACACCCCGGACGGAACAAATCTCAAGATATTCAATTGTCACTCTCAAAAAGGACACCAAGAGTTTGTGTACAACAAGGTAAACACGCCAGCTATTGTTTTTTTTTAAACCGTGACACATATATCCGTGTAGTTACAGTTTACCTTTGAGCACGGCGTTCATTGGGATTTGTCCGAAAGTAAAATACCGCTTAGGTCGGTGCTGCGTGGTTGGAAGATGTGTTTATTATTCATTAACCTTCATGAACATACTTAATAAAACAAGTCTACTGTCTTTTTACTTTAATGAATGCGCTGTGTTCTTTTGCATTTATATTATAGATATATGAAATGCTTAAAAATATTTTGAGGAATGATGTAGTCAACTGACTAAATACAGAGGTATAAGATGTTGCAATCATTCTAACTAAAGAGTCAAGATAAAATAAGTATAAGATGTTTACTATTACATCTTATTATCACTTTGACTTCCATCACCCCACTAACCCCTTCACCAAAAAAAAAAAATATACAGAAAAGAATATAGAAATACGTTGTTTTTGGATATAACTTTTCCAAAATAAAGTTTTAAGAATTTCCAAATATAATAAATGAAACATTGTGAATAACTCCTAACACAGCATGATGCCGACAAAACCACAGTGTGTTGTTATACGCGTACATATTGTCCGTCCGTCTATGGTGCTAACTCAATATTGCTCGAAAAAAGCACACTGCTTGAGCCGGTATCAAAGGATTGGTTTGAGGGAAGTTGCATTTAACACGATCTCCTATAATCATACTCAATAAAACTGGGTCTTTTACACCTATTTAAAGTGGAAGGCTTTTTACTTCCAAATCATCGTTGAATTATATATTAACTCTGATGTTGTTTCACTTTGTGTACTGTAATGTTTACATGGTAAGGACAACAAATTTCATTATCGTGTGGTGTGTTGTATTAAACAATAAAAACTAAGTCTGCCATTTTCATTCCGGTACACGTTCTGCATTTTTGTTTTTATTTCACAGGATGATACTATATATAATCCTACCCATGATAAGTGTGTTGAGATGTCATGGGACGGCAAGGCAGTACAGCTGGCGAAATGCACCGGCGGGATAAAACAAACATGGCAGATACAACGAGATCCGCCTAAAGGACCATCGAAAGATTAGCACTTGATATCAGTATTTGACGTATACTAGTTTATAATTGATGTAATCATCATTGTTGATGTATGAGTGGTGTCAATTATAATCACGTGGTCTTACCGGAATATAACAATGCCATATCAAAAAGTCGTACCTGCTGATTCAAGAATCATGGAAACCTATTATCTAAAGTCGAGTTTATTTCTCCACATTCAATTCATATCAAAAAGATTATCATGCGGTAAACATACAAAACCATCCCCATTTTTTTTACCCGTAAGCCCAAAACCAACTCTGTGTTTTTTAAACGTTTTTACGTATTTCATGTTCATTTTGATGCCATTTCATTATTTGGTGAATAGGTATTTGGTTGTTGTGTTATTTGTCCATATCCCCGTGTTGCCATTATCATATTGCGTAATAGATACTATGTAGTCGCCATGGCCTTTATAAAGTCAAATAATGCATGTAGTTATAGCATCGTTTGTTTCTTGTGTATAATGAATGACGCGGTTGTGAGAGTATAGTCTAATTTGGCGGATTTTCTACACTATCTTATCTTTATTTTTTTTTCCAATTGGAGAAGTACGGGGTTTGGTGAACATCGATGTCATTATTGGAATCGAAGACACTTTTCTATGTTGCTTACTGGTATTGCAGCATGTGTTTATTATGTTTAACTATGTAATCGCAAGAACAGTAGTTGAAAATGATAAGCCAATGCCAGTGAATGCTAAACAAAGATGAAGGACAATGTAGTTTTCCAAAATCATTTCTAGTGAGCTTGTGTTTTGGTTTGAGTGCTCGACATGTTAAACAATCACATTTAAGTTGAATAAACATAATGTCTGTTAATCAAACGGTACACACGAACACATGCGTGTGACTAAGGATTTTAGCCATATTTAGCTGATCCATGACAATCACATCCACAAAAGCTTAGTGTTTTTTTAAGCAAGAGATAGCAGTACAGCCAAACCATAACCTCCATATGGTCAGCTACCACCATTGAGACGAGTTCTCTGATTGGCTGTAAAAAGTATAGGGATGTTCAGGGCATATATTTTTATAGTAAGCTTAATTTTATTGGATGAAAATGTCAACCTGGCATATGATCACAATAAAATATAAGTTTATTATTTTTATGTCAATAAAAAAATAAAATTATGTTTCTGTGACTGACTAAACTGTATGGAAAGTAAAATTGGTGAACATTTTTCATGCTGAAAGTGGGGGTACCTGACCATATACAGAACTTCTATCTCTGTGTTATATCTTCTAGTTTCTTTGGACAAGGTAAGCTTTCTGGGAAATGTTATACTTAAGCAATACTGCGGGTAGTGCTTTTTTTTAAGTGTCTCAACTATATATCAAAGAAAGGCTACTTTGCAGCATTTACACTGTTGAGGTTAATGAGGAATACTATAAAAGTAAATGCTATATATTGAATCGTATCTTATATTGACAGAAATTGCAGTCAGACTGTTTTGCCCATTAATATGCACACTATGTCATGTGATATGTGTTAATATGGCAATACAATATGCCTTCACTAATGCACAACGTCAGTGACGTAATCAACTGAATGTCCCTAGTAAAGTATGTATGTATATATTAAATTTGTCAGTAGATTTGACTGATAAATTACAAATGAAGAGAAACATGAACGACGGACGACGAAATCGTTGCTGTAACTGTACCAGATAGTATTAGATTTAATTATTAGATTATTTCCATGTGCACGTGAAAAGCATTCTTGATAACACAAAATGAATGAAACTGAATATGAATCGAAGAATATGCAACATTAATTAGTAAATGGTGGTCATTATCATTTTCATATAAATTATCAAGCTTTTGATAAACGTATACGAAGACACTTTAGGTTTAAAGCTTTATTTGACCCATAGTCGAGGGAATATAAGGAAATGGCATGTACTATTTTAATCTGAGGAGTACACACATATATTCATATTTTAGTATCAAATTATGCTTTAAAGAAACATCAATCTGTAACAGAAACTCTCAACTGTAAACAGTTTTTCATTTTCAACGGTCAACGCATCATTTGAAGAGGGAAAGTAAGGAAATGCATGTACTGTTTTAATCTGAGGAGTGTAGACATATTCAGATATTAGTATTTAATTATACTTTGAAGAATTATTAATCTATAACAGAAATTCTCAACTGTAAACACTAGCTATATTTTTGTTTACAAGGATCAACGCACCATTTGAAGAGCCGTGTGTGAGATAATGGTTTATAATTATTTATTTATAATTAACTTATAAAACAGCATATCAATACGTTTAGCCACAATGTTTATGCTTAATAATAGTTTATTACACACATGCATGTATTTTGTAAAAGGATGTCTTTTTTCCGTTGTCATAAACATTGTGAAAAGTAATAGTAAATTAAAATTTATTTCGGAAATTAAATTCAAATTAAAACGTTAAATGTCACGACATTTTAATACAGACTACGATCAACAAATAATTGTCATTTTCAGATTCAGAGTTTGAACGCTGTCAAAAATAACAAAGTTTGTATTGTGATATTACTACAGTCAGTTATTATTATAACTTGTACCGTACCGCCACTGCTACATGTCTGTGATCAACTTGCAATACACATATGTATTCCATTTCGTGTTAACACAGTTATTTTGTCATAAACGTAACTGATGGATATTGTAAAATACAGATTCGAACATTATATTTTATTCTAAAAGTTAAAAATAAAATGTTATTGCTTTTGTCTTTTCTTATTCCAGCTACCTCGGCAGCACACTTTCCTCTTCTTCTTAACTTCCTAATGTAATTAAACGTGAATATATCGTACACGTGCTACAATGTATAACATGAATACAGCAAGTGTGTGAAGAAATTAAATAAACGCTTTATTTACAATGCAAAACTGGAATTCATATATTTTGTTTCAAGTAACAAGGAGAAACTGTCATCACCTATCCAACCTCTGTCACCCGTATGTTTATATTGTTGTTGAGCATGGGCTCGCTTTCATTTGATTTGGCTACGACATGAGACAACGATGAGAGATCGACCATAGGTTGGGATTCATTCTCAGAATACTGCATGCTCACATGCCCATTTATGTCATTACTTTCCGAGTTATCAGAAGATAAACTCATATTTGGCAATGCTTCACTAGTTTTCTTTGTCTTTCCATTTTGGTTTTCTTTTTCACAAGCTGCGGTTGACGACCCTATTGATTCACGTGCTCTCGAAACAAATGATGTCATGGTGTCACGTGTGACTCTTCTGCTGAATCCATTCCCGTTACGTTTTAGTACGTGTCGTTTCCATTTTTTGCGTATTTCACCTTGTACCTTTTAATTGGATAATGAATAGATATGAACAAACAACAATCACATATCAGAAATACATTGGTTATTAGAACAGTTCTATTATATTGTTTAAAATCTTAGATATCACTTGTTGTAAACCTGAATATATGCAGAAAGTATCAATTTCCCAGTAATATCCCTAACTATAAATTTCATAACAGAATTTAATATCATGATACTTTTCGAGAGCCTTTTTAATTTGCATTTTACATATTTGTTAAATTAAATATTTGACTATGTGTTTGAAAAATACATGACACACACACACATATATATATATAATTGTAATTTTGATATTTAAAAAGCAAATTATACGCATTAAACCGTAAAGCCAATGTCATGAATTGCCAACATACTGAATGAGTACACGCATTTGTAGGACAACATACGGCAAACATCACGTGAAACTAACGGCAACGTGACAAAATCGACCAAGCTATGAAATGCAAACTGGTCCTTTTAGCTCCGCCCAGCTGCAAGCGTTTTTCATCGGGAAATGAAATAAATACATTTATATAGTTCATTTGGGCCGATTGCAGTATGAATGTAAATATATATATATAAAACATAGACATACCTCTCCATTTAGAAAACAAAACAGCAGACTAACAAAGAAACCCTGAAACAGTAGAAAATGAAACTTAACCAAACAGTCATTACAATACCTTACCGTTTTGTATGAACTAAATGTAATACATTTGTGCTTATAGCTACACGTATACAATTGTAATTTCATTATACAAATGTATTTAAACGGGGTTCCATATAAAGCAAATTGCCGTACATGTATTTAATGATTATAACGCGGACATTACGAACATGCATAATTATAGTTCCCATATATATATATATATATATATATATATACATATATATATATATTGTCTGCAAGAAAGCTGACAGTTGAACGAAACTGTATTGTTTTATGATGTTGTTCTTTTTTTGTAATTACTTGTCGACTCAAAACAAAGACAGCATATAACATATCAAAATAGTTAGGTGGTATTTTCATTGTATATACATGGATCTAGCAGCGATGCAAAAAATACAAACAAATCATGTATAATACGTGTGTATAAAACTTTAAATCTTGCAACTCCGGAACTGAATATCACTTACATCGGGCGTGAGAGATGTTTCATGTTTCATTATCTCTCACAAACGCACTTAATAAAAATGAGCATGTAATTTTCTATTTTGTTGCGTTCTATGCTTCCTTGCGATGAATTTATCAGACGTTATTACGTATACTGACATCGATGTTTTCGTGTGCAGAACCAATATATGATAAATACTACTTTATCAAATTTTGGACCTTGAGTTACCTAGATATCTTGTTAACAGAATTCAAGACTTCTACGAAATAATATTAACTGTCCTGTTTTATTTCACTTTCATATAACTACCTCCTGGTTTTGCGCCCGGACATTATGTTGCGTGAGTGTTTACCTAACTATTAATGAGTTCACGGCACGTGTTGACATGCACTTATAGACAGACGAGACACCACAATATGATAAAAACAGTCGGCTAGCTACAAAGAATAACTTTATTTGAAACGCTTCTGTCATAGTCAGTTCGAGTTTTCAAAATTATATTATTAGAATGAGATAAATCCGTCTGCAATCATCAAATTGCAATATTGAGGTTGATTCTGAATACACCTATTCATGAAACTGGTAACTGAAAACTACAATTGAATTTACTTGAAATGAACTGAAGATAACCCGTCTTCATCGTACCAATTTGAAATGATTTGAAAATAACCCATCTACGTTGTACTAACTTTAAATGAGTTGAAGACAACACCTCTGCATTGTACTTACTTGAAATGAGTTAAAGACAACCCGTCTCCATTGTACCTATTTGAAATAAGTTGAAGACTACCCATCTACGTTATACTAACTTTAAATGAGTTGAAGACAACACGTCTACATTGTACTTTCTTGAAATGAGTTAAAGACAACCCGTCTCCATTGTACTTATTTGAAATAAGTTGAAGACAACCCGTCTACGTTATACTAACTTTAAATGAGTTGTAGACAACACGTCTACATTGTACTTACTTGAAATGAGTTGAAGACAGCACGTCTACAGTGTACTTACTTGAAATGAGCTTAAGACAACCCGTCTTCATTGTACTTACTTGAAATGGGTTGAAGACAACCCGTTTTCATTGTTCTTACTTGAAATGAGTTGAAGACAATCCGTCTTCATTGTACTTACTTGAAATGAGTTGAAGACAACCCGTCTTCATTGTACGTAATTGTACTTACTTGAAATGAGTTGAAGACAACCTGTTTTCATTGTACTTACTTAAAATGAGTTGAAAACAACCCGTCTTTATTGTACTTACTTGAAATGAGTTGAAGAACATTTCATAATACAACTTCACAAGCTCTGTTGTTTCGTCCACCTCGTCAGGTAGGCCGATAAACACAATGTAATGGACACCAAACAGCGGTATCAGTACCAACGTTGACTTGGCAAGTTTTCTGGAAAATAAAATAAAACATTGCTTATAAATAAAAGTTAAGCAGGATAAAAAAAATTAAAACTTTGTAAATATTTGTCTTGATGTTAATATTGAACTTTCTGTACTTCAAGGAAAAAAGAGTCACATTGCCTTTAGAACCTTTTGAGCAACCACCCATGTCCGTATAGAACATAAATTACGTTACTAAATAATGTATCACATGTATTAATTCATTTCGTGTACACATTTCAAAGTTCATTCATAGTCGAAAACTACGACATATGTACATATATCTTTATGATAATGATATAAAGCTGGAAATGACATATGCTTGTGCTGAACTGAACTTTATATTAAAAGTGTTCTAATGTATTTCTTAAAACATGAAAACTTTCAAAAAATGAGTGATACTATTATAATGTATTTGACCGTTTAGAAATAACTTAAAATTTAAATACAAGGGAATGTTGAAGTGTTTCGTGTTTATTATACATGAGTGTCAAAAATTACTTTTAATTAGTTATCTATTATCAATCAAACCAACATTGTTTGAGGCTCTGAAACAATCATCTTGGTAAGTGTAAAGTTTGTACATACATATAGGCGTATCATCATTGGTTAAGTAATAATAAACATCAACAACAGCACTTGTACTAGTAATGAAGTAATGATATAAAACAATCGTTGGTAAGGAAGTACGCGCTTTGATAAACGTGTTACATGTGATGCCTAACGTCTTATTCGTTTATTTTTATATGTATGCTACACTTCAACATCATGCCACTTTTAATTCCAAACGAGACACATTAAATAAAAACAATGTGTCATCCAGCTGACCAATTTTTAAATTCAATTATCCGACATAAAGGATTGAGTTAGACTATTAGATAGCGTTTTAATAGCAATAACTGCCGATATTGGAAACATTAAGCACACCATTTAGACACAGAATAAATAACGCACATATGGTATACGTAATAAGGTTTTTTTTATTATGTAAATGAGTATGTTAGTAAGTGCGTTTGTGCGTCATGTCATTCACAACGTACATTGTAAGTGAGCATAGAAAAATAATGTATTGCAGGATAGGACACACAATACATTAATTCAATTCAAAAGTTGCTTATGGATTGTTTCCGTATTTGGCAGATTTTTAACGTTTTTAATACTTCTGACCAACGCGAAGCTCGTTCGATGTTAAAGGCACGTAGAACACTTTTTAAACAGGTGCTAGGGATGTGGGATAGTGGAAACAAATAATATCCATTATAGCAGGCTCCATAAAACCGAGTGTGTTATTGTTTTTATTGGTAGCGTCCTGTGCTGTCAAAAATTAAATATTATTTAATCAAATGTTATTGAAATTGTATTAATTAATATTAAATACGGTTCTTATTTAATGTTCATATTCTTAAACGTGAGTTAGTTACTAATATCTAGAAAGTACAACTGTTCTGTAATTAAACAGTTTAGAGGGACGAAATTATGTATAATTTATCTATTTTCTAAATTGTGATTTTCCTTGATATGATATGTTTTACTGGTACCCTAATATTAGTACTTATTATTTTATATTAAATAAGTTAATATCAAAATCCTAATATTACTTATTATTTAATAATTATTATGTCAATAGTTAATATCAAAATAAAAAAAAAAACCTTCTTCCTGGGTAGAACCAATACTAAGTGTTGTTTTTTAGAGGTCAACTTTCTATCCACTTATCTACCTACACGTTTTATGTATGTGTTAGCGCCTGAGTGTTCAATGCAATGGACATTGTGCAATATTTTTGGCTAATTACGAAACTGAGATTGATTGTCTTCACAGTAATCACCAGATATTAGCACAATACACAACCTACTGCTAATAATCCCAATCATGAAGCAAGAATATAATTGTTGTAAAAAAAAAAAGGACAAGTTTGTTTTGCAATTATTTTCTTACCAATTAATTTTCATATAAAACTAATCAACGCATCGCTATATTAGAAGATATAGTTCTAGATATTAAACGTGCGACAACCCATGCTAACATAGTTTACTATGATGCTAAAAAGAGGATGCTAAATAATTAATTGAGATATACAGTAAAATAGGTTATATGAAGGCATACCAAGTTTGATTAAATGCGGTTATACTCCAGCACAACAGTGCTATATACTGGATATACTACATACCTATACCTATACCTTTTAGCGTCTGGTGTTTTGAATGCATTCAGTTTTGTGAATAAAACCCGGATGATGTTGAGGAAAATAATAAAATTGATCTGAAAAAAAAAAAAGATTTACATTAAATATTTGATATATTCTATTGTCCAAATGTTATTTCACTTAATATTTCTTAAAAAAATGTTTTGTTTTTTTTTGTTTATGAGTAAAACAACATTAGAAAGAGGTTTAATTGAACATAAGTGTAAAACAACTTGATTTTTCCCTTCCCAATCGTTTATGTTTATCGTTTAGCAATGAACATGTTAAAATCGAACTAACACACTGGTTATATGAGGTCTAGCAATACACGAGTCACGGGCAGCAAGCATGTACATCGGTATGATATGGCCGTCGTTATTCAAGCCTGTCGAAAAGGTAGGAATGTATGTTACATTAGAAATAAAACAACATTAAACATGATTTAACTTAAATCTGACACTTATTCAGTCGCACATGCAGATAATTTTAATAGACTTAGTATATAAAAACGTGTATGTCACTTTAGAAAAAAAACAAGATATATATCAATAAAAATATGTTTCTTAATCAAATTAAAACCATAATATTCGCTGAAATATTCATTTACATTAACACATTACATCAAGAAATATGAAAAATGGCATTTGAACATTTTGAAATTTAAGACTCCTCGTAGATTCATAGAATTAATATCATGAAAAGTAATAAAAATGTTTTAGCGTAAACAATTAAGATCATTTCTTCGATTATGACTCGGAAATGTATTCATTCCTTATACACATGTTATTTTTACAATATATTGTAAGAAAGCTTGAGAAAAACTATATATGTAGTTTTCAGTTAGTTGATTCAATTTTGATGAATTATAGATTTTTCTCAGCGGATAACTGTTTAAAACAGTGGAATTATGAAAAAAAAATTATTGTCCTTGCACATTAATTTAAAAAAAAAATATTTATAGAAATACAATAAACGAATACTTTAATTTTTTATTAATCCAATACTAGCTAATGGTGAATGGAGGTCAAATAAACACAAAATTATGTAAATGCATACAATAAAAAGAAAATTTCTTGTTTTTGTGTAAGATCAACTGATATTCCATCTCGTGATCACCAAAAATGATATTCTTGATGATGACTTGATGAAATACAATCAGATCTTTCACCATTACAAACACATATCCTCTATATATCAACGCTTCGGCTGTCTGATAATTCCTTGAGATTCTAATGTACGGAAATGACTTATGGTCACTTAAACATAGCGAGGGGGGTAGATACATTTGTGAAAAGTACTATCAATATTTGTTAGATATTATGTAAATACATACCACCATGGCTGCTACTATGGGTCCCCTGATCATCCAGAAATACCCGTGGGTTGGATGGGTATTCCAGCATCTGTGAGTAAGTATTAAACACAAATGTATAATATATTTGATATAGTTTAAATACTAATAATAAATGATAAAATATGAAATTATACAATATTTTATTTCTAAAATGCAGTTCAATATGCATACCATATGATATTAAACACTAAACATTAATGATAAAAAAAAGTACGATAGTTTATATATAAATATTATTTAAACGTAAAATGTGAATTATATCTACATAAATAATATTTTATAATGTTTTGACATTTGAAAACAAATACAAATCAGCAATGCATAATTTAATGCATGACACTTTTATAATTACAAATTAAAATAAAAGTAAACTTTTTACATTTCCAACAAATGCAAATACGTTTCTTTGAATTCGGCTGAAGGAAAATAATTTCAAATTAGGAATCATCAAATTTATTTTCCATAAACTCTCTATTAATCACAGGCAACCTTGCAATATATAACAACATGACGTGTTACAAATTTGCTAACGCCGGTTAAAGTATTTTAACAAACGGAGTTGAACTAGATAAACGCATGACGGGTAATGAAAGTCCTTACAGCACATCTTCCAGTGTCGCTCGAATAATAACCCATGGCACGACAAACACAACAGGGGCTCCTGAAAATAGTTATATTATATAACTTATACAGTTACTGTACATAAGCTTGATCAAGTGTATGCAACGCCCGTCTCGCATAAGATCACCCGCTCAAGCGGTATTATATTTTTTACAAATGCTGAATGGGATTCCATGATTTCAAAGAACAAGACATAATTATAACACTTTGATAAAAATCCGGGCGACTAAAACACATGTAACATGCATCTACAAATTAAAATTTATTTAATTTTATAGTTATATGAAGTACTGTAATGAAAAAATGATTACAATAATTAAACGAAATAATGAAATAAAAACAAAAAAGAAAGAGTTTCTTACCCCACCCAAATAGTATAAGACGCTTGATGCCGGAGTTCTCTGAAAACATGGCAACCGTTATCAGCATGTGCAGATACACCCCTTCAGCCAATATCCACATGTAGTTAGCCGCGAGGATGTAGTTGAAGAAGGAGAAAAATGATTTACACTGCCAATGCTGGAATTAAAGAAAACGAGTTAGCAACTCAAGCAAACGTGGGTATAAAAACAATTGCCTAATACGTATCATTTAGAAGAAAGTTTATCAACGATTTGGGTAACAGCCAGTTAATTTGTTTTATATAATATGTTAATTTGTAGTACTCCAAAAAGGACATAGTGAATCTATTATACTAGTATGTTTCTTTAACGTATTTAACTAAAATGGAATGAGATACACGAAACCACCGAATTACATGTAATAACCAGCTGATAATAAACGGATAGTCAATAAGCCATCATCATGCGAGCATTAACAGACAAATAGAACAAATGAATCATGTGTGAATGAATATTTTTATAAACGTATTTGATAGATAGGAACACGAGCTATAGCTTTTTTTTAAATAAATATCAATAGAAAAAATCTGTTATAAGGTAAAATAAACAAGACCCATACGGATCCGTTTTCCAGAAACGTGATTGTTCCATCTTCTGTCATGTCGACATCAATAGGGAAGCCGACACCGTTGACGAGCACGTTCTCCTTGACAAATGATATGGTGGCTCTGAGGATGAATGAGACGAACAGGTTGATGTGAATCATGTTTCTGGGACAATGCAAGCGCCTGAAATGAAGACGAACAGGTTGATGTAAATCATGTTTTTGGGACAATGCAAGCGTCTGAAATGAAGGAGAGTACTTGAGCTACAATGTCATAATTCTGTGCCAATGAATTCGCCCGACATAAGACAAAGGAAAATACGTGTATTAAAATGTCCTATTTCTGAGACAAAGAAGGTGTCTAAAATATAGGAAAATAACATGTGTTACAATGTCCTATTTCTGAGACAAAGAAAGCATCTGAACTAAAGACAATACATGTGTTTCAATGTGATGCTACTGGAATAATGAAGAAACCTGAAGTTTAGAAAAAAAAAGCATGTGTTGCATGATCCTTCTTCTCTGTTCTTGTCTCTAGAATGCAGAGTCAATTGTCCCACCGTTAGAGACAACATAATTTTTACCATATTTACGTCGTGTATTTGTTTGAAAGTTTAAAATCGAAAAAGTGTCGATGCATCAAAACCTTGTCGTAAACAAAATACAATTTCAGATCAATTATTAATATAAAACTTTAAACATGGACAATTGGAAAGTAGTCACCCTGCTTTGAGCAAAATAGAAAATGCATCTTTGAAATATAATTATAATAGTCATTTAAGTGAGTAAAGTGAAGTATTTGTTAATACCGGTATATTCACGAATCCATTCGGATATATAATCACAAAATTACAAATTGAATTGAATTGCTGGAAATATAACAGAAAACAATATGACGTACTTGAAATACAACATAATGGTGACTGCCAGCACAAGGGAGACAAGCGAAACGCCATAGCCAATAGTGTACATCAACCGTAACCTACCCATATGGGCCTGAAATCGAAATGGCACACTTGATTCTAAAAATTACGTTTTACTGGATAGACTGTTCATTCTGAAGTACTGCCGATATAGTACGTAGGCTAAACAGGTGATGAGGGTGACACTGAAAATTGTACATTTGTATTCGATTTTTAACAACGCTACATGAGCTTTACCATTATAAGAAACACGATTTATTAATAAAAAGCACAGGTCAAAGAACGAGGTCACACACAGCACAGAATGCGTGAATAAACAATACCGGAGTACACTTATCAACAGCGATTGGTTGAACTTTTCACATTTTTTATCGTTTATTTGTGTAATGGCCATAGCAAAGATGCGCGGGACAGCATGAGTAACATACTTGAAAAGGCTACAGTTGAGGAATATTTTCGTCTGATTAATAAAGCCCACAATGATGATCTAGTGGTAGAGCGTCCACTTCGCATGTGGAATGTCGTAGATTCAACACTGGCCGAATCATAGAAACTACTTCAATGTCTCAAAATTATGCTAGAAGCATTTTCGCTTGGCGTTCGTAATTTAGAGTATAGTTCTAGGTCTGGTTGACCCGTTGTCAGTTTACTGCGACTGGGTGGGGTATCATATTAAATGCCTTATCTACATTTCAACTCTTTATTAACGTACATAACTATAACATAATATCAATGTCTATAAACATTATTAAACTCTTTTTTTTTTCAGATATTCAGCTTACGTCATATATTAACATAAAACACGTGCGAGAGCATGATTCCCCGCAATGGCCATCACGTGATATGTCTTTGATCAACAAACTTCATCTAGATATGCTTCAGACTGGTCCTATATCCAGGAAGACATCGAGATAGAATTGTGTGCTGTGTAAGATCTCGAACAGTGGGTGTATGATAAATAAGTTTAGCAAGCATGACTTTTAGCCACCTATCAAAGCAGCAAGGTGTGCATATGTAGCATACAAACGTACAGCAATTATTTCCGGGACGTCATAGTTATTGTCTGTAATCTCGGAGAAGCACAATGTCAAATTTGTCCAAGAATCATTTACTTCCGGATTTACCCACCAATTACCGTCTTGGTCGCAAGTCCTCGTGGCATTTACTAGTTAGAATAAACATAAACACATATTTACAGCCAATCAAAACTCAGTATCAAAACAATTAATTGTTCGTAAACACGGCTTATTCTGAAACAAAATCATTTAAACATATATTAATATTTGTTATTTCTTACAAGTATGGGTTTTGAAAATCGAAATTTGACTATGATACGAAGTGAATTAGTCAGGAAATAATGTTCTTTGATTGGTTAAATCTTACTTCTGTATATGGTCATGTGACAATTGGTCGTTGCTGGCAGTAAGTTGTATTCGTGGCTAAATATTGAGTTTTTTATGGTTTTAGAGTTGATATATAAAAACTGTAATCAGTCAGCTGAGTCTAATCGCTATATATATAATCAATAATAATGAATTTGTATACTTGCGTGTGTGCGTGCGTGCGTGCGTGTGTAGTATTATTATGAGGTTGTAAATAGTCCGGGGAACTTGTTGTCAACTTTTTTCCAATAATAAATATAACGATCGTATAATTTGTTGTGGTACCTTGTTCACGAACCTATTTCTAGTCGCTTCGAGCATTGATTAAGAGTTTCATTAACTATATAACATATAGACAAACACAATCCTGTGAGAGCTTAACATTATCATCATATAAAACATGTAAATGATATTTTCAAAGTTAAACATTCTTAATTTGAGAACATTTCCGCCATTGCTAACGTGAGTACGTTTTAAATGACGTCATCATGACGTCATCGGATCATCATGATCACTGACGCAAATATGAGTTATCAATTACAGAGATAGGGACAAGTTACTAGCAACATCGTTTGGAAAAAAATCCGCCATCTGGTCATCCAGCCCAAAGTTCTCCAATTCGTTTTTATAAAAAATGAAATATATAGCAAACAGAAGACATGGCAATTGAAAGACACATCAACCAAAAAAACACCACTAACATTATTATGATAAAAACTTATATCACCATTAGACGAGTCACTTTGAAAAAAAATATGTTAAAGTCAGGCAAATGCAAATGAGAGGGAAATACAAGTAGTTTAAATGCCTATGACAACAGACCTGTTTAAGATTGTTATGTATTAAAAAAAGTAAAGTTCATAGCAGATCCATTCCTCTAACAAACCGTTGGGGTTCACACTTCCAAAAGCCAATATAATCGGATGAATATCAAGAAAGCATCTTGAGCGTTAGCTGTGTCAAGACGAGGTTCCCATCGAGTAGACCGGTACGTTGGACCCGCCCGTGATTAACACAAATATAGTACTGACCATCTATTTTGAATCCATTGACGTAGTCCGGGCAGGGTAGTGATAATGTCGTCCCATTGGAGGCTTGCGGCCAACATAGAACTCCGTCCCATACTGGTGGACATCCTTCGGCTGAAATAGTGTGAACTTGGTATTATAGTTGTACTAATAGTATTTCCTTTTGATAATATTTACGTTGATTATGTGGTGGTAATATAAGTGGTTAATATAATAATAATAGTAGTAGTAGTAGTAGTAGTAGTAGTAGTAGTAGTAGTAGTAGTAGTAGTAGTAGTAGTAGTAGTAGTAGTAGTACTAGTAGTAGTAGTAGTGGTGGTAGTAGTAGTAGTGGTAGTAGTGGTGGTAGTAGTGGTAGTAGAAGTGGGGGTCACTGATGTTAGAAATTTTATTATACGTAGAAGAAGTAATAATTGTAGTTGTAGTAGTAATTGTAGTAGTAGTGGTGGTGAAGGTGGTAGTTTTATATATTAGTAGAAGTAATAGTAGTAGAAGAAGTAGATGTCGCTGTTGTTGGTTTAGTTGTTGTTATCATCTGAGTGGTCGTGGATGTAATAGGAGAAGTAGTAGAAGTAGTAGTAGTAGTTGTATTAGTGGTAGTGATAATGGTAGTGGTAGTAGTAGTAGTAGTAGTAGTTGTATAAGTGGTAGTGATAGTGGTAGTGGTAGCAGAAGTAGTAGTAGTAGTAGTTGTATTAGTGGTTGTGATAGTGGTAGTGGTAGTAGTAGTAGTAGTAGTAGTAGTAGTAGTAGTAGTAGTAGTAGTAGTAGTAGTAGTAGTAGTAGTAGTAGTTGTATTAGTGGTAGTGATAATGGTAGTGGTAGTAATAGTAGTAGTAGTAGTAGTAGTAGTAGTAGTAGTAGTAGTAGTAGTAGTAGTAGTAGAAGTAGTAGTAGTAGTTGTATTAGTGGTAGTGATAGTGGTAGTGGTAGCAGAAGTAGTAGTAGTAGTAGTAATAGTAGTTGTTGTATTAGTGGTAGTGATAGTGGTAGTAGTAGTAGTAGTAGTAGTTGTATTAGCGGTAGTGATAATGGTAGTGGTAGTAGAAGTAGTAGTGGTAGTAGTAGAAGTAGTAGTAGTGGTTGTTGTTGTTGTAGTAGTAAAAGTAGAAGTAGTAGTAGTAGTGGTTGTGGTAGTAGTAGTTCTTGTAGTAGTAGTAGTAGTAGTAGTAGTAGTAGTGGTGAAGAAGTAGTTGTTGTTGTTGTTGTTGCTGTTGTAGTAGTAGTAGTAGTAGTAGTAATAGAAGAAGAAGTAGTTGTTATTGTTGTTGTGGTAGTAGTAGTAGTAGTAGTAGTATTAGAAGTAGTAGTAGAAGTAGTAGTAATAGTAGTAGTAGTAGAGTTAAGCTGTGAAAATCTATAAGAAAAAAAGTTTTGTACATACTTGTGTTTTCAGTACCGCCGTCAGTACTTATTAGGGTGTAACACTCTAAAGTCTTTTCTAATAGTATCGTCTTCTGGTCCTCTTGGGTTACTATGGCAACCGTCTGAAACAAAGTAATTATCAACAAGATACAACCGGAAATTGATTCACAAAAACAAATTAAGGTTTAGATATTTTTTTTTCTGAGTAACATGTATACAATGACGATTAAGCAAAGTCTCAACTACTATAAGTGTAGAATTACAATAGTATCCGAAATACTTAATTGTACGCTGGTTATGTATTGCAAAAGAAATCGAAATATTCCATTTCAACATAGCGAATTTTACTGATCTATTTTTATAAATAACTTAATGATATCGAATAAGATATGTTCGGCCATTTGATAAGCCAAGTAGGCTTTCAAACCCCATTTTTACTAATTTTTTAATTTCACAATATGACTTTTTTTTTAATATGTTTTTTTATTGTTGTTTTTTGACAAACAACACGCATTATTTGTCAGAATATTAGTATTTAGTTTAGAAAATAAGTTTTGTTTAAAATAATAATAAATGACAATGGGGAAAGATTCACCAATATTTATTTAACTAAATAAACGCTCAAATACTTAAGTGTCAATGTTTATATAACTATTTAATGCGTTTAACTTACATCAGAATAAGTGTTCTGGTTATTTTTGTGTATTTATTTGGAGAAGTTATTGTCGGCGAAAACTGATAGTGTTAGAAATTAGACATTTCATTGAAAGAGTAAAATTGCCATACAGACTAATTTTGTGAATATTAAGTACATTATCTGTCAATACATAGTGTTTATAAACTTAAGTTCATGAACTGATCCAATACATGTATTTGCTAAGTCGTTTTACAAATATCTTATTTTTGTTAATGGATTGAAGTTTAACATTAGGAAAAAAGGTCAGACGAGCAAATAACTGCCCCAAAATAACTGATGTCGGCGGCATGGAATTACAATAAGCACGTGTTCGTCTAGCTGAGTTCAATGCTACTACAGTGAAAAGAAGTTTGACATATTTTAGTTAAAATTTCATTGAAAATATTAATGACTCTTATTTTAGTATACATGACTTGAAAAAGTTTAAACTCTTAATTCAAATTATTTTATCAATATAGTAAAAATAACACTTTTAATAGTTGAAGATAGAACTTTAAATATGCTATTTGTAAGTATGCTAGTTTCAAAGTCGCTTTCAAGGTATTATACTTTGAAACTTTTTCTGTGACACATATAGACTAATTCTTACCATATTTATTTTGCTATTTCATCCATTTGTTTTTTGATCATGATTCTCTGTGGGGATGCTCATTTTATAACTACCAAGGTCTCTGTACGTCCATTACCGGTGGGCACTACCTGTAAGCAGACACATCTCTAATTACAAGTTGTTAGTATGGCAGTAGCAGTGTTTTTTTCCCCACAAAATCCATTAGGTTAAAAGCCCATAAGGATACATTTAAAAGCATAATCCATGTCGAACAGTTAAAGTAACAATTTTGTATATACCCTACACTATCCATATGATGTTTGATTCCTATACTAGTGTATACCAGAAGATAGCTAACAAGTATTATTGCCAGTGATACATTGTGACACGTGCAAATTAAGGAAATACTGTAACATTATGTCAAACAGGAAAGTATCATTCCAAGAATACCGTCACCACATAGCACAAAGGTGCGATTAATTGGCTACACGGAATGGTTGGTTGATTGATTGATTTATTGAATATTTAGAGTCATTTTATGTCATCGAAGGCTAACAGACGATCAGTTAACCTAACTTCAGTTTCCTTGGATCATGGAAGGTAAACCAGTACTCGAGCACACCCCATCTACGCAAATAACTGATAACGTTCCCACTTGAATCAGCGGTGAGAGATGAATGGTAATGAGACACAATGCCGTATATCAACCATCACAGAGATTGTGGCCGTGCGGGGATTCGAACTCACGATCCCTGGATTGATAATCAGGCGCGCTATAGACAGAGCGAATCGGGCCCGGCTACACGAAATGAACAAGCATTCTAAATACAGCACAAGTGTAGGTAAAATAGTCTAATCGGCTTGGACGTTGATCTAATTTCTCGTTCCTGGAGCAATTTCATTGGCGGAGGAAGTGGGCCAACATCGACTATGTAAAATAGTATGTTCTATTTTGAAAAATCTGAGCGATTTTATTGGCTGAGAAAATAGGACAAATAGGACAACATATATACGAAAAAAGTGACAACAGAGGACATCGCCTTGAGATGGTCAATTTTAAAGCCGACATTTAAGAGTTTACAACCGGTTAACTTATGCACTTAGCCTTTGAAGGCATTTGTTTTAAATAAAGTTGGGACTACGTATGCACATAACCGCGAAAACGTTTGTTTTAATTATATATGAGGATAAAAATAATACATACTATCTCTGAAAAAAAAAACGCATGCAGTTTTGCATATTAATACGACAATCTTTATGTTACACATACCTTGAACTCAACGACACATATACGGCCGTGTCATGTGGGAGATTCATCATACATTGTATGTTAACTATGACTCAAAGTTCAAAGTTCATAACTAAGTATAAAACCCTAGTATTTCTGTCTCGATTAACTAAGTATCAAGTGTACATGTGATAAGAAAAATCACATTAATAACCGAGCCGTGCAACTGCTACACGACTATTTAATAAATCCAACGTTAGGGACGACTTGCATCGAAATGGTTATGGTAAAGCTGACTCTCGTAGACACCGGTGCCGACGAAGGGTGAGAAGGAACCCCATCGTTTTCTTATAGAGATAAAACATTTCTGTATCTAATAGGATAAATGTCGTCACAATATCCTGTAATGGACGATACTTCCGTGAAAATTTTAAAGGTAATACATCAAATATATGCTATTGCGACGATGGGGTGTGCTCGAATACTGGTTAACATTTCATGATCCCAGGAAACAGTGGTTAAGTTGATCGTCTGTTAGCCCTCAATGGCAAAAAAATGACGCTAAATATTCAATCAATCAATCAATTTGTTTAGTAAATATATATTTTATTAACAGTATTGATGTCTTATCTTCGAATATCTATGACATGTACATTTGCAATTTTCGAAAGTGCTTTCCTTGATAAACGGAGATGGCGTACTATTCTACCATTATAAAAATCTCTCAATTTTGTGTTTTGTTCTGTTCTGTTCTGTTCAAAATGTACCTTTAGACTAATTGTTTCTCTTGTTTATAATCACCCATAACAACCAGACGACACGTAGTGGTGTATAACGTAATACCTCAAGTATAAACCTTGTCTGTTATAAGAAAGTAAAATATTTATATTACAGGTGATGAAAGATTCCAGATCATATGAGTATCAAGCACGTACTGTTACGATACACATGTGCTGTACAAAATACGATTCCGGCAAGAATCCTTGTCTCGTTGTTTTCAAAACATTGAAAAGCATTTTTAAGTTAATATTGAATAATTAAGTTATATCTTTTAAATTTGTATTAAATTTACTTTTCAAGATTTTACGTATATCTAGTAACCGTAAGTTATGGTCAATGTACCAAATTAATAGCGGCATCTGATCGGTTATTGATTTATTAATCGGACTTAACGTCTCACACCACTATTACTTTTCCCATAGGACTCCATTTTAATAATTATTTCCGAAACACAGTGGAAAAACAAGATCTGTAGCATGTGCCTGGGCTCAAATTCTTCACTGGTTCAAGATATGCAAATATAAAGGAAATAAAGCATATATTGACCAGTGTTTTTTTTTTTAAAAAATCAATGCTTTTGTGAGACCTATCAATTTCCAGAGTAATACTATGTCAACTGTTCGCTCATGATGCGGTACGAACCAACAATTCTGAAATGACACAGACTTGTCAAGAAAGCTGGTATCAGCATCAAATTTTCAGTGATGATTTCTAAAATACTGACCATATAATTCATGCTAGGAAAAAATAAATCACCACAGAAAAAAAGAGAGCAAAAGTTTTATTTCTACCTCCTTCTGGTCTGGAGTGCTCAAGGGAGATAATAGTGGTGTGAGTCCTTATGTCAAAGGCACAACCCTGCTTCTGTCGTCATGATTAAGCTTTGCAGTTTTGATAACTGCCAAATGCCAAAGACCATACGCGACAGGGACTACTTTTTTCTTTCCCCATGGCAATCCGAGAGTTAAATACTCGTCAGCGCCTTGCAATTAAGGAGTTGTGTGTTACTGTGAACTGAACAACCGGATAAACATGGCTACAGCATTTGTTTTATTATTTTAAATTAATATGAGTTATCACATTTAGCATGTAATAACTTTCGGAGTTTTCCGAGTATGCAGTTGAGTTACTTCAAATAGGGAGTGGGGGATGGGGCGGGATTGGGGGGAGGGGGTGGGGGGGGGTTGGTAATTTCGCCAATATTAACGGTGCAAGAGTGTAATAAACCCGTGACGTATTTAGAGGATCTTACATGAGTGCTTATTTTTATTTTGTAACTTTTATTTCAATTTAGTTTAACATATTAATCAGATATGTTAATACGTAAATAGTTCATGACAATTATAATTTGCATTTAGAAATATTAAATAACCATTCAGTGTCTCATTGTCTGTGAGAATTGAATGAGTAACGAACAGAACTCACTAAATCCTGATTATTTATCTGTGTGGTTCAAAGATCAATCTTAATCGCAATTGATAGGATGATCGAACAGAAAGTTTTGTGCTTATTTTTTATTATTTAGTTTATTAAAAGAATTGGCAAACCTATATTATGCGAGGCTCTATCGAGCTTTATATCATTTTTGCCAACGAGTTTAAGTAAATTAGAAGATAAATGCGTACACGAATGTAAAATTCATTTTATAACATAATTCTGAAAAGTTCTATATTTGCTATTAATATTATTTTTCATATCACTTCTATACAAAATGAGAAATTAAACGCTCAGGTTAGTTTCCGTTAGTCAATATATTGTTGCCAACTCGTTTAATAAATTCAATAATATATGAGTATTACTAATTTGACACACTAAAATATTACATTTGTATTATATTATGTTGATATTATGAGTATGTCAACCCGCTATCATGACTCAAAGTGTAAAAATAATTATTTACCAAATATTTGTATGAAAAACGAGTAACTAGCGTTTTGGTTTATAATGAGAATAAGTCATTTTAGCCGAGTTTTTACACACACATACTATCACCGTTATAAAAAAAGACTATCAATTATAAATGACAGATACGGCGATAATTTTACCCCACACGTTATATACACACACAATACGTGATCATACATACAATCAAATGGTATTAATCCAAACCTTACAAAAAGTACAAATCAGTTGTATAGTATATTCAGCATACCTGGTGTACTATACTATACATAATGTTTTATCTCTCTAACACTCTTCAGTCTAATTTCAATATGAATACAGGTAATGTTTTTTTTATAATAAAGATTATAATAGCCCACACTACCAAAGATCCTTCTCAAGATAGCTTGAAAAAAAAATAGATTTCACTTTCTCATGTTTCATGTTTTCATATATACATGCAATGATACATTTATGGTTCGCCACACCTAGCCTGTAACAGAATTCATTCTTTAAAAAATAATAAAACTATGCCCAACGGAAGACGAATCATTCAAAGTATTCCGCCGTCACCGCAACAGCACGAACACTAGCATTATGTAACAATCATTATCATAAAATAGCAATACAAATACACACAGAAGACGTTGCAATTTAATCTTCGCGATATGATGCGATATGGCAGCTAGTTTGGAGAGTGTCCGCCTCTAATACGATGACAATGACAACGACAACGATATCGGCAACGGCAACGGCAACGGCAACGGCAACGACAACGACAACGACAATGACAACGACAACGGCAATGACAATGACGGCTGGCAGTCTGACTTCCTTCTAAGGCCTTACTAAAGTTAAAGAATTCTGCTCGGATTGGTCGCCCCAGTACTGATATATGGGACAGGAAAAGGTTGCATGACATGTGCATTAATTAATGAAAGGTCGGACTCTCAGTGCAATATGTATCAGGCGCAAGATATCAAACAAATAAACACTCAGTCAAAAAGTAACTTGATATTAAAACCGTCTACTACGCCATTGTATTGATTTAACAATTGTGATTAGATAAATATACGAGTATATGGGTTGTATGTATTTATAAACATATCTATTACGCAGGTGTTTTACTAACTATGAAAACATTGAATAAGAAATAAAATCTAACTGTCTGTCGTTACTTCTTCGTTTTTATGGTCACGTTAACTGAAAACTTGCTTGGCCATTGGCCATTACTCGGGACATGTACATGTACATTTTCGCAAGAAAATATTAAAATAAGTATAATGAAATAAACTATCGTATCGAAAGATTTAGAAGAAAGAACGAGTCCTGAAACCATTTACAATTTAATCAAGATTCAATACTTTATTTATTTAAAAAACATGACCTGCATTAATGTAGTATGGCATGAGATGGATCAGTTTTGTATTTAATTGAGATTTTTATTTAAAAGAACACACACAGTTATTAACTTTATATGGCATGCAGTGATGTTGTATTATGATAAGACATGTTTGAATGTTTTATTTAATTGATTCATAATTAAAAACATAAGAAAAAATGGACTTACACGAAATACAGCGATACATCATGATATGTTGAATTTTTTGTTTAATCTAGATTTAATTGCTTCTTAATTTATCGACATACGTAATAAATATATTATGATATGATTGTTTATATTTAATAATGAATACACACGGTATAAAGTGATACTGTTGAATGGTTTGACATAATTGAACGTTGTATTTAACTGAGAATATACTCATTCAAACAGTATATTGAGTAAAGAAATTATAATATTTTCAACAATTTCTGTAAAGCCATACATTAATTATAACATATATGTCGTTATAAATAACTCTATGACAGTGTAAGTGTTTTGATAACACCATGTAGTCATAATATAACAAAGTTAGTATAATATGTTTCGCTTAAAAATAACAGTTAATATGTAAAATAAACAAAGGCATTGCTGTATTAACATAGTCTTTCTATCATTAGAGAGTAAAAGAAATATTGAAAAAAAAATCAAACCTACTGAAATATCGTCATTTATTTCATAAATAATCCTCAAGATATTGATATATATTTTTAAAACTTGTCCACACTAATTGACAAGTATTTCATTACTAATCCAAGAAAATTGTCAACTATTCGACAAACACTGTATGACCACTTTTATGTCCGAAATCATCTATAGAAATGCTACCTTTTGATGGGAGTGCAATATCTTCAACAAAAATTATGTCAACAAAATCTATTAGTGACATTGCCCCCCTTTGCCTTTCAACTTTTTAACAGAGGTATATAAATTGACAGTATTTGATTTTAGTCTCAGCGGAATGGTTTTAATTGATTTGTAATGTGTACTGAACAGTTTTAACTTCTGTAAAGTAAATTGGTAGATACTTATATTAAAACGATTCGTGTTTTGAAAATTGTCCGATAAATCAAATATACATATTTATTAGTTAAATATTTGAACAGTCGATTCTATACAAAAGTTTCCGTTATTGTGGGCATTTGAGTGGGGTAGCATACTGGTCGTGGAGGTTTTATTGAAAACACAACGTTACAGTGTCGACAGTATTCAATAGAGAAACCAATAGGCGCAGGAAATGAACAAAACAAGAGAACGAAATAAGTACAGCGATATTCGGATAAATAAAAAAACTAAACCACCGCATTCACGAAACATTTCAACTTTTATATGCTAGTATACACCCGAGCTAGAATTTCAGATCGCTTATAAATATTGTTTTGATGTTTAAATTGATAATTTTCAAAAGACAAATGCGTTGTATGCCAACATAATGATTGAAGGGAATATTAAGAAATGATAATGAAAATTGAGAATGAAATTTAAGGTGACGTGCATTCCCAAGTTGATATCTATGTGAATACAACTTTAGTTATTTAGTTTTGTAATTTAATATTATGATAATGATACATATTTACACATGTTTCATTACAGTTTTATCACGTTATTTGATCAGCTACGCTACCACCATTGAGACGAGCTCTCTGATTGGCTTGAAAAAAAATAATAGGGGTGTTCAGGGCATATATTTTTATAGTGAGCTTAATTCTGGTTGGATGAAAATGTCAAATTGGCAAATGATCACAATAATATATAAGTAAGTTTATTATGTTTGTGTCAATAAAAAAATAAAATTATGTTTCTGTGACTGACTAAATTCATCTTATTACGGAAACTGTATGGAAAGTAAAATTAGTGAAATTTACTTCTTTTTTTCATGCTGAAAGTGGGGGCACCCAACTTCAGGGGGCAAAAAGTGGTAAAAAGTGGTACTTTTTATCCCAATTTTGGGTCATTTTAATTTAAGTGTAGGGTAGGTCTTTGATAATTTTGATATAGGTATTTTTGGTCCGCGAATGATAGTGAAAATTAGGTCAAACACTATTATGTAAGTCTATGGAAAACGCAATGGTGGTAGCTGACCATTAAGGATGCAAATCCGTATAATAGCTCGACTCTAGTGCATAAAGTGCCAGGCGATCTTATGAGGGATTAACGACATTTTCAGCACGTAATACATATCCAGTTTTTAATGATAGAAGACATCAGAATGTATCTGAGTAAAATCACTGTTCTTCCGGAAGTAACTGACAAATTTTCTTTGATGATTTTTGATCGATTTAGGCTTAAACGCACGACCTCAGCGATAAGAATTGGACGACAGCACCTTATACCACTCGACAGAAAGCCGATGACAGGCGGAAACTTATATTTTATTTGTATCATCTTGGAAACCCATTTTCTTTTGTTAAGAAAAATTAAAACTAAACGGTAAATGTACAGTTTTTGTGTGTTATGTGATAAAAGGAATTTTGCATTCAAGCTCATTTATTTTTTAATTCATTAAACCCATTTCAAAAGTTATCTAATACTCAGTGAAGACTCGTAAAACATATGTTTGCAAAATTGTTTAATAAATTAAATAATAAACGATAACTCATGTAAGATCCTCTATTTACCATGACTCTTACCAAAAGCACAACCACTGTAAATGATGCAAATGCCGATGTTCTGTATAATTAAATGATGTTTAAGGATTTTTACATAAAAATAAATAAAACTTTTTTTATCGTATCAATGTAGTCTTTATTACTCAATTTTATATGTATTGCGCTGTCGTATAATTGCAGGAGATAAAATAATGTTTACAAAATATAGAAATAATAATAAAATAGCGAAAATGAGTGATATACCTAGAGACGTAGAAGATGTTTTCTACAGTGTATAATTATATATATATGTGAGTAAAAATACACATAGACGAATTTGAAACAAAAAATAGATTATGTAATTAGATTTGGAGATGACGTAGATAACATTGATATATACAAAACTATTACCATAAGGAGGACGAGTATCTGTTAGTTTTCGTATAATGATCCTTATACTTAAGACTTCTATAGAGTTTTCGTATCTTTAATGACACATGTGTATTCGTCATGATAATTCTGTTTACAGAACTTTAGTGTCCTTAAAATGTATTTATTTCAGAGTATATGTACTTTTAACCTTGTTGAATTAACATATTCTCATAGGCGGATCGTAAAAAAAGGCGTACAAAGGCGAAAGCACTGGTGAACGTTTCATTTTCATGGACGTTTTATTGAATTTAACGAGTGTAGGCGTATTTGTCAATACAAGGGTTTTATGTATGTTTGGTGGATTATATTGTGTTAGAACATCGTTTTTAACGATGTTTCAGTCATAAAACTATAGTTCTCAGTTTGGCATCAGTTGTCTCGCTATCACACTGGCGTAGCATGTACCAAACACGTGGCATAATTCCAAACTCGGCCAGTCAAAGTATCATAATATTGAGCTAACAAATCTTATATGAGAGTTTATTTATTGACGAATTGGCAAAAACACACTTGGCGGGACACTCTGTCGACCATTACGCTTTTTTTGTTGTTTATTTTTGCCAACGAATTAATCTAATAATAAACATGATACCCCATGACGCAATATTCAACAAATAAAAGACCATATATGGTTTATCCAATTACATTAGTTGTATAAGTGTGTGTGGCGGGAGGGGGGTGGGGGAGACACGAGACAATTAATTTGAGAAAAAGTTCTTCTACAAGTAACCAGCAAACTTTCTCGTAAATATTTTTGGACCGAGAGAAATTTGCATCTACGGCGTCAGCAGTGAGAGGTAAGTGACCTTGAGACGGTTTAGAGACATGCATTTCTCTAGCGCTGCACTGCTGAAGTTAAACCAGGGGACGTGAGGGGTGTTGCATAATATTACATCACTTCATTTACAGCCTAAAATACGTGTCTTTTTACGTTTCTTGGTTTAACTTACGTTCCATATCTCCAACGGATCCTTTAATTGGATGTATGACAAGTCTAATTATGTCGCGGCGGACTCTTTTGATCCTAGGCATAGACCGGAAATGTATGACCTACGGCATGTATAGGTATATACATGTATGTAAGGATATTGTTGTATATATCATACAGTTTAATCAATATCCATTCCAGTGTATAGAAAATATAATCTGTTTTAAATGATATTGATCTCCTGTTCAAGACGGCTATCTTTTTTTCTTCAGTTTTTTGCATGTACTCATTGTGCAGTATATGATTGTAATGACTACACACATTGCATTTAATGTTTAATACTAATAAAGTATTCGTATTCGTACGCAGCAAATGTCTCATTTCATTCATCATGCCTCTCTTATAGCACTGGTGATTCTTTTCATATTGCATACCTTAGAAGACTTAAGTTATAACCTTAAACGTTACATTACACAGGTAGCAATGCGATGTGTGGTTTTGTACAAATACTATAATGTTATTTTACAATGTTTTGCAAGATATGGAAATTGTATACTAAACGAGGACCTTTGTGTTCTCTTCTATATCAATAGCGAATGTTTATTTGTCAACAATTATTTTGTCATATTTAGGAAGAGTAAACGGACATTATATTTTTATCGCCGTACAATCTTCCTGGTTTTGCTTGTATACTGTTCTTCAATGGGCACGGATGTGGCCTAAACGTTAATTGTTGAAAGCAATGACATGTCTTCGTTTGTACACTCTATTGACTGGATCCATATTGTTTTGTTAATGTAAAAATATCAAAAGAAGCACTAATTATATGCAATTAAATAATCACTACGGACAGCTTTGTCTAATGATGTGGAAATTCTTTTGTATATTTGAATTGTCAGTATTATATCTATTTGGTGGTTGTATCATTTATTCTAATATCATGGTGGCATGTGTAATTTTAATATATGTATGTGTGCATGTCTATCAGTTATAATACATTGCCTTAGGTTATCGACATGGATATAGAAAAAAACTATTGCGTTGAAGTTCACATCTAATGTTTAACGTACACAATTCAGGACAATACTAAATATGCATATACGCAAATGTCATATTTCATTAATTAATACCTTTCGATAGAAAAGGGTATGTAATATTGCCAGAACGTTTAATGTGCAATTTGCATCAATGTTGCCACTCGTGGGCAACCCAGATTATGAATTAAGATGTTTGCAATGTAAGCCCACGAGAAACACCGTAGAAACACACCAAATGGAAAATAAACGTCTATACATACGTGTGTGTGGTCTGTTTCTATACGGCTGCATCGGTGATTATCTGAAGAATAAAGATAACATCTTTACTGTATATGTTTTTTACATGAAACGTTGTTTAGTAAACAATAGCGTGCATCAATCATGCAAGTTAGTACTGCAATTTCAATGAAAGACCGTGAAACAGTGATTCAGGGAAATAAGATCTGTCTTTGCGATATTTACTGTAATGGTCGTTGTGCAAACATTTAAGATGGAAAGCATTAATTTCAAGACGTTTCGAAATCTTTACGCAACAAAGTTTGACAATAACTAGTGGAAGGACTTTTGTTTTACTGAAGTCCCTTCTAAGGTATTCATCCTAAATCCATAAAGAATGTCATTTATATTCTGTAATGTGTTGAAAATGGCGTGAAACATCATTAAAACATATGAATTTGCTAAGAGACACCTGTTAGCATTCTATTTAACAATAGCTATGCTGTATTTATTTTGTTATCTATGCAGATAAACTATCCCCAAGTTTCGTGAGATGTAAGGTTTTAAGGGGTATATATATGATACTTACGACACATAAATGACTTTTACCCATATAAACAGAAAATAATGAATAACGGTAAGGAATAGAGCATATTAGTATTGCTGAAATGTTGCTATTTGTCTCATTAATAAACACCAGGGTTTCCGCGTTTAGGAGAAATTTGCATGCAGCAATGTATTAAATATTAACAGCGTGGTATTGATTGGTAGATCGGCAGCTTTTTGTTCTAAAAATAGTAACAATTACTGTTTTAAAAGCTGCTGTAGGTTTCATTTCGATCAGTTCCAAGGCTTCACTGATATCAGGTAAAAGATATTTTGGATATACAGACAACAATAAAAGAAAATAGTGGATTTGATGATGCTGTACATGAGGGATAACAAAATCAGAACAAACAAAACGTGGCTCAACACACATTAATTTGAACGTTTTTTTTCTATTTTCGAATTGGAATGGGCTCCAGGATTCCAAAGAACAAATAAGTAACAAAGAGTCAAATTGCGGAGCCATTTATAATATGTATCATGTTAAAGTTACGGTGTGCTATTGGGGCCATTGTGGCATATTTTAAATTACTCAAGTCGAAACAAACGAAACAACGATGATGATAAGTCGAAACAACGAAACTATGATGGTGAAATGTCGAAACTACGATGGTGAAAAGTCGAAAAGCTGAAACTACGATGATGAAATGTCGAAATCATTTCGACTTTTCACCATCGTAGTTTCGACTTTTAAATGATTTCGACATTTCGCTATCGTAGTTCCTATTAAATAAAATTTGTGCGTATTTGGACCTTATTTTCATAAAAAAAAAATCAATTATTATAATTCCAATTCTGACGATAAAATAGTATTTTAATTTCAAACAAACCCTTTAAGTTAAATAAATGAATGGAAATTTTAACTATCTACGGTAACCGTAAAGTAATCGCGTAAAAACACTCAACTAGAAGCGTAAAAAAGTAGTCCGGTTCAATAGAATTTTATTGAAAAGTTAAGTTCTTAAAATAATTGGCACCATCAAATCGAAATGCTTTAAACTTATATATGAAAATGAGATTGGAAGTAAGATAAAATGATAACGATAGGATGGGCGACGAAGTGTATGATACGTCCATGACAAATACAAAAAACCATAAAAAAAAAGTAAATAAATGAAATCAACAACCGGTCCTTTGTCATAGTTTGGTCATATACATAGATATTGTAGTATCAAAACCTTAGATAATAAACCAAACTTTATCTTTCAATCGGATGTTTTAGAAGTGTGCAACTTCTGTTAATGTAATATCGTCTTGAATGTAGAATGTATAAACTCATTTTTGTTTTAAGAGAGAAAAAGCGATAATGATGTTTAGATACAATACAAGATACACAACTTTAGTTATAGTCAGTGATAAATAAAATACAGATAACATCCGCCTTGTTTGGCTTTCAAAGAGATTTCAAAATAATTGAAAAAAAAGAAGAAAAAAAACGATTACTCACGCAAGAATGTTTAAACCGCACAAAAATTACTATACTTATTTACTTAATAGATACTATATTGAATTGATTCGATGTGTTTGTTTTGGTATTCTTTGTGACAATGTTCGAAATTCTTTTTTTTTTCTCAATACTTTGGTCAGATATTTTTCATAAAACGCAGTCTTTCTTTAATAATGCTAGGGTCTACTTTTCAACATGTTCAAAAATGGACCTCCCAAACAACTATAGTTTGTTGGCGTAGATTTTGTGAATATAGTCTACCTTCTTGAATAAACAGTCATTTGTAAGCATATCAGTCATGAAAGGTAATTGAAATTGGTTTTTCATATTTTGTATTGAATTAATATTATTGCTGAGTGCAAGACACGTGGTATGGTCGATAAAAGAGATACGCACGTTCACTTAGTGCACGTTGTATTTATAAAAGGCATTGTAGATTAACACATTAATTAAAACATTAATTAAAACCCTACATACGCCAATACATTCTGAGCAAATATTGGAAACGTTAAATGCTCGCCTACATTCGTACAAGTAGTTAAAACAAAGAAATCTTAAGTAAGCATTTTCCGAACCAATACTTTTTCAGCACATTTGAGTGAATGTGTTGTATATGCCGAGGAGTGAATGCGAAAAAGGTCTAAGTGCATATAGATAAAGAATGTGTTTCCTTTTAGTAATAATTACAATGTAGTCTGAAATATTAAATTACTGCGATGCATATTTACGTGTTATAAACTACTGGAACTTGGTGAGCAAATCATAATCGTATGTCTAAATTTCTATCACTGTTGCAATTGATAAATGAACTTGAACTTGTTAAATTAGTTAAATTTATTGTGAAAGCTTTTGCTATTAGATGACGCATTACTTATAATATAAACATGCAATAAAAATATTTTTTTTTTTTTCTCCAGCAAAAAGGAAATACTTTATTACACATTTATATGATAAGCTCATATTTAGTGCTTCATCCTCAATACTGTTCTGATACATTTAATAACATACTTAATACTATAATCATAAATAATTGTATGATATTTATATTATGACAACTGACATGTAAATATTTGGTGCAATTTTTTGTTTTGTAACAAGAAACTGTAACAGATTCAGTTAATACATTAGTTTTCTTCTTCTTCTTCTTATTGATTTATATATTAAGAAACAAAACAACACAAAAGAACACAATACAACAAAGCACAGCGCACCGCACCGCACCGCACCGAACCGTGTTATTGTCAGTCACTTCAGTTATTAATTATTGTATTCCTTTTTGTTTGATAATGTAAAACTTAAACCCAAAATAATACTGATGTGTAAGGCACGTTATTAATGCAATCGTTTAGATTAAGATTGAAGATACTTATTAGTTTGAACTTTTGATAGATGACACTGTCAAAGATTCGCATATAGCAGGTTAAAATAAAATAGTTAACATATCTTGTGGGCATTTAGTGACATCTATGCAGGAAATATACTGACAAATCATGACGATTAGCGGAAGTAATTCTCAAGATACAAGCTTTAAAAAGAGATGAGGTTTTACTTCTGGGGGCATTTTACTTTGAATAGGCGAGGTGTACGGTCATGTAGTAATTAAGCCAGTTAACATTAAGGAGACCAGCTGTTAAGATGGGTTTTAGATGGTTGGGTGTTGTAGAAATGCAAGTTGATTTGCATGATTGATTGAGATAATGGTTGATGTTTAAGTAGGAACTGGAACTAAAATGGGAGCATACTTCGAACCGTATTTTGAACTATATTTTAGAAACTGCATATGTGTTAAATAGAATTCATTACAGTTTACACCACACCATACCACACCACACTACACTACACCACACCACACCACAATACAAAAAAAACACTGTTAATGTCGAGTTTATTTTCGTAACTGTCAAATTGATAGTAATATTAAAGCATGACATAAGCTCGTGTATAAGGCTATAGCTATAGCATACCGCACAGTTTCTATTTCCGTGTTTTATGATATTGGTTTAGTATTGCAATATAAATGACAAACTGTTTGGAATTTATCTAAGATAATATTAAAGTTTTGTTTTTATTTGCCATTCCTTAGACGAAATCATATAGCGTGTCACAAACTAACTGTTTTATATTGTTTCTCAACTGGATCAGCGTATATCGTTTGTATACAAGAACGTCTTAAGAAGTTATTTACAAAACCCATGGGAACGTATCGCGGAAGTAACGGCTGTCCATCTTGAAGCGGCTGGACTAGTCATAAAACGGTAACAGACGGCTTAATGTAAACAAGAAACACCAACTTGATAGCCAATGTTATTTATTACTTCATCAATATATGCCAATGATGGTCGTTTGTTAGATTTATAGACATTAATAATGAGTTTAGTCATATTTCTTCCTTTCCAATTATTGAAACGCAAACTCAACAGTTGCTTGCATCGTGCGAATTTTTGTTCTGTTTTGTTTTATGGATATTGCATATCTATTTTGTTAAGTTATTTATTGGTTACTCCGGCTGCACGTATAATTTATGAAAGGTAAAAAAAGTACAATTTGTGGACGTGTATTTTTTTTAGGATATAGACAAAAATAATTCGCTTGACCTGATTTTTAAACATGTTGCATGACGCGTTGACGTACAGGAATGCGACTCGTCAAACGTTACAAATTAAATTCTTTTTTTTTTAATTTAGTGTCTTGATCTGGGTCTACTTTTTCGTAATCATAAAAAAGTAAACTTTGTTGTGTCTATGCATGTTATATACGTTTTATGTAATTAGAAGTACAAAGCTATTGATCAGCCTGGCAAATGGTTTCATACACCAGTTTTGGGCGGATGTCCCGTAACGTAAGGTATATAAACATGCACTGGAAATAGGGTATTAGATTAATGATTGATATAAACACAGACTAAAACAGGTGTGTTTACTTGAGTAACCGTCGCTTCTACCTAATTAAGAAAAACGGAAAAGAAAATACAACTGTACATCGTCTGTTCGAATGAGGGCGGCGGCGACAGAGATCCAGTGCGAGAGTTTATACCAAAGAGGAGAGGTGTAGCATTCCAAGGACATAGACCTCGCATAATCAAAGTCATTAGAACGCTCAGTCTAATAAGAGAGAATCAGATCCAAGATCCAATGTTCGATCCTCCGCCACGAACATGTGTAGTTTCCTTAAGCAAGACACCTTACCCGCATATGATAAGTACTGGTTTTACCCAGGAAGACTTTGAGCGCGATGTCTGTAAGTTGTTATAACTTGTTTCACAATCGATGTAAAATAAATAAGTTTTAAACCGTGAGAATGTTTATGTCTAACACCGATAGTCCCAACAGGAGACGTAGCATCTTGAACATACAGTCTCCACGACAACAACAGTATCAGCCAGATCATAATAACAATAAAGAACTATAACGCAAGCCTACAGCAGAAGTGGCAACATGGGAGATATTTTAGAAACAGCCAGTAGCAAAAACAAAATGCCATTGGGAAGTTTTAACCTAGGTCACGTTGCACTTAATCTCCTCTGCTCCCACTCCCGCCCCGAAAAAAAAACAAGACGGTGTTTATGAAAGTAAACATAAATTCATAAACCATATACACAAACCAAAAGTACAAAACAAACTTAATGCACAAACCCGTTTGGATAATCCCTACTAGGACGTTACAAACGTACAGAGTAATGAATACGGGTAGAGTGTCGCCTCAATCACCGCCCCTGGACCTTAATCGCGGTTTACGATTACGCCAAACATCAGTCACAAAACTTACCTTAGCTTTAGCTGTGCTTTTATTTTGAGACATAAACGCCTCTCAGTGAGAGAGATATAGCCTGACAAAATGTATTATACACTTTTACAATACATTTACAACTCAATATTCTGTACAAATATAACATCACTAATTGACGAGTTGTCCGCTTTCTGTGGATTGATTTGATTTAAGTGGTTTCTTTTAATGTATGAACAAACTAGGTGGTTGCATTTTGTGAGTTTATACCGTATATAATTGTGATTTATTTAGTTATTGAAATTTAGTGCTTTTATATTTAAGAACTAGAGAAGTACTTACCTTTATAACTACACAATACTGGTAATCCACAGTATACAGCTTTTAAAGTGTATTTACCACATATATGATATTACAAATATATCGTATTTCAAGCAGAAATACAATCACCATTCAATTTCTTGTGTGTTTTTTCACTGCTAATATTATCTTTAAATGTTTTCATAATGTGCAAGTCTTAGTATTCGGTAGTTACAAATACGTTTAGATTTACCTTGCTATGTCTATTTTAAGAACTGTATTGTGTGTGTTTGTGTTTTATGACTGAGGTATTTTTTGCAGTCTATTGGTGTATGAATGACAATTTGCAATGTGACACACAAAACCACTTTGACTTTTGTTACGGTTCACTAAATTGATCATTTAAACGATCGTTCAAATAACGGTACACTAATTAAGGTTACATTTTTTTCTAGTCTGTTAAATTCTCTAGTGCACGCGGTCAATGTTAATTTATAATTAATTGAATATATAAGGTAGGAGGGGATTAAGAACAAAACAAATGTATTTGATAAAAATTGACACATTGCATGCAAAGATCATCGTGACATGAAATTCATGTTTTCATTGTGTTACAGAGATGGTACCCACAGCACGGGCACCGCTGAGCTGAAATGATAAAAGCTCAACTGAAAAAAGACGCGTAATCGAAGATCAACATGTTCTATAGAGTCAAGTATAAATCAATTAACGAATATATATATATAGTCAATGAATAATTATCCTCTTTTTTGAATTCTTCATGAATAGATTATAATAATACTTTGTGTTGTATTTCAACTTACCCTAAAGATTTTGTTTAAATACATTTCAACATTTTAACACAAATACATAGAAATCTTTTTTCTTCTTCTATTAATGTAAATACAAACGGATTGAAGTGTGCATTTTGTGCAGTTTGTTGACACGCACACAATCGCCGGCTATAATTCAAACGAACGATTACTGTCAGTATCACATAATTACTTATAATTACTAATTATCATTACAACAAATCAAGAAAGACGATCTGTATACTGTATTGCTATATATATATATATATATATATATATATATATATATATATATATATATATATATTGCAATACATATATATATATATATTCCATGCATTTAATAATTGGAGTTGGAAGAAAAGTATGAAATGATTGGAAGTATTTTCACTGAATGAAATTAAATTAAGTTTGCAATGAATTATAATCTGGATCATTATTATTTTTCTAAATTTTGAAATATCGAATGTCAAAATGGCATAATGGTTAATGCTATAATTAAAAGAGTACCGTGGCCTATTTATAATCTGATTATTCACGATGACATATTATATCGTGTTATCTGTATCTAATTTTTATAAGCGGAGGTACTATGTCTAAAGTAAACAATTATTCAATATGTAGTGCTGTAAACCGGTTTTCATTATATAGCATTATAGCATTCGTACATTGGTTTAAAACAGAGATAAGCTGAACAATTTATAAACACAATTTTAACGAGTCTGTACGCAGCTTGATCGTCACTTACATTAAGAAAGCATTATATATATCTATCCGTACTTGGTTTAGGCATTGTCACTCTCAATTTCAATTTCAATATTTGTGGCATTACCACATTCAGTTTCAATATTTTAGGCATTCTCATTGTCTACTTTAATTTCAATATTGTATCTGTTTTTGCATACCATTTCCATGTTTATTGGCGCAAAGAAAGTGAAATTCAGCTTAAAGCATGCAAACGAAATGAGTACAAGTTAAAAACAGAAATAGACAAACATGCGAATAAAAATGTTTGTAATACGATTAAACGTTATTTTAATAAGTTTAAAACGGCAATGTTATTCAGTATATAACATGCAATTTACATGCAGTATTAATTATGACACATTCTCCATATAGTTGAACACTTTATCAATTATCACGTTTAGAAACTACGGAATGATCGAGCATTGCCCCCAAAAGGTACTTAACTCCACGTGAAGTCTTTTTATTTAAAGGTGTAAGGTACATATTGGTTTTCCTTCTTATTTCTATTGTGAATAAAACATTCTATAGGGTTGTCAAGAAAAGGACGCAATCAAAGAAGACAAACTTCCAATTTTATTGTTGTTCTTCTTTTATTTTTACATCGGAAATGCCAAATTATCATAAGAAAAGTATGGATCCAGTTTAATCAAATATTTTTTTCAGATTGATTAATTGATTGATTGAATATTTAGCATCATTTTTATACTATTGATGGTCAGTTAACCTACCGCGGCACTGTTTCCTGTAATGAAGGTTAGCCAACACTCGAGCACACTCCATCTCCGCAAGTAACTGATAACTTTCCCACTTGAATCAGCGGTGAGAGACGAATGATAATACGACGCAATGTGGCCGGGCAGAGATTCGAACTCACGACCCCTGGATTGATAGTCAGACGCGCTAACGACTGAGCTAATCGTTTAAAAACGTTTGGTCAACTATGGCTGTTAATACAACAAAAAAATTTAGAGGAATGCCAACGGTGATTATTTTATCATAAAACGTCGCTTGTTTTATTTGTCTTTCTGTTGTTCTTTTTTCCACACGTATCTAAACTAAGGCGATATCATTTATATTTGATCTACTAACTCGGATCATCCACAGCCTGAACTGTTAATTAATTTTGAATGAACCACGGTATACTTTTCTTGTCCATGAATAATTGGGCAGAAAGGAGTGTTGTACGTAAGTTATCTGGTTCACTTATATCATCTTCCATGCCTTTCATATTTAACACATCTTATATGTACATTTTCTAGTTACGAAACTAAAGCTGATGGTGACCATACACAGTCGCGCAGTACAGTGACCCAGTGGTGTTTTTTTCTCTTTTTTTTATCTTGGCCAAGTGGAATCGTGTAATTCGTTAAGCGTTTTTATCTTGGACAAGTGGAATTGTGTAATTTGTTTAGCATTTCACGAAAATATAAAAAAACACCTTATAAGTCGGTCCTATGGGACGTACGGGGTATTTCATTTTTCTTTAACCTGTCACGAACATGTATATACATACATATAAATATATAAATGAAGATAATTGAAATCACAACAATGGAATTTCCGATTTTTGGGATCTTTTCAGATGCACATTCACAATATATAATATATGATATTATATATATATATAGGCCAAAATCGCGTTTAGTTCTAACAAATTGAACATCTTTAATTTATATGACCTGAATCCAATTCAACATAGATATTCAGTGAAACATATCTGTATTTTTCTTGTTGTCGCTGTACACATTGTTTGATATATTGATCATTGGGCTCGTCGTGCTGATTATTCAGACATCTGTATGGCATCTTTGAAATGCATGACACTCGTGATCAGTTGTCTGAAAATGATTATTTATGGCACGCGCAGGCAATTGTGTCGTCTCATTTAAATCAATAACTTTCGTATAGTTAACATTAACATTACCCACAGTTCATTTCAACGACCGGAAGTAATGATAATGTCGTGTAAATCGTCCTTAAAATTTCACAATATTATTATGACATGAAATTGGAACTGGAACTAACAATAAACATGATAATGTACTTAGAACTGATTAAAAAGTGTGATAACCACAGACTTGACTGTTTGCTGGCCGAAATGTTATATATACATGCCCGCTGCAAGGCGCGACGTCAATTAATTGGAATAATGAATATTAAAACGTTCAAAATTGACAATTAACACAACTAAAAAACTGCTGAGTGCTGCCGCCAGATCATAGTTTTATATGTGAGACTGAGTTAATTTTTCTGTTTGTTTATTTTTCGACGATAAAATAATGATACATTCGCAGAAAGACGTACACTGAAGTAGAAAAAAAATCATTACAGCAAAAATGCTTGCGACGCAAGTCAACGTATATTGTCGCTATAGTTCATACCAGATTTCTGTAAGATAATACGTTATTACACGTGGGGAAAAATAACAGCAAATCGTAGAATTCTGTCAAATCTATCATTGAATAGTTCTTATTTGAACTCAAAAGGCTAAACTGTCAATGAAAGTAGTTCTGTTGTTGCTAATTCATTAATCTATGTTATCATCGTATGTTGTCACGTGTGTTGTTTGTTGTATGGTGTTTAGTGTAGCTTTCAACAAGTTTTCAGTTATATCTCGACATAGTCTACATGAGACAGTATTCTAAGCGCTTTAAAACTGCAGACACATGTCATCAGGTTTCTCCACAGGCCATTCAAGCACAGGAAAACCCCAGCACTTGACTATCAGAAATGTTATTCCCCTTGCGCTTGAATTATTTAACAAAATTTTGCAAGAGCTTACTTCCCTCTAAATCATTATATCTCTTTGCATATCTTTTCTCATTTTAATGCCTAAAATGAGACATACTAAAAATGATGACTTAAACTGATTAACACAAGTTTGACTAGTGAATATATATTTCAATGAGCGCTTAACACGACGCTTGAAAATGTATTGATGGTGTTTATGCGTTCTTACCCCAGCGCTTGCGTTCCTTCCTGTGGGGAACACTGATCATGATACCCCACCCAGTCGTATTATACTGACACCAGACTTAAAATAATCCTCTATATACTGGGCGCCAAATGATTAAGCTCATTGTACATTCTTTTATATGACCCAGCTGAAGATCGAACCTACGACCTTCAGCATGCGAGACGGCCGCTCTACTAAACCAAAGCTGCGGTTATATATATAACCATATCATTAAACCAAAAATAGTATGATTATCGATCAAGAACATTGAAAAAACGCCACTTTCCGACAAAAAAAAAATCGAATGTTAACTTAAAACCAAATATAAGAAAATAGATGTCCAAAAGGAGACGTCACAATCAAATCCAATAGTCAGCCACTAAAACTGTATAAACAGAATCAATATATAAAATAATCATAATATTAGGTGCAACTTATGCATCCATCCAGAAGATGTGAGAACGCTGGTCGCCGTATTGGAACAGCCAGCATCAATACTGCCCATAGAGACAACTTAGACTTGGTTAATGGGAAACGAAACCGCGCTCTTCCCCTGTTCTCATTTTATTTAAACAAAACTGTGTGTATATGACATCCTTGCTGGACTGTTCTCTTACAAATACATTAGTATGAAAATAAGTAAGGTGTTAACATAATAAAACATCAAAGTACATGGTTGGCCATTGACGCAAGAACGACTACCGCTCCGTCCACTAGCAACGCGGTATTTGTTGTCTAAGTACATAATATGAAACGTTTACTTAAACCTAATAAGCTTGTCTAAGGAAAGAGGCGGCGTAGCAACCAATATCGATCGCTGATTGAATTATTGACGATGATTCTGATTGACAGCCTGAGTCAAATCAATTGTCTCTTGACGTCAAAACACAAATCGACTTGTTCTAAACATTACCAATTTACTGTGTACGAATCGAATGTCATTTCTTCACATCAGTCGTTTAAGATACAATTCCCAGTCTCTATAGCTTTGATAACTGCTTAAATTGTCCTGGCATGTTAAAGTCACAACGTTTCATATTGACTAACACTCATTTTTTTATTCATTATCTTACAAATGAAGTAACGAGCAGAACCATTAACGTTTACTTTAAATTGTTATGATAATGTTTACGTCTTACACTATGAAATACGATAACATATTGTAAGTGCATGTAAACATCTTTGAATGAATGCAACCAATATTAAGCCCGATCCCCGGAGAGTAGTCCATTGTCATTATGACATCACTGTTTTGACTACTAGAACTGCTGACGTCTTTGTTTCAAAAGGAATAGCCGTATTTCTATTCAGAAGACGAAAGGAGGTAACGATTATATAAATTGCAACAACCTTGTCAACATAATTCTCACCGTTTGCATCAATACTGACAACAAAAGGAATACTTTTTAAAGAAAGGTTCATTATAAAATGGGTCAGCGAAATGATAGCTATTAAATTCGATATCTCATAGTCTGTAGAACGAACCTAGCTCTCCCGATTGGGTCAGTTCAACAGCAATCATTACGAGCTCGCTGATTGGTCAGTTGCTTCATGGAAAGTTTAAATGACGTCACAATCTATTAAACGTTCAATTGCTATGAATTGTGGGACAGGCATGGAATTCCCTGCTTTTCCCATTGGTGTTCGGGAAGTATCAGGTTCTGGGATAGACTAGATCTTACAGGAGAAAAACAAAAAGAAGAACTAAATCGTCATGCATGACACATAAACATTCTTAAACATTCGGTTTTAATGTGTATAAACTTTCCTTCGAATTAGATTTATTTGTTCCCAATAGGCTAGTTTAATTCAATCTTATTTAATTGTAAAATACGTTTTACCAAATATAATATGTAAATGGTATTTATGATCCTCTGCATTTACAATGCTCTATAGACAGGTCTTTTTCATAAAAAACTGAGGTCAGCTGATTGAGGAGTTAGACCACAATTAATAACTGTCCATCCCGTCTTAATTAAACCATCATTTGGACGATGTTCTGACTGACATGCACGAACCGCGAAATACACACAAGACGATAAGAGGACAGGTGTGGCCGGGTTGTACGAAAGGTTTGATGTTATGCTTGTTCAATTATTCATCGCTGTGGATCTTATCGTATAACAGAAGATATATGTAAAATCATTTCATTTGTGTGGTTGAAATGAAGCTTTAGGTCAATTTTAAAACAACACATGTTATACATAGGAAACCCTGCTATATTGGTGCAGAATCACATCACGATCATATACACGAGACTAAACGGAACAACTGTCATTCCACAAATAAGGTCGATATTAAAAGCATTATTTGCCGTGCTCCTACCTACTCACTCAAAATTGCAGCTATCTAAACTTTTTATTGACTTTCAAAGCGTTAAATTTGTTTTTTATGCTGTCTGTCTATTTTGTTTAAATGACTATGCAAAATCGAAATCAAAAAGTGAAAAATACTGGGTCGGAGTACAGCAAACACACTTTCTGTTACAGTAACACTCTTTCACATAAAATGTTAGGACCTGTGCACGAACCCACGACCTCAGCGTTCAGGTGTAAAGGATACAGAAGAAGTACCTTAGATTATTCGGCCACCGAGAACTTAATCAGTAGTTAAGCACGTGGCTATAGACATATAAAATGACCTAAGCTTACATATAAACAATTGTGACAGCAACGGAATTGAAATGATTATTCTGTATCATATGCTGTGTAGTGAAAATGCCCAGATCGACGGATGTTAATGTTCCAAAAATTGTGGTTATTTGATACAACCAAACACCGTTGGACCATGAAAAAGGAACCACATAGAAACACTAGACGGTTTCCTCTACGTTTACAACACTAAATGGAAGAGATTCGTTCTATTCAAATGTGATACAGAGACATGGGCTCAGCACTGCTGGTTATGTAGAGACGATTGAACTAAACGGGAGGTTAATGTGTTAAACAAACAAAAAGTGACAGATGACATTCCACGTGAGAGGAAATAATCCCGGGCGCGCACCCAGGGTCCAGGGATGTTTATCTTTTAGAAGTATCACTTTTTACAAGTGAAACTAGTGATTTTACGGGCAAAGAGACAATCTCATATCACCAAAGACATATACTAAAAGTATATCTCTCCTGATGAACTCTTATTAATTTCATCCAACAAAATAAAGTTATCTCTATTGAAAATTTACTTTGCTGTGTTAGCGCTCAGTACACTAACGTAACAATAGAAAAATGACTGAGTCACACCAGTAGCGTTATCCAGTATGCAATTATACCATTTAAATATAAGTTACGCCTAAAATACAAATATAGCAGTATTGTATTCAAATGATTTGTTTACGATCGAAATTAAATGAATTTAACATTACTAATTATGTGAGAGAGGCAATATAAATATAGAATATAAATAAAAACTGTACAATAAGAATTAACAGTTATTAAATGCCAATGGGAAACAAAGAATACAAATGAAACAATATACAATATACATCAAGAATAATTTAATGCAAATGAGAAATACACACTACGTCAAATGAAACAATATACATCAAGGATTATTTAATACACGTGAGAAATACACAATACGTCAAATAAAACAATACACATTAAGGATCATTTAACAAAAGTGACAAATACACAATACGTCAAATGAAACAAAATACACTATACACCAAGAATTATTCAACACAAATGTAAAATACACAATACGTCAAATGAAACAAAATACACTATACATCAAGGATTATTTAACACAAATGAGAAAAGCACATTACGTCAAATGAAACAATATACATCAAGAATTATTTAATACAAATAAAAATTACAGAATATGTAAAATGAAACAATATACAATACACATCAAGAATTATTAATTACAAACGAGAAATACACAATGCGACAAATAAAACAATACACAATACACATCAAGAACTATTTCATACAAATAAAACAATACGCAATATACTTCAAGTAATATTTAATACAAATAAGAAATACAGAAGACGTAAAATGAAACAATACACAATATACATCAAGAATTATTTAATACAAATAAGAAGTACACAATGCGTCAAATGAAACAATACACAATATACATCAATAATTTTTTTATACAAATGAAACAATACACAATTTACTTCATAAAATATTTAATACAAATGAGAAATATAGAATACCTCAAATATACATCAAGAATTATTTAATACAAATGAGAAATACACAATGCGTCAAATGAAACAATACACAAATACATTAAGAATTATTTAATACAAATGTGAAATACAGAATACGTCAAATTAAACCATACACAATATACATTAAGAATTATTTGATACAAATGAGAAATACAGAATACGTCAAATAAAAAAATATACAACATAAAGTTAATTCACGGACACATTTCCATCGAAATGTCTCTAAAGTTGGATATTTGAGATAATGATTTGCATAATGTGTCTGGCCATTCATCCGTATTGAAAGTTATAAATTATTGAAACTTATGTAGATACCGACGGTTTGAAGTTTAAATCATCACAGAGAAGCGCATCAATCATTGTCGTCTTCATGTTTATTGCTTGATAACATTTATTAACCTGATATCGATCAAATACACAAGAGCATTGTTGTCTTGTCCGCTGCCAAAAACAAAGTATAACGGTCACACAAATCATAATAGGTCCACGGACAGTAAAGCATCACATGACACATGATGCTCAAAGACATGCACGCCGTGCCGGGTTAAAGGAGGGCCAGTCGCGGGTGGGGGTGGGGGTGGGGGATGCGAAGGTACCAGCCGTACGTAAAGTCCTAACAGAAAATATTCAAACAATCTCAATAACTTGCATTTGATTTGCTATAATCAAAACAAATTCATATCCGAGGCTACCAAATGTGATAACAAGCTATTTGGGGTCTTGTGAAAACGAGAAATGGATTAACACCATTCTACACAGTTTTGTTCTTACCTAATTTACGATAGAAATTAGACAATGATTTTAAATTTCTTACAGAACGCGTAGATTATTATTTCAAAACAGTCAAACCCACGCTTAGACACATGAAATTAATAACAGAAAAGCATCTTCCTTTATATACTGAATGGAACAGCTAACCCACCACATTTTGTATTTCCAATATCCTCGTTAAATTATTGAGTAGCGCTATTGGTGTTGTATACGATATAACCAAACACGTATGTATTTAATTTACATAGACTGAAGCTTTTTCTTATTCAAATCGAAATTTCAAAGAAATTGCTTTAATACTTTATGAGAAAATACATAAAATGTCAGGTACATAAAATGTCGGGTGGCTGGTTAGCTGTTCCGTTCAGTATATGATATTTAACAAGAACAAGAACACATTTTATTAAGCAAATACAAATATGATTTTAACCTGCCTATTATATACAATACAACATTTACTGGACACACCAAATACGGCGGTCCGTAGTTGCAGTTATGTCAAACCATAACGTTGTCTGTAGAACGAACCCAGCTCTCCCGATTGGGTCCGCTCAATAGCAGTTGTTACGAGCACGCTGATTGGTCATTTGCTTCAGGGAAAGTTTGAATGACGTCATAATTTAGTTCGCGTTCAATTGCTATAAATTTACAAGTATAACGGTAATATTCATCCTGACTAAATAAAGTACAGTCCTTTCTGGTCTGTTGAACGGACCCTGTTCTCCATATTGGGTCCGCTAAATTGCACCATACATTGAGCAGAGAAAGTTTGCATGACGTCATAGTTCAATTGCCATGAATGGGACAGGCATAGGATTCTTTGCTTATTTCATTGGCCCAGGGCTTAAAGGGGGTATATCAGGAAATAAACGGTATAAATGTCTTTAAAAAATAAAATATTTATTAAAATGGATAAAAAGCATCTCATTATCACTAATAAATAAAATCCAAATGGCTAAGTATGTCAAATCCACCAAAACATGACACATTCGTTACTGAAATTGGATTGGTAAACTTGAATCAAAAACCCTATTTTGAAAATCAACACTTAAACACTGCTTGATGATATTCGTATCATAACCCGGACTTTTGTCTATGAAGGAACAATTTTTACTACGTACTGTATGAATGATCAAATTAAAATCAAAATGAAATCTCATGACTAATTCAAAACGTCACAAAATATGTTTCAATGTTAAGCGGGTAATTTTTTTTCAGTAAAACAAAGACGCGTAGCCCAAATTAGTCAATCCCTTTTCAGTATATTATATTTGCATGTTTCAAAAAATTTCCTTTGGCAATATGGGATAAATGAATACATATAGGCATAATATATTGGGGATATAGTTTTAGACAATTTAAAATCTTTTAAAATTCCTTATATGTTTCATTGAATAGAACTGATTAGGGATATAGCGGATTCTACATATTGACTTAGTTCTAAGTAAATAATTCTGAAAGAGTTCGATAGGTCTCACTATACAGATGAATTTTGTTCTTTGTTCTCAATAAATAAGGTCTCGCTACACATTTGAATTTTGTTCTTTGTTTTATATAAATAAGGTCTCACCACACAGTTAAATTTTGTTCGTTGTTCTATATGAATAAGGTCTCACCACACAGTTAAATTTTGTTCGTTGTTCTATATGAATAAGGTCTCACCACACCGTTGAATTTTGTTCTTTATGCTATATAGATAAGGTCTCACCACAAAGCTGATTTTTGTTCTTTTTTCTATATAGATAAGGTCTCAGCACACAGTTGAATTTTGTTCTTTTTTTAAATAGATAAGGTCTACCCAAACAGTCGAATTTGTTCTTTGTGCTTTATAAATAATGTCTCACCACACAGTTAAATTTTGTTCTTTGTGCTATATAAATAATGTCTCATTACACAGTTGAATTTTGTTCTCAGTGCTATATGAATATGGTCTCACTACACAGATGAATTTTGTTCTATGTACTATATAAATAAGGTCTCACTACACAGATGAGTTTTGTTCTTTGTGCTATATAAATAAGGTCTCACTACACAGATGAATTTTGTTTTCGTGCTATATAAATATGGTTTCACCACACCGTTGAATTTTGTTCTTTGTGCTATATAAATAATGTCTCACCACACAGTTGAATTTTGTTCTTTGTGCTATATAAATAAGGTCTCACTACACAGATGAATTTTGTTCTCAGTGCTATATAAATAAGGTCTCACCACACAGTTGAATTTACTCTCAGTGCTTTATAAATAAGGTCTCACCACACAGTTGAATTTTGTTCTCAGTGCTATATAGATAACGTCTCACTACACAAATGAATTTTGTTCTCAGTGCTATATAAATAAGGTCTCACCGCACAGATGAATTTTGTTCTATTTAAATAAGGTCTCACAACACAGATGAATTTTGTTCTTTGTTCTATATAAATAAGGTCTCACCACACAGTTGAATTTTGTTCTCAGTGCTATATGAATAAGGTCTCACTACACAAATGAATTTTGTTCTTTGTGCTATATGAATAAGGTCTCACCACACAGATGAATTTTGGTCTTCGTGCTTTATAAATAAAGTATCACCACCCAAATGAATTTTGTCTTCGTGCTATTTAAATAAGGTCTCACTTCACATATGAATTATGTTCTTTGTTTTATATGAATAAGGTCTCACTACACAGATGTGTTTTGTTCTATGTGCTATATGAATATGGTCTCACTACACAGATGAATTTTGTTATTTGTGCTATATGAATAAGGTCTCACCACACAGTTGAATTTTGTTCTTTGTGCTTTATAAATAATGTCTCACCACACAGTTTAATTTTGTTCTTTGTGCTATATAAATAATGTCTCACCACACAGTTGAATGTTGTTCTTTGTGCTATATGAATAAGGTCTCACCACACAGTTGAATTTTGTTCTTTGTGCTATATAAATCATTTCTCACCACACAGTTGAATTTTGTTCTTTGTGCTATATAAATAATGTCTCACCAGACAGTTGAATTGTGTTCTTTGTGCTATATGAATAAGGTCTCACCGCACAGATAAATTTTGTTCTTCGTGCTATTTAAATAAGGTCTCACTTCACATATGAATTGTGTTCTTTGTTCTATATGAATAAGGTCTCACTACACAGATGAATTTTGTTCTTTGTACTATATGAATAAGGTCTCACTACACAGATGAATTTTGTTCTTTGTGCTATATAAATAAGGTCTCACCACACATATGAATTTTGTTCTATTTAAATAAGGTCTCACAACACAGATGAATTTTGTTCTTTGTTCTATATAAATAAGGTCTCACCACACAGTTGAATTTTGTTCGTTGTTCTATATGAATAAGGTCTCACCACACCGTTGAATTTTGTTCTTTATTCTTTATAGATTAGTTCTCACCACACAGTTGAATTTTGTTCTTTGTTCTAAATGAATAAGGTTTGACCACACCGTTGAATTTTGTTCTTTGTTCTATATAATAATAATGTCTCACCATACAGTTGAATTTTACTCTTTGTTCTATATAAATAAGGTTTCATCACACAGTTGAATTTTGTTATTTGTTCTATACAAGACATGTGTAGATATATGATACAGATATGTTATTAACGCATCCAAAAGTTTAATTGTACCATTGAGTAATGTATCGCGGTGCCAGCAAGTAACGTAGTTACGGTTATTAGGTAATGTATAAAACAGGTGGGCTTCCATTCTAATTGACCGATAGAGATTATATTGATCATGCTTGTGGCAAAAGCAAAGGTGGCTTTATTTGAACATTCTTTAATTTATATTTACCCAACATATATGAACCCAATATGCTACGCTTTGTTGATAGCTGTAAGTATGTCTTATTAGACTCCAGTTAGGAGGTGAACTTTGGGGAAAATGTCACAAATCGGGTCTAATATTGATTCGAAATAATTATCGCAATGGTTTAAGTTTAACTTAAAATAATTGTTCGTTTTGTGATTGCTTCACAATCATTTGCAATGAACTCGTACCCACAGTGACATCATGCAATTTGCATGCCTTGTACTTGATAAAAGTATGTTTTATAAACGATGTTTCGCGTAGTGAAATAATGTTTACTTTGTCATTTCTTGACTGCCTTAAAAGGTAAATAAAGGGTACATGAGTTAACGGTCTTACATGGATTTGATGATCGGTTAGAAAAGTCCGTCTCGAGGGATAAACGAGACTCTGCCGAGTTATCTTGAAACCGTTATCCTGAGGGACGGGCTTTTTTATCCGAACCGAAAAAGCCTGAATAATTATTTTTCTTTTATGACAAACACATTGAATAAAATTATGTATTTAAGTTTTATTGATCATTATAATTTATCAAGATCGCATATAGCGTCATTTTAAATAATTTACCTCATAAAGGTAACGGTAACGGTGCTTACGTCATAAAAGTAATACACGAAACATATAAAAATGTCCCCATATACTTGATCGTTAATGGAATTATTTCTATTATATATCAAATTAAAGGTCGGGACACGAGATTTTCAGGTGACAGGTATAACACACGAACACACGCTGTTGACATGGTCCATATATTTTACTTTGACAATAAGTCACTTTTAACGTCATTTTCGCAATGTCTCAACGTAACATTTATCACGTGCCCCTTCCTAAAATGTTATGTTTAAAAACGGCGCTAAAGGCAAAACGTCAGTTTTATACATAATTTCCAGTAATAGACTGTTGGTTTTTCATTAAAACAAGCTTAACGGCCATTACGTAACACGTGGTTCATTACGCACATGCTAAATGTCCCGAAAAAGAGACTTGTCAATAAAGTCATGGTAAACTGTTAACATGAAAACCAATGGTAAGTATCGCATTGAATTATGTGTGCATATATTCATTGTTTTGCTGTATGTACTTAATGTTGTTTTTCTTATCGCGATTATGAGATATTCCATTTTACCCATAGGGAAATGGTGGCGCACGGCAACGTTACGTTATTTGAAAGAAATAAACGAAACATACTTGATAAACTTTAATTATTATAGAAAAACATATAAATTTTAAAATCATATCATACTAAAGTAAAATTTCAATGCAACGTGCATATGTGGAATGGAATATATTTACTTTGCTCTGAATGGTTCAGATTTCGTATTTAAAATGTCCTCTATGCTTAGCCACCGCTCGGCATTTTTATCGGAAAATAACGTCTGTCATCGCATTTTGAGCATATTAACCATATCTTTAACCCAGAACGCTGTTTTTTTTAAATAATATTTACGAGTAAAATTAGTTTCTGTTGATGTCCCAAAATATTGAAACATTTGGGAATTAGTTTACACCTGGTATCGAGCATCTCCGATGTCCTCTATCAAATATTAACAACGCCAGTTTGACGTTATTTTAATACGACGATACACTTATTAAGGGATTCGCTATTTATGAACATGGTATAACGCATTCTTATACGTGAATATAAGAATAGCATCAGTTTTGATACATTTAATGCCCACAAAGTATTATGATTCCATTGACGTAACAGCTATTCCGCTAATATTCGGCTATTTTCTTGTAAATTAAATGATATGAAAATCAATATATGAATAAAATAACGTCAACGTTTAAACACAATTTTAACGTTAACGTCGTGTTACGCTTAGAGATATCATTACCATTACATCGAACGTAACAGCGCGATGATTTTATTCGACCCTAGGGTGAGATAGAAATACCCGAACCCGGTAAAAAAAATGCATCTTTATATGGCATGCAAGAAAAGTAAATGTTACAGAAGGTCTGATGAAAGGTTGCCTTAGAAACACGGAATTTGGAAACATATATATCTAGCATTATTATAAATATGAAGATTTATAATTAACATTTTCGCCCACGTCTATAGATGTGTGGTGAAATTGAGCAAGATACGCTTTCTGTATATGCTTAGTACTGGTTCTACTCAAGAAGACTTCGAGCATGAATTGTATAATTATAGTTTAGTTCATAATCGAAATTAAATTTTAAACTGCACTAAACATGTTCGATGTCACATAAGGTATTCTAGGAAACTGGCAATGAATTATAATAACTAAATCGTTAAATTAAACGTTCAAATTGAAACAAAACCGTAATCCAATAAAATAATCAGGACCTGTATGATACATAAGTCCAATTGCATATAATAACAACTGTCATTTCAAACGCGGGATGTACGTGAATTAATGTCCAGATTAAATATTTTGATCATGAAATGATTTATGGATGGAAGACTTAAACTATCGGCGTGAAAACTGTTACCCAACATTAGCAGCGAGTATCCATTAGACATTAAAAAGCAGAGTTGCTCTTAATGTATTTTTATTGGAGGTAGAGGGTATGGTTAGAGGAGGTATGATTACTTCCTTTCTTTTAACGAATTCATTGGTGTTTTTGTTGATTGTTGTTGTTGTTGTTGTTGTTGTTGTTGTTGTTTTTCTTTCATTTTATCAGTCAATATTATCTTTTTGAATAAATTTCCTGTGTTTTACATTAAGCTAAACCCTCAATGTATCATTCAATTCAATTAAGGGGTCAAAGCATAGAGTGACGGAAATATTCTAGTATGTTTACCCGACGACACCCAAACTAAAGTGTGCTTTATTGAATGGTTAATGGAAACGAACAACGGCTTATAATGATTCAGCCATACATTAGATAAATTAGATAATAAGGAAACAAGATAGAAAGATATTTTAAATAAATAGCTAAATAAATATACCGTTAGGACACAGGAAATTTTTTCGGTTCTTAAAACTCATTAAGTCGTTTATTAAGTTTGTAAAATTAGTGTCAGCATGTTTACGTACATTTTGTGTTACACTTCATTATCAAAGAGTGTAACTTTTGATAAACTTTGTTCTCTGGACATCTATATAAATGTGTAAACACTATTGAATATGTCCTGATTCAGACTGTTGCCTCACGTATGTGCATTGTTCAGTTCAAACAGAGTAAGAATTATTGAGATTAAAGAAATATCTTATCTGGACCGATGTTTTTAACAGTACATTGTACAGGGAACACATAGAAAACGCATGATCCCCCCCCCTCCCCCCCCCACCACCACCACCACCACACACCCACACACCTACACACCACACACACCACAGACACAAACACTCATCCGCACACCACACCACAACAATGTGTATGTCCACCATTGTATAGTCCTTGCAAGATATTTAGAAGAGAGACTTTGTATAAGCTAGAAATAGCTTTCTTCTCAATTCTATTGTTATGTAGCGTTGTATATTTGAATATATTTATATGTAATATGTTGAAAACGAATAAATATTGTTTAAACTTATGTGTATGATACGCATTATCAACAGAATGTATCCGTGTAAAAAATAAAAGATTATGGAGTCTTTTTAATCACCACATTAATGTCCATCAATTTATTCGTCCCGTCATGGGTTTGTTTGGTTAAGGTTTGACCATCCCTCCACACATCTTACAGATAAGTACGTTATAAATGATATTCAAACAAATTTATGGCATTTCTGATGCAGACTGGGTGTTATTTAGTGTGTCCATTAACACCTCCTTGGCACCGGCTTAATGGGATTTAACGCCATTTCTAACACATCTCAGGTTAGTTTAAACATATTTTATTTTGGGATATATATATAATATGTAACGAAACATAGCATATATGGCATATCCAGTTCTTTTGCTGGAGAAATACCTCAGAATATATCTGACTTGAATCACCTCCCTTCCGCAAGTGACTGGCAAACTTTCTCACATATTTTTTTTTGAGCCAGCGGGACTCGAAACCACGACCTGAGCGGTGAGAGGTCAGTGATCTTGAGGCGGTGCACTAAACCACTAGGCCACGGAGCAGTTCTTTCTGTTAGCAAACACTATCTGTTAGCAAACACAAACACTATCTGTTAGCAAACACTAACTGTTAGCAAACACTATCTGTTAGCAAACATTATCTGTTAGCAGACACTAACTGAGCTTCCAGATTTCAAAGTATCAGAAATAACGTTTCATTACATTAAAAAAAAAAAAAAAGTTAAACTTTTTAAATAATGATGTTTGACTTTTTTATCTATTTGAACTGGACTTAGGGTAGATCTATGTACATTTTTCGTGTTAAAAAATTAGGACACGGGCATTGTTCAAACGCAGTACTGCGAGTTGATGAGTTCCATACTTCGCGCTAAGAGCTAGAATATTTTATGGAATTCATAAAACCGACCGATATAAAGGTATGTATAATTATGTTTACATATTAATAATAATACATTTATATGAAAACGAAACGTAAATATTAATTTCCGGATGGGTGACGTATATCTGAATAAAACAAGTTTAGTAACTAGGATATAAAGATAGGCCTGAAGTTTAGAATAAACTGAGAACAATAAACTTAATGGCCCTTCAAATTGCAATAAAGTCAATACCGTCGCCAACATTTCTTAAAAGTATTTACAATTACTTTTTGTCTTCAAAAATGCTATAACCGATGTGTAAACAACGATACTTTGTCAATAAATATACAGAAAAATCGGCACGATGATCAATAATGCAGCTAAAAACATTTTTTCACTTACGTCATTGCGACGTAATCAGTCGTATTTAGCAATAACAAAATAACAAAACAACACCTTATTTACAAAAATCTAATACATATATTTACGGCATATACTAAATTAAAGCCTTATATTTATTCTTATAAAATAAGACCTATCCTAAAATGTCCTGATGTCTTTATGTAGTTTGCTTTTGATCAATCTGTAAAACCCTTCTTGGTAAGATGTTTACTGAGTGAAGGTTGATCAATACATATGTTTGTGTCTTCAGTGACATTTTCAACAGTTAACTGCCTATATGAGTTATTCCATTCACATTTCAAATATTGTTATATATGCTGTATTGTCACTTCTTCCACTAATACACATACATGTACATATTACATGGCATTTGCAATAAACTGCTATCAAACACCAATAGATAAATATACGTTTATTCAATTATGTCATTTTTTTCTGTTTAAGACATTGTCGCCTAACGACCTCCCATCGCTGTAGTAGCAAATTCGAGCCTTAATCGGTCGAAAAGTTTTATGTGAGAGAGTTTGCTACTCACTTACGGAAGAACGCTGGCTCTACTCAGATTCAGTCTGAGGTCTTCCTCCACAAGCAAAACTGGATATGCCATACATAACTTGTTGTATGTTGGAAATGGAGTTAAACACGTCTAAATAAATGTTTAATTGCATTTCTTATAATAAATATATTATGATTCTACCACCGGCTATTAATTGGCCGGGATACACCCTGGCCGCGTGGTCAAAGGCGCCGTCTCTTGCTTTTTTCTCACTCTTACTCACTTACGTCTCACTGCTAAGGTCGTAGGTTCGAATACCGTTCGCTCCAAAAAATGTATGTGAGAAAGTTTGTTAGTTACTGGCGTAAGAACAACTGGCTCTATTCAGATTCATTCTGGTAAGTTTGAATCATGATAAGTTTAAATCAAATAAAGTTGATATTTTGTTAACATATCGTTTTTATTTTACCTTTTCGATATTATACCTTTAATCGCTAACACCCAGTTACTAAGCGTGACATACATTATCTTAACGAGATGTTGCGGTTGACATGTTGTAATTTGTAAATGAATAATATCCGAAAGATTGATAGCTACTGTTCGTACATTACGATAAAGACAGTAAAGATACTGGTTTAACTTACCTAGTTAAGGTATGAAAGTAATCCGTTACGGCGAAAAGTAACTTAATGTGAAATCCACTCACAGTATGATTTGTTTCATCCGGGTGTTAAAGTGTTGTTTTTTTTTTGTTTTTTTTGCAGTCACATGGTAATCACTGTTTTGCTTCTCGTCTCGCTGTGCGAATAAGTTAATTTCGATAAAGTCTGGATTAAATCAACTCGTTTAATTCTCAAATACTCATTTATATTTGTTTTATTTTCGAATTGTTTCCATTAACATTAATCACACGTTTATGTTTAATTTAAATTCTTCAAGTTCGCACCACTTTTCATTTTCTTTTTTTTCTCCCCTTTTAGAACGCCAAAGTTAAATAGCAATCAAAGACAATAAATACTCTTGAGTGAGTAATACTCCCCGATATAAATGGAATCTTAAACAAGCATTAATAAAACTATTTATTCAAACAGTCGCCATTTAAAAGCCAGATTAGCACTCCATAATGTTGTTACAAGGCGCGTAAATCCGCGCTATAGTTCCAATTAACTCTTCACAGACTCTTCATCGACTCTCGTATCAAAGCTAATCTTGAAATTTCTTTCCCGATAACATTTTAATTTCCCACCACTGAAGCGGTGAGCAAATGCAGCAGGTCTGGGGTATAATAAACTATTCTACTTGCAAGAAAAGTTGCCTTGACCGATAATAAATGTAAAATATAAATAATAGCATGCCCTGCATCGGGTATGAATTATTGTAACACGTTCTCGGATTATCCAAAAAAAAATGTTTCTGCGAAAATAGTGTTTGCAAAAAATGATATTATCTTTGATATTATGGGTGAATGTTGTTGCTGTTTGTTTGACATCTCATTGCGTAATATTTGATTATCGAACTATATATGCAAGCGTACCGAAAGTATGTACGATGATAAGGTATTGGTTAACAAAGAAACTAAGTTGTATTAATATTACTACCCCCCCCCCCCTCCCCACCCCTCCCCCCTGCCCCTCCCCGGAACAACGGTATTTTCGGACACATTTTATGATAAACAACAGAGCTACTAAGATATTACGATAGGTTATAGCAATTATTTGTTCTTGTTTCCGTTGTAACAGTTCACTGACAGCTTAACTGCAATATACGTGGGACCACAATATAAGCATGACTTACGTGGGACCACAATATAGGCATGACTTACGTGGTACAAACATATAGGCATGACATACGTAAGGCCACAATATAGGCATGACTAAGGAGGGACCACAATATAGGCAAACCTTACGTGGGAACACAATATAGGCATGACATACGTGGGACCACAATATAGGCATGACTCACGTGGGACAAAACATATAGGCATGACAAACGTAAGGCCACAATATAGGCATATCTCACGTTGGACAAACATATAGGCATGACATACGTGAGGCCACAATATAGGCATGACTAAGGATAGACCACAATATAGGCAAACCTTACGTGGGAACACAGTATAAGCATGACATACTTGGGACCACAATATAGGCATGACTCACGTGGGACAAACATATAGGCATGCCATACGTAAGGCCACAATATAGGCATGACTAAGGTGGGACCAAAATATAGACAAACCTTACGTGAGAACACAGTATAGGCATGACATACGTGGGACCACAATATACACAAGCCTTACATGGAACCAAAATATAGGCATGACTTACATGGGACCACAATATAGACATGACATACGCGGGACCGCAATATATGCATGACTTACGTGGGACCACAATATAAGGAAGGCTTACATGGGACCACAATAGAGGCATAACTTACGTGGGATCATAATATTGGCATGATTTACGCGGGACAAACATATAGGCATGACATACGTGGGACCACAATATAGGCAAGTCTTACGTGGGACCACAATAAAGGCATGACATACGATGGACCACAATATAAGCATGACTTACGTGGGGTCATAATATAGGCATGACTCACGTGGGACAAACATATAGGCATGACATACGTAAGGCCACAATATAAGCAAACCTAACGTTGGAACGCAGTATGTGCATGATATACGTGGGACCACAATATAAGCATGACTTACGTGGGGCCACAATATTGGCATGACTCACGTGGGACAAACATATAGGCATGACATACGTAAGGCCACAATATAGGCAAACCTTAAGTGGAAACGCAGTATAGGCATGATATACGTGGGATCACAATAAAGGCATGACTTACGTGGGACCACCATTTAGGCATGATATATGCAGGGACCACAATATATGCAAGACTTACGTGGGACCACAATATATGCATGACTTACGTGGGACCACAATTTAGGCATGATATACGCGGGACCACAATGTAGTTAAGCCTAACGGGGGACCACAATACAGGCATGACATACGTGGGACCACAATATAGGCATGACATACGTGGGACCACAATATAGGCAAGCCTTACGTGGGACCACAAAATAGGCATGACATACCAGGGACCACAATATAGGCATGACATACGTGGGACCACAATAAAGGCATGACATACGTGGGACCACAATATAGGCAAGCCTTACATGTGACCACAATATAAGCATGACATACGTGGGACCATACTATAGGCATGACATACGTGGGACCATAATATAGGCATGACTTACGTGGGACCACAATATAGGCATTACTTACGTGGAACCACAATATAGGCATGACATACGTGGGACCACAATGTAGGCATTACTTACGTGGAACCACAATATAGGCATGACATACGTGGGACCACAGTATAGGGATGGCTTACGTGGGACCACAATATAGGGCTGGCTTACATGAGACCACAATATAGGGATGGCTTACACGGGAGCAATAAACATGACTTACGTGGGACCACAATATAGGCATGACGTGTATCGGACCAAAATAAATATAAGCATGACTTACGCGGGACCACAAAATAGACATGACTTATTTGGGACATCAATATAGGCATGACATACGTGTGACCACAATATAGGCATGACTTATTTTGGACAACAGTACAATTGACATACGTGTGACCACAATATAGGCATGACTTACGTGGGACCACAATGTAGGCGTGCGTTGTTTCTGCGTAAACCAACATGACCATACGATTACAACACTTGTTTAGCGTTTTTTTGCTGGATATTAAATATTTGGGCATGGTGCTTCAGATTGGGTATAATATAAGGAATGGACTTCATTTGTTGAACATTCATGACATATGCGCTTAGATGTAACGAGCAAAGTTTACACAAATCATTCGGCGTTTATTTTCTTTACCAGTGAAGTAATTCCCTGAATATTTACGTAAATATCGATGACTAGTCACCGGATTTTAACGGTTATTTCCGATTTTCTGGTTCACGGAATATATGCTCGTTATCTGTTTAGTTTTGTATATCTCTAATTTTCTAGTGTTGTTTTACATACTTTTTTCAGTTTAATATTTTTTCAACAACCCATCCAACACTCTATTGCCGAATAAAGCCGCGAACATTTTCCCTAAAAGTCCAAGTTATCACTAAGACTAACTGACATGTGTGTTGGTTAATTGTTAACAACAATATCTCTACCACACACTGTCGACCTAACTGAATTTATACAAAAGTATTTGTCTTTAACAAGCCATACAGACAATGTGATCGGCATGTGAATAGTTTTGCTAACAATTGTATATGCTTTGTAAAGTATGCGCAGTTTCGCTCCAATCTGATTGGCCTTACTTGATTCATGGTCTAAATATAGAATCTGATAGCTCCCGAATTAGGTCTATTAATCTCTAATGAAAAAGAAGGGAATTCTAAGCCTGTCCCACAATTCACAGCAATTGAACGCTTACTAAACTGATGACGCCAATCAAACTTTCCCCGAAGTAAAAGACCAATCAACAGGCTCAAATGTGCTGATATTTAACGGACCCAATCGTAAGCGCTGGATCAGTTCTACAGACTGGGCATTATTTTATCCTTTATATATTTATGTTGATCATATGCGAATTTTGCTTTCCTAAAAGACAAACGTCTTGACATTATCGGCCGAGAATAAAAATACTTTTTAATGAGCAAAAATCGAATAATGTTTTTGATTGGTTGATTCGATCAATCGGACTACCTCGGAGATTTCCATAGTATTTCTAAAGAGTATCGTTTGGATGTTTATTTCTATATTCTTTTTTTTTAAAAATTAGATATTTTCTTTGGCAAAAATCTTGTACAAGATAACTGCCATGACTTCCGTCCGAATAGATATTTTTTTAATTTGATTATACCATAACCATTGCAGAGGTGTGTTTGTTTTAATAAATCAGATCTGACTTACAAATCGAAACATTTTTGTTTAGCACAACGTTTGTCTTTTAGAAAAGCAAGCGTCCCATATGATCAAGACTATTATATAATATCAGTTTGAGAGCGTGCATGTGAACGTATATACGTCTGGACCACTTCTGTTTTGTGCTTGTCATACAGAAGTGTATTTTTATGTTTCTAAGTATAGCTTTCAGTGTTCAATTGTCTACAATTGAGACGAATTGTCTCCTGTAGCCCATCAATAATTCAATTACAATGTCAGACAAAAATGCCCTATTAATCTTTTACAACAGTTTTCTTACTCAATATCAAAATAGACAAATAAGAAAACACGAGTCCTGCAGGAGACATGACATTCAAATGAAACAACCACCAACATAGCATAAACATAATCATAAACATTATATATATTTAAAGGTGCATCATGCTGAATACACAAAAATATAGTTTATTCACACCAATGTTCCTGATTCTTAGATAGAATAGTTACCATCTCCCAGGGCCTCCTTCCCAGTCACACCAATGTTACTGATTCCTAAATGGTATAGTAACCATCTCCCAGGGCCTCCTTCCCGGTCACACCAATGTTACTGATTCCTAAATGGTATAGTAACCATCTCCCAGGGCCTTCTTCCCGGTCACACCAATGTTACTAATTCCTAGATAGAATATTTACCATCCCCCAGGGCCTCTTTCCCGGTCACACCAATGTTCCTGATTCCTATATGGAATAGTTACCATCCTCAGGACCTCCTTCCCGGTCACACCAATGTTACTGATTCCTATATGGAATAGTTACCATCCCCAGGACCTCCTTCCCGGTCACACCAATGTTACTGATTCCTATATGGAATAGTTACCATCCCCATGACCTCCTTCCCGGTCACACCAATGTTACTGATTCCTATATGGAATAGTTACCATCCCCAGGACCTCCTTCCCGGTCACACATATGTTACTGATTCCTATATGGAATAGTTACCATCCCCCAGGGCCTCCTTCCCGGTCACACCAATGGTCCTGTATCCTATATGGAATATTTACCATCCCCAGGACCTCCTTCCCGGTCACACCAATGTTACTGATTCCTTTATGGAATAGTTACCATCCCCCAGGGCCTCCTTCCCGGTCACACCAATGGTCCTGTATCCTATATGGAATAGTTACCATCCCCAGGACCTCCTTCCCGGTCACACCAATGTTACTTATTCCTTTATGGAATATTTACCATCCCCAGGGCCTCCTTCCCGGTCACACCAATGGTCCTGTATCCTATATGGAATAGTTACCATCCCAAGGACCTCCTTCCCGGTCACACCAATATTGCTGATTCCTAGATAGAATAGTTACCATCCTCAGGACCTCCTTCCCGGTCACACCAATGTTACTGATTCCTATATGGAATAGTTACCATCCCCAGGACCTCCTTCCCGGTCACACCAATGTTACTGATTCCTATATGGAATAGTTACCATCCCCATGACCTCCTTCCCGGTCACACCAATGTTACTGATTCCTATATGGAATAGTTACCATCCCCAGGACCTCCTTCCCGGTCACACATATGTTACTGATTCCTATATGGAATAGTTACCATCCCCCAGGGCCTCCTTCCCGGTCACACCAATGGTCCTGTATCCTATATGGAATATTTACCATCCCCAGGACCTCCTTCCCGGTCACACCAATGTTACTGATTCCTATATGGAATAGTTACCATCCCCCAGGGCCTCCTTCCCGGTCACACCAATGGTCCTGTATCCTATATGGAATAGTTACCATCCCCAGGACCTCCTTCCCGGTCACACCAATGTTACTTATTCCTTTATGGAATATTTACCATCCCCAGGGCCTCCTTCCCGGTCACACCAATGGTCCTGTATCCTATATGGAATAGTTACCATCCCAAGGACCTCCTTCCCGGTCACACCAATATTGCTGATTCCTAGATAGAATAGTTACCATCCCCCATGGCCTCCTTCCCGGTCACACCAATATTGCTGATTCCTAGATAGAATAGTTACCATCTCCCAGGGCCTCGATCCCGGTCACACCAATATTACTGATTCCTAGATAGAATAGTTACCATCCCCCATGGCCTCCTTCCCGGTCACACAAATATTACTGATTCCTAGATAGAATAGTTACCATCCCCCAGGGCCTCGATCCCGGTCACACCAATATTGCTGATTCCTAGATAGAACAGTTACCATTTGTAAATGCCTTAGGAATAGAATTACCACTTGTGTATGTTTGCTTTTGCGAGTGAAGTAGTCGGCTTTGTTACTGTAAGAAATATATCAATAGTAACAAATAGAACGGGATCCTTTTGCTGCTCGTACCTTAGTTAAAGAGAAATATTCGATAGTGTATTGACATATATTAACTAAACTTATAGATCACACAAGGGGCCTAAAACGTGTGTAAATACTCCATGGGCACGTTTAAAATAACCTCAATAGCAGTAAATATCACCATGCAAATAAGGAAACCCAGAAATAGATTTTTTTTTTAGATTTATTTTATATGAAGCAGCAAAATTGTATGGAATATTTATTTTAAGTTTAGTACACATTATAAATGTGCCCGGTAAATCGACTGTGATTGTTAGCGTAGGTTGTTGACGGGTTTAGTATAACAGACCCTACAGCCTTACCCAATCGGAACATCGCTCGGCCATAGTCATAGCCGGTTATTCAACAACTGCTTATAAGTAAATAGAGTGTAATCTGTTCAAACTACGTAACATTCAAATTGTTTTTAAGAAGCTTTTTTCAGTATAAAAAAAATATCCAGTCTAATCCCAGTTATACAAATAGCCCGTTAAATCGTTAAAACCAAGGAATTATTAACAAGTCCTTGACACATGTAAAACGACAGGAATAACCATTTGAAAAGTGCGAATCACTCGGAATTATTTTTAAACCTTTTAGCATGACAAACTCCACAGTTAATCCAACAAGGTTGTATTCGTAAAGACAGTGCTATTCATTCCGTTGTGTGTACATTACTTGCAAACTACGCAGTATTGGAATTATTTACAAGGATAGCTATAATTCGACTTACTGTGGTACCGTACTGTTAAATGTTACATATACCGGCCTATTAGTTTTGCCGTTGGTTCTGGAACGTCATAACAATATGTTGTGCCTTAAATGTGTTCATTGGCTGTATTACAAATATAAGATTATTATGTCTTTATACTGATTTGTGATCTTTTAAAGACTTTTTAAAACGCATACATATTTAGACGCTAAAAACAGGCATGCGAACACATATTGTGCCCCCCTCACAATGACTGCGCAGTTGTGCCCCCTCACAATACCTATAGAGTTGCATCCCCTTACAATGACTACACAGTTGTGTCCCCTCACAATGACTACACAGTTGTGCCCCCTCACAATGATTACACAGTTGTGTCACCTAACAATGACTACACAGTTGTGCCCCTTGCAGTGACTACGCAGTTGTGCCCCCTCACAATGACTACACAGTTGTGCCCCCTCACAATGACTACACAGTTGTGTCCCCTTACAATGACTACACAGTTGTGTCCCTCACAATGAATACGCAGTTGTGCCCCCTCACAATGACTACACAGTTGTGCCCCTTCACAATGACTACACAGTTGTGTCCTCGCAATGACTACGCAGTTGTGCCCCCTCACAATGACTACGCAGTTGTGCCCCCTCACAATGACTACGCAGTTGTGCCCCTTACAATGACTACACAATTGTGTCCCCTCACAATGACTACACAGTTGTGCCCCCTCACAATGATTACACAGTTGTGTCACCTTACAATGACTACACAGTTGTGCCCCTTGCAATGACTACGCAGTTGTGCCCCCTCCAATGATTACACAGTTGTGCCCCCTCATAATGACTACACAATTGTCTCCCTTTACAATGACAACACAGTTGTGTCCCCAATGAATTCACAATGAATACGCAGTTGTGCCCCTCGCAATGACTACGCAGTTGTGCCCCCTCACAATGACTACACAGTGGTGCCCCCTTACAATGACTACACAGTTGTGTTCCCTTACAATGACTACACAGTTGTGCCCCTTACAATGACTACACAGTTGTGCCCCCTTACAATGACTACACAGTTGTATCCCCTTACAATGACTACACAGTTACACCCCCTCACAATGACTACACAGTTGTGTCCCCTCACTTTGACTACAAAGTTGGTCCCCCTCACAATAACTACACAGTTTTACCCCCTACAATGACTACGCATTTATGCACCTTAACAATGACTACGAATTCGTGCCCCCTCACAATAACTACACAATTTTGCCCTGTCACAATGGCTACATATTTTTACCACCTCACTATGACTACGCATTTGTGCCCCCTAACAATGACTACGTAGTTGTGACCCCTCACAATGACAACACAGTTGCAACCCTAACAATAAGTTCACAGTTGCGCAGGTTGTAGGCAATATGGACATAACTGTCTCTTAATCATGTTTTGCAGTAATGGAAAACCTACACGGGATTAAAAATAATATTTAGTTATTACGGACAAATCTATGGGGAACAAACAGTAGTGTCAATTTACTGAGAAAGAAAGGCAAAAGGAAACAGCTACACGTAACACAGGCGAAAAGAAAAAGGCACAAACACGTTTGGATACCACCAAACCGCTACCAAATAAACAGAATAATATTAATTGCGCGGCAATTTTCTCACTCCTTTAGACAGATGCCACGTTTGCATATATGCATTATGTAAAAAAAAACAATTTTCACAGAGATGTCCGAAATACATTCTTTACTAGTAATAAGTCAACGCTGGCCAATAAAAGCACGTAACATAACACTTAAAATGTCCTACGTTTGATTGAACACTTTTGGTCATTGCTTGGCCTGTTATTCAGCTGATTGGTTATACCAAATATTGAATATATGTGCATTTTTAACTTCGAGGGTGATTTTTTTAAATGATATCTATTGAATTTTCACATGCGATTAGAAATTTATAATTTATGTTTTCTGGTTTATTTGAAAATATACACAGCATTGTTGAATCAAGTGCAACAAGTCAATATTTAAGTTTATCTCTGTACATTGCGCATGACATACTCTAGCTGGCGTTGTTGAGTTTTAAAGCATGTGTCTGTAGCACGCTACCCCAATACGACAATGTCTCAAGCAGGTAACGTCGTGATATGACAGAAGAATTATTGTTAAAAACGACACAATACAATACAATACAATACAATACAATACAATACAATACAATACAATACAATACAATACAATACAATAAAATACAAAGCAATACAATGCAATGCAATACAATACAATACAATACAATTTAATACAATAATACAATTCAATGCAATGCAATGTATTACAATACAATACAATACAATACAATACAATACAATACAATACAATACAATACAATACAATACAATACAATACAATACAATACAATACAATACAATACAATACAATACAACGATACAACAATACAATACAATAATACAATACAATACAACACAACACAACACAACACAACACAACACAATACAATGTACGAACATACGACTAAATGATAATGTCTCCAAATGTTAAAAGTTTTACACTACACGTATTGTGTTGAGTACTTGGTCAGTTAGTTACTGATGTGGTTTGGTCAGAACACATCATTTTTTGAACTCTGAATTCTTTTTATTTTCCGTATCTTTGGGTCGTTTTTATGATTTAATTTACGTTTAATTTTGCAGTGCATTGAAAACAACAAATAACCTTGTAACATTAAAACATAAAATAAAATATTTAAGCATATACTAGCATGCTGTCGTATACGTTTTCTGACATAAGGAGGTCATTGAAACAAACATTAAAATAATGTTTATACTTGTAGTTTACTTTTAGCTTTGGTAAAATACGAATCAGAAAGAGCTAGTGTGTCAAGACACCCATCTACATATTTTTTTTGCTAAGTGATCCAAAGAGGCCCATTTCACAAACGTTAGTTGGTGTTAAATTTGAAGTTGTGAAAAAAGTCGAGAAATTCATTTAGTGTGCCGCCTACGATCTTGTGAAAGCCGTATATACAGTATTATTTCAGAAATTTGTAAATATAATGCGAAAATGAAACATTCCTGTATGTCACAATTTGATCGTACGAAATTCTTAAGACATAAGAAGGTTAATGTGACGGGCCCAAGACGATTACCTGCATATTAAGAAAGTTTATCAGTCGGTCAGTCGGTCATCCGAGGTGTAATGATAAATAATAAATAGAAAATAATTGTTCACTTGTTCTATAATAACGAAAAGGCGATACGCTGATTGTCAATCTACTTTAAAGGGAGTACATCTCGAAAAAAAAACCCGCTATAAATGTCTTAAAAAAACAAAATAATTTTTAAAGTGGATTAAAAGCATCTCATTATCCTAAATAAATAAAATCGGAATAGTTTGGTATATCAAATCCACCAAAACGTGGCAAAATCGATGTTTCAATCGGAGAGGTAAACTGAAATGAAATCCCTATGCTAAAAATAGACTGCACTTTTATACTGCTTCACAAGCTTCATATCGCCATTCGGACTCAAATTTTACAACGTGTAACCTGTATGACGGATCAAATCGTAATAAAAATGGAATCCATTTAATACTTCACAAAATATGTTGCCTCTTTAAGCGGGAAATCTATTTTAGTCTAACCTAGGCGTGTAGCCCAAGTTAGGAAACACCTGTTTAACATGTTGGCATGTTTAAATATATATCATTTTGGCAATACGGTGTTAGTCAGCATACGAATATATAGGCATGATTTATTGGGAAAAAAATGTTTTTGGTCAATTTTAAAATTTTGAAAAATTCTGATATGCCCTTTTAGAGGGTTTTAATGCTGGCTTTATTATACAGTTTGTAAATTATTGCATCCATGATAATGGTGGGGCGTATGTGCGGTGGGTAGAGTGTGATGTCTGCTCACGATAGAGATTGCGGGTTCGATCCCAAGCTCGGTCCGATGACCTTTAAAAAGACAAAATTCAGTTCTGGTTTTATCCATGAAGCGGATACGAGAACGGTTCATATAAGCTTTGAGCTTTCTTGGCAATCAAGCTTTAATGAATAAGTATAAATTAATCATGGCCTCCACTGTTCGGTGACAGAAGAAATCCAGAAAACTACAACTCAGTGAAAGCTGTGTTCGCGGTAACCATGTCAGCAAACATTACAGAATGAACTAGAAAACAAAAGAGAGACATTGTACAATTTCTTCTCAGTTCTTTTGTTATGTATCGCTGTATGTTGAATATATGTATATGTTATATGTTGATAACAAATACACATTGCTTAAGCCAACTAGACTACACGTGTTTAATCTTCTGTCAACACGGTTAAAGCGACACACGGCAGTGTAAGGCCAAAGCATGTGATAATACTTGCGTTCGAGTTAACCGAAAATAAAATCCTTTATATAAATTTTAAATTCATTACGCTTGAGTTTATCACTGGTGTTTGATCAAATTTCCGAGTTCTTTGAAATTTTATCATCTTAGGAAACAATCTTTTGATTTTAGTTCAATTATAGTCAACGGGTCACTCCGCCCAGTGTAACTTGCCACTGAAAAACGTACTAAATACTGACATTGATCGATGGAAATTGCAAAAACTACAAATATTTTTGAAAGTCCAAATATTTACAATTTATTCGTATTGTGTGTTCAATAGTAATCAGCTCGATTCTAAACACTTGCAAAAAAAAGTAAAGATTTCTACTTTCTCATGTAGATGCAATTGTCGTTCAAACATGAAAAAGAAATCAAACAGAAGTTGCCGATCTTTCAATTAAAGTTACTTATCCTCATGCACCTCATGCACAATCTGGTGATTTTTTGCCACTTAGATATGTTAGTTTTCTATTTTCTGGTTTCAGATGTACTTTGAATGTTGTTTAAATGTCTTTTCTGCGAAATACTGAGAAAACATGACAAATAAAGCACGCAAAAACGAAATGAGAGAGAAGAGCTGGGATCTATTTTACATAGAACTATAATTTGAATACACCAGGCGACAATGTCCTGTAATGTATGTATTGTACGTATATAAGAAAAGTGGCTTTTAAAACTAAATAAAAGAAACATAATAAGTGCAGTATTTTGTTTAAACAATGTTTTTGTCAAATATTTACAAAAAGATGTAACGAAATCAATAAGCAAACAGAAAATTTAAATGATACTTTAAAATTGTGAATACGATCTTTACATCAATTTTAATTGATTTGATTTGTGAACAAAGATATTTCCGTTAAATTCAATTGATTTTATTTGTGAACAAAGTACTCTTAACATTAATTCAATAAAAATGCAAAATCTCGTGAGATCGTGTCCGCATACTTAAAGATCTAATTTATTAGCGGAATGGTGTTTATTTATACTAATATGACTTGTATTAGCGAAAAGGACAATTAAACAGCATTGAGGCACTATAATATTGACTAAATGATTGCTAATAAGCATTCAACTATAAATTATCAAAAGAAATTACCTCAAATGAAACCTGTTAATTTCTTCAACACTGTCAATATTGAGTTTTTATTGTTTGTTTTTTCAGGTCAAACTTTACTTACACAATGCCAATATCAAATTCCTGCTGACACATGTGGACATGTCTGCAGTTCAAAGATAATCAATGCCCAGTCAATAAAAGCTAATCTACGTGCTGAAACACCTTGCAAATTTCCCGCCATTAAACCTTCTCTTTTTAAAAAAAATCACTATTTAACATGGTAATGCTTTCAAAATATTCCAAGCATGTCAATAATCCAATCAATTGAAATAGAATAAAATCTTTAAAATAGGTAAAATGTAGATCTATGTTAAAAAAAAAGAAGGCTGGGCCCGATTAGCGCAATCGGTAGCGCGTCTGGCTATGAATCCAGGGGTCTTGAATTCGAATCCCCGCCCGGTCACAGTCTCCGTGATGATTGCTATAGGACATTTTGTCTCATTAGCATTCGTTGCTCACCACTGATTCAAGTTGGGAAGTTGTCAGTTATTTGCGGAGACGGGTTGTGCTCGAGTACTGGTTAACCTTCCAGTGTCCCAGGAAACAGTGGTAAGGTTAACTGATCGTCTGTTAGCCCTCGATGGCATAAAAATGATGGTCAATATTCAATCAATCAATCAATTTAAATAAAAGGAAGCAAGCACTATTTATGACCGAAATTACACTACCCCATGGAAGTCGTCCTGGCTCTTTGGTTAATAAAACTGTTTCTATGCTCAACTCAAATTCGTTCTCAAACACAATTTTTCAGTTATGGATGTACGCGCAAACTTGACTCAGCCTCGAATGAATAGGGTTTTACGGCGTATCAAAACGTTAAAGGTTATTCGACGCCAACAGGAAGGAAGTTTCCAGGTTCACTCTACATGTACAAAAAACAACAAATTAGCATACCGATTTAAAAAAAATACACCAACAAATGAATATGCAGAATGAACCTAGAACTTTGATATCTGCAGAACTGCAGTTTCAGCAAATTCTATCGTGGTCGCTTCTTACGACATGTATGAGCCACTGTGGTTCTATTCTTGCCATCACTCATATGGCTCCATGAAACCACACAGGGGTTGATAATTTAACCACAATAGTGAACATGACAAAAAATGATAAAATGAACATGACACCCATTCGGAGGATTCCTACCCCTCTGCAGAGATCAGCCTCGAAGAAAGTTAAATGTATTTACCAATATAAGCGGTCACCTCTAATAAGTAACCATTTGTCTTAAGCAGCCACGTTTGTTATTTCCCATTTATAAGATTTAAGAGCAAACAAACCTGCATTAAACAACAATTTATCGTAAAAGGTCACGTTTGCTCCTTCCCTTGACTGGCTGCTTAAGACAGGTTTGACTGTATTTTGTTAATGAGTCAATTCGTTTAGGAGTCATGAAATCTTTAGTTGAACATGGATAAAACGTTTTATAACTGTATACCCCGTTGGCAATATACTAGTAGACGGTATTATGACTATATAGTACGAGTATACATGACAAATAGTCACCTCGAACATTGCTTTGCTGATATTACCGCAAGGTCCTTTTGGGTGCATGGATCTCATTGCTTATAAATACAAGAAAGAAAGAAAGAAAGAAAGAAAGAAAGAAAGAACGAAAGAAAGAAAGACAGATAGAACGACAGAGAAAGAAAGAAATATAGACTTCGCTATGCTATGTTATGCTATGCTATAGAAGGCTATACAATGCTATGCTACATCTATGCTAAAAAGATAATTACTTATCTCATATTTCCGTTGTAGTCATTACACGACATGTATTATTATCGAATATGACATTCTAAGTAGGAAAGTAAGCATACAAAACAGTATCCAACATTGTTGTTCAGTTATTTGTCTATGGTTCGTAGCAGCCATAGACTATTTCTGTTACCAAGTCAGTGGACGATTAATGTAGTGTATAGTTGCACATCTTTCTCAGAGTGACATTAGTAAAATATAAGAAATTAGAGGACGGGTAGAACACTAGTCATAGGGCATGATATTCTACAAAATAACAAAATTACAAAAATATTTGTGATTGTATTACATTTCTTAGCAAATGAACTAGGCTAGTAATTGTTGTTACTTTTACATTCACATTTAGAAGTTACTTCTCTTGCATATAGATCTTTACCAGATATAGATGTCGTTTACCAGTAATGGGAACTTCATTCCACATCCCCTCCGCATACCTTTCCTACCAGCGTCACGCTGTCAATTATACAACGCGGACGTGGCCCAGTAAAAAAAAAAAAATTTGATTAAACTTAATATTCAATATATTTGGATTGCAAGAAGAAGAAACTTTCATCCTAACAATCCCAGCCTCCAATATCGCAGAGTTACATCGGATGACGAAAAGCGTATATCAAACTAATTAATTTCCAACTAATTAAATTTTCAGCTACTTCCCAAACTCCACACCCGACCAGATGAAATTGCCTAACAGAGAACAATCACGAGAACCTTTTTTTTTTTATTAATTGATTGGCACGTGTTTACTTGCACACGTACTGTAATAAAGATCTACAGAACGTTCAAAAAGAAAATCCAAACCCAAAGTAACAGTAGCAACAATTAAATGATCTACATCAAGCGGATGCTATTTCTCTGGCGTTGCATGCCACATATCTAGGCTACAGTTGCGACGTTGTCAGCCAGCTGTGCTAAACCCATTAATAGTACTGCAATCGTCTTTATCAGTTTAACCCGAAACGTAACATGCAAAAGGTCAGCATAATCAAATAGATTACAGAAGTCGCTTAAAATGTATTGTGAATAGACTTGTATAAACTATTAGAGTATTTGTAAACAAAGCCTACTGTTTCACTGGTTTATACAGACGTAGACGCGGCACACGAATATATCATTTTTAGATATATCTTTATTCCAGGTTGCCGATTTATTTCTTCTGTTAGTGTTTACATTTGCTCTCCGTGTGGTTTCCATCAAATACGGAGTAGAGATTCAGAGATTCCGTAAACGATTTGTATGTTTCATTCATTGTAAACAATATAAAATGTTCCACAATTAGAAATGTGCACATGCTTCTATAGATTAATCACGTACTCCAGTATAGTGCCGAGCCAATTTCTGCTTCACCAAGGAAACAAAAATAAAACAACTCTCTGCACATCTTTGATAGTGTACAAAACTTTAATACCATGTTAGCTTTGACTCACCACATGTAGTGTAGATGTCGAGTGTTTGACCAGGAGCCGACAGGTCGTCTGTCCTTATCTCACCTCTCCACTAGAACACAGTGATGTGACACATGTATAGTAGATGTCGAGTGTTTGACCAGGAGCCGACAGGTCGACTGTCCTTACCCCACCTCTCCACTAGAAAACAGTGATGTGACACATGTAGTGTAGATGTCGAGTGATTGACAAGGAGCCGACAGGTCGTCTGTCCTGACCTCACCACACCACTAGAACACAGTGATGTGACACATGTAGTGTAGATGTCAAGAGTTTGACCAGGAGTCTACAGGTCGTCTGTTCTTACCTTACCTCTCCACTAGAACACAGTGATGTGACACATGTAGTGTAGATGTCGAGTGTTTGACCAGGAGCCGAGAGGTCGTCTGTAATTACCTCACCACTCCACTAGAACACAGTGATGTGACACATGTAGTGTAGATGTCAAGTGTTTGACCAGGAGTCAACAGGTCGTCTGTTCTTACCTCACCTCTCCACTAGAACACAGTGATGTGACACATGTAGTGTAGATGTCGAGTGTTTGACCAGGAGCCGACAGGTCGCGTGTCCTTACGTTCCCACTCCACTACACCACAGTGATGTGACACATGAAGTGAAGATGTCGAGTGTTTGACCAGGAGCCGAGAGGTCGTCTGTAATTACCTCACCACTCCACCAAAGAGAACACAGTGATGTGACACATGTAGTGTAGGTGTCGAGTGTTTGACTAGGAGCCGACAGGTCGTCTGTCATTTCATCAACACTCCACTAGAACACAGTGATGTGACACATGTAGTGTAGATATCGAGTGTATGACCATGAGCTGATAGGTTGTCTCTCTTTACCTCAACTCTCCACTAGAACACAGTGATGTGACAAATATAGTGTTGATGTCGAGTGTTTGACCAGTAAGCGACAGGTCGTCTCTCTTTACCTCACCTCTCCACTAGAACACAGTTATGTGACACCTTGTAGTGTTGATGTCGAGTGTTTGACCAGGCGCCGACAGGTTGTCTGTCCTTACCTTACCACTCCGCTAGAACACAGTGATGTGACACATGTAGTGTAGATGTCGAGTGTTTGACCAGGCGCCGACAGGTCGATTCTCCTTATCTCACCACTCCACTAGAACACAGTGATGTGACACATGTAGTGTAGATGTCGAGTGTTTGACCAGAAGCCGACATGTCGTCTGTCCTTACCTCACCTCTCAACTAAAACACAGTGATTTGACATATGTAGTGTAGATGTCGAGTGTTTGACCAGAAGCCGACATGTCGTCTGTCCTTACCTCACCTCTCAAGTAGAACACAGTGGTGTGACATATGTAGTGTAGATATCGAGTATTTGACCAGGAGCCGACAAGTCATCTGTCCTTACGTCGCCATTCCACTAGAAAACAGTGATGTGACACATATAGTGTAGATGTCGAATGTTTGACAAGGAGCCGACAGGTCGTCTGTCCTGACCTCACCACTCAACTAGAACACAGTGATGTGACACATGTAGTGTAGATGACGAGTGTTTGACAAGGAGCCGACAGGTCGTCTGTCCTGACATCACCACTCCACTAGAACACAGTGAGGTGACACATGTAGTGTAGATGTCAAGTGTTTGAGCAGGAGTCAACAGGTCGTCTGTCCTTACCTTACCTCTCCACTAGAACATAGTGATGTGACACATGAAGTGTAGATGAAAAGTGTTTGACCAGGAGCCGACAGGTCGCCATTTCTTACGTTCCCACTCCACTACACCACAGTGATGTAACACATGAAGTGTAGATGTCGAGTGTTTGACCAGGAGCCGAGAGGTCGTCTGTCATTACCTCAACACTCCACTAGAACATAGTGATGTGTCACATGTAGTGTGGATGTCGAGTGTTTGACCAGCATCCAACAGGTCATCTGTCCTTACTTCACCAGTCCACTAGAACACAGTGATGTGACACATGCAGTGTAGATGTCGAGTGTATGACCAGAAGCCGACAGGTTGTCTGTCCTTACCTCACCATTTCACTATAACACAGTATGTGATACATGTAGTGTAGATGTCGAATGTACGACCAGGAGCCAACAGGTCACCTGTCCTTACCTCACCACTCCACTATAACACAGTGATGTGACACATGTAGTGTAGATGTGGGGTGTTTGACCAGGAGCCAACAGGTCACCTGTCCTTACCTCGCCACTCCACTAGAAAACAGTGATGTGACACATGTAGTGTAGATGTCGAGCGTTTTACCAGGAGCCAACAGGTCGTCTCTCTTTACCTCAACTCTCCACTAGAACACAGTGATGTGACAAATATAGTGTTGATGTCGAGTGTTTGACCAGTAAGCGACAGGTCGTCTCTCTTTACCTCAACTCTCCACTAGAACACAGTTATGTGCCACATGTAGTGTAGATGTCGAGTGTTTGACCAGTAGGCGACAGGTCGTCTCTCTTTACCTCACCACTCCACTAGAACACAGTGATGTGACACCTGTAGTGTTGATGTCGAGTGTTTGACCAGGCGCCGACATGTCTTTTGCCCTTACCTTACCACTCCACTAGAACACAAGTATGTGGCACATGTAGTGTAGATGTCGAGTGTTTGACCAGAAACCAACATATTGTCTGTCCTTACCTCACCTCTCCACTAAAACACAGTGATGTGACATATGTAGTGTAGATGTCGAGTGTTTGACCAGAAGCCGATATGTCGTCTGTCCTTACCTCACCTCTCCACTTGAACACAGTTAAGTGACACATGTAGTGTAGATGTCGAGTGTTTTACCAGGCGCCGACAAGTCGTTTCTCCTTATCTCACCACACCACTAGAACACAGTGATGTGACATATGTAGTGTAGATGTCGAGTGTTTGACCAGAAGCCAACATGTCGCCTGTCCTTACCTCACCTTTCAAGTAGAACACAGTGGTGTGACACATGTACTGTAGATGTCGAGTATTTGACCAGGAGCCGACAGGTCGTCTGTCCTTACATCGCCACTCCACTAGAACACAGTGATGTGACACATGTAGTGTAGATGTCGAGCGTTTTACCAGGAGCCGACAGGTCGTCAGTCATTACCTCGCCACTCCACTAGAAAACAGTGATGTGACAAATGAAGTGTAGATGTCGAGTGTTTGATCAGGAGCCGAAAGGTCGTCTGTCCTTACCTTCCCGCTACACTAGAACATAATGATGTGACACATGTAGTGTAAATGTCGAATGTTTGATCAGGTGCCGACAGGTCGTCTGTCCTTACTTTTCCACTTCGCTAGAACAAAGTGATGTGACACGTTAGTTTAGATGATATGCGTTTTACCAGGAGCCGACAGGTCGTCAGTCTTTACTTCGTCACTCCACTAGAACACAGTGATGTGACACATGTAGTGTAGATGTCGAGCGTTTTACCAGGAGCCGACAGGTCGCCTGTCCTTTCCTCGCCACTCCACTATAACACAGTGATATGACACATGTAGTGTAGATGTCGAATGATTGACCAGTGCCGACAGGTCGTCAGTTTTTACTTCGCCGCTCCACTAGCAACAGGGATGTGACACCTGTAATGTAGATGTAGTGTAGATGTCGAGTGTTTGACCAGGAGCCGACACGTCGCCTGTCCTTTCCTCGCCACTCAACTATAACACAGTGATATGACACATGTAGTGTAGATGTCGGGTGTTTGACCAGGTGCCGACAGGTCGCCTGTCCTTACCTCGCCACTCCACTATAACACAATGATATGACACATGTAATGTAAATGTCGATTATTTGATCAGGAGCCGACAAGTTGTCTGTCCTTACCTTCCCATTCAACTAGAACATAGTGATGTGGTACATGTAGCGAAGATGTCGAGTGTTTGATCAGGAGCCGACAGGTCGTCTGTCCTTACCTTCCCACTCCACTAGAACAAAGTGATGTGGTACATGTAGTGTAGATGTCGAGTGTTTGATCAGGAGCCGACAGGTAGCCTGTCCTTACCTCGCCACTCCACTAGAACACAGCGATTTAACACATGTAGTGTAGATGTCGAGCGTTTTACCAGTAGCCGACAGGTCGTCAGTCCTTACCTCGCCACTCCATTAGAAACAGTGATGTGACACATGTAGTGTAGATTACGAGCGTTTAACCAGGGGCCGACAGGTCGTCAGTCCTTACCTCGCCACTCCACTAGAAAGCAGTGATGTGAAACATGTAGTGTAGATGTCGGGTGTTTGATCAGGAGCCGACAGGTCGTCAGTCCTTACCTTCCCACTCCACTAAAAACAGTGATGTGACACATGCAGTGTAGATGTCGAGTGTTTGATCAGGAGCCGATAGGTCGTCAGTCCTTACCTCGCCACTCCACTAGAAAACAGTGATGTGACACATGTAGTGTAGATTACGAGCGTTTTACCAGGAACCGACAGGTCGTCAGTCCTTACCTCGCCACTCCACTAGAAAACAGTGATGTGACACATGTAGTGTAGATTACGAACGTTAAACCAGGAGCCGACAGGTCGTCAGTCCTTACCTCGCCACTCCACTAGAACACAGTGATGTGACACATGTAGTGTAGATGTCGAGTATTTGATCAGGAGCCGACAGGTCGTCAGTCTTTAACTTCCCACTCCACTAGAACACAGTGATGTGACACATGCAGTGTAGATGTCGAGTGTTTGACCAGGAGCCGACAGGTCGTCAGTCCTAACCTCGCCACTCCACTAGAAAACAGTGATGTGACACATGTAGTGTAGATGTCGAGCGTTTGACTAGAAGCCAACATGTCGCCCGTCCTTACCTCACCTCTCAAGTAGAACACAGTGATGTGACATATGTAGTGTAAATGTCGAGTATTTGACCAGGAGCCGACAGGTCGTCTGTCCTTACGTCGTCACTCCATTAGAACACAGTGATGTGACACATGTAGTGCAGATGTCGAGCGTTTTACCAGGAGCCGAAAGGTCGTCATTCCTTACCTGGCCACTCCACTAGAAAACAGTGATGAGACACATGAAGTGTAGATGTCGAGTGTTTGATCAGGAGCCGAGGGGTCGTCTGTCCTTACCTTCCCACTACACTTGAACACAGTGATGTGACACATGAAGTGTAGATGTCGATTGTTTTACCAGGAGCCGAGAGGTCGTCTGTCATTACTTCGTCACTCCACTAAAGAACAGTGATGTGACACATGTAGTGTAAATGTCGAGTGTTTGATCAGGAGCCGACAAGTCGTCTGTCCTTACCTTCCAACTCCACTAGAACATAGTGATGTGGTACATGTAGCGAAGATGTTGAGTGTTTGATCAGGAGCAGACAGGTCGTCTGTCCTTACCTTCCCAATCCACTAGAACAAAGTGATGTGGCACATGTAGTGTCGATGACGAGTGTTTAATCAGGAGCCAACAGGTCGTCTGTCCTTACTTTTCCACTCCACTAGAACATAGTGATGTAACATATGTAGTTTAGGTGTCAATTGTTTGACCAGGAGCCGACAGGTCCTCAGTCCTTACTTTCCGACTCCACTAGAACATAGTGATGTGGCACATGTTGTGTAGATGTCGAGCGTTCAACCAGGAGCCTACAGGTCGTCAGTCCTTACCTTCCCACTCCACTAGAACACAGTGATGAGAGACAGGTAGTGTAGATGTCGAACGTATGACCAGTAAGCGACAGGTCGTCTCTCTTTACCTCACCTCTCCACTAGAACACAGCAATGTGACACCTGCAGTGTAGATGTCGAATATTTGACCAGTAGGCGACATGTCGTCTCTCTTTACGTCACCACTCCGCTAGAACACAGTGATGTGACAAATATAGTGTTAATGTTGAGTGTTTGACCAGTAAGCGACAGGTCGTCTCTCTTTAACTCACTTCTCCACTAGAACACAGTCATGTGACACATGTAGTGTAGATGTCGAGTGTTTGACCAGTAGACGACAGGTCGTCTCTCTTAACCTCACCACTCCGCTAGAACACAGTGATGTGACACATGTAGTGTAGATGTCGAGTGTTTGATCAGGAGCCGACAGGCTTGTCCTTATCTTCTCATTCCACTAAAACACAGTGATGTGATACATGTAGTGTAGATGTGGAGTGTTTGATCAAGAGCCGACAGGTTGTCTGTCCTTATCTTCCCACTCCAATAGAACACAGTAATGTGATACATGTAGTGTAGATGTCGAATGTTTGACCAGGAGCCGACAGGTTGTCTGTCCTTATCTTCCCACTCCACTAGAACACAGTGATGTGACACATGTAGTGTAGATGTCGAATGTTTGACCAGGAGCCGACAGGTCGTCTGTCCTTATCTTCCCACTCCACTAGGACACAGTGATGTAACACATATAGTGTAGATGTCGAATGTTTGACCAGGAGCCGACAGGTCGTCTGTCCTTATCTTCCCACTCCACTAGAACACAGTGGTGTGACACATGTAGTGTAGATGTCGAGTGTTTGACCAAGAGCCGACTGGTTGTCTGCCCTTATCTTCCCACTCAACTAGAACACAGTGGTGTGACACATGTAGTGTAGATGTCGAGTGTTTGATCAGGAGCCGACAGGTCGTCTGTCCTTATCTTCCCACTCCACTAGAACACAGTGGTGTGACACATGTAGTGTAGATGTCGAGTGTTTGATCAGGAGCCGACATTTCGTCTGTCCTTATCTTCCCACTCCTCTAGAACACAGTGATGTGATACATGTACTGTAGATGTGGAGTGTTTGACCAGGAGCCGACAGGTTGTCTGTCCTTACCTCGCCACTCCACTAGAACACAGTGATGTGATACATGTAGTGTAGATGTCGAGTGTTTGACCAGGAGCGGACAGGTTGTCTGTCCTTATCTTCCCACTCAACTAGAACACAGTGATGTGACACATGTAGTGTAGATGTGGAGTGTTTGACCAGGAACCGACAGGATGTCTGTCCTTACCTTCCCACTCCACTAGAACACAGTGATGTGAAACATGTAGTGTAGATGTCGAGTGTTTGATCAGGAGCAGACAGGTCGTCTGTCCTTATCTTCCCACTCCACTAGAACACAGTGATGTGACACATGTAGTGTAGATGTCGAGTGTTTGATCAGGAGCCGACAGGTCCTCTGTCCTTATCTTCCCACTCCACTAGAACACAGTGATGTGACAAATGTAGTGTAGATGTGGAGTGTTTGACCAGGAGCCGACAGGTTGTCTGTCCTTACCTCGCCACTCCACTAGAACACAGTGATGTGATACATGTAGTGTAGATGTGGAGTGTTTGACCAGGAGCCGACAGGTTGTCTGTCCTTATCTTCCCGCTCAATTAGAACACAGTGATGTGACACATGTAGTGTAAATGTGGAGTGTTTGACCAGGAGCCGACAGGTTGTCTGTCCTTATCTTCCCACTCAATTAGAACACAGTAATGTGACACATGTAGTGTAGATGTGAAGTGTTTGACCAGGAGCCGACATGTCGTCTGTCCTTATCTTCCCACTCCACTAGAACACAGTGATGTGACATAGTAGTGTAGATGTCGAGTGTTTGACCAGGAGCCGACAGGTTGTCTGCCCTTATCTTCCCATGTCCTAATTGTGTACGTGTGTTTGTATGGCTTGTAATAAGCGAAGGAAGTGTTTCAGCAGACATGCCCGTTGATAGGTGTCCTTTACCATCTTTACTTATTTAATGGACACGTTTCCTGTCTTAGATCCAATATGTCTTAGTGAAGCTGAGAAAACACATTTTAAATATCCGGTCCTATACCGAGTCTACGATAATCATATCAACGATGTTGGAGACATTTAGAAAAAAAAATGAACCTAGATCTGATATAACAGCCATATAAAGTACTTACTGATTAGTGGAAAAAGATCTTTAATGCCTTCCACACTGATTTATGACCATTTCCACATTTGGGAACCCCATATGCCTTCTTTTTCTATACACTAAAAACATACATTTTTGCACCAATGAAACGTTAATTCAATTATCATTTTTCGGCCTCCGATTTGTGCGGGGAAAAATATGTATATGAAATAAGTTTCCCTAATTAAATGTGTTATCTATTTACTATAAAGTAAACCTATGTATTATATAACAGGCATATTAAGTATCAACGGATTAGTGCAGAAAGGTCGTAAATGCATCACTAAAAACATACCTTTTTGCACCTCTGAAACATTAAATTAATTATTATTTTCCTGTCTCCGACTTGTGCAAGAAAAGAGTATGTGAAATGTGTTTCTTAAATGAAATGTATTATCTATATACTTTACTTAAACATTTCAAAAGACGTATTTAAGATTTCCATACCCTCCCGCCTCACCAGCTCAATCACGCAAGCATTTCGTTTGTTTATTTTACTTTCGATATGTAATACAAACGTTGAATACTGCCAGTCTTTTTATCAAATATAATTTTCACAAAGAAAAAAAAAAGAAAATTCGTTTAAAGTTAAAACCTACATACCTTTGTTTATACATATACTTGTTTAAAGTGGTAGCTTTATGACAGCGAATTTGTGAAAGCTACCATATGCTCGTAGTTATTTGCTTTTGAACAGAATAAATATTTTACGTAATTTTAATATAGATAGCAAATATTTAAGTTTAACTTCATTCTAAAATAGACTGTATAGCCGGTATAAGTTAATAAGTGTCTTTGTGCGTTAATACATACAAAATAATTATTTAAACACAGTCTAATAATTGTAAATACACAACCAGGAGCAGTACGGTATGATGTTTGTACTACTGTTGTTGTTGTTGTTGTTGCTGCTGCTGTTGTTGTTGCTGTTGCTGTTGCTGTTGCTGCTGTTGCTGTTGCTGTTGTTGTTGTTGTTGTTGTTGTTGTTGTTGTTGTTGTTGCTGTTGCTGCTGCTGCTGCTGCTGCTGCTGCTGCTGCTGCTGCTGCTGCTGCTGCTGTTTTCTTATGTTTCAGATGGCAAGGTTATTGTTCAATGTCGCTTAAGATACTGATACTTGTACTGATGGTGTTTACGTTGTTATGTCACTGCCGATGCTGATGTAAAGAACACTTTCAACCGCAGCTGTGGTCTAGGTGTAGAGCGTCCGCTTCGCATACGGAAGGTCATGGATCCGATCCCCGTGACAGTATAATGTGACTGGGTAATGTTGTGTTATGGATGTGTCTGCGGTGTGATACCTTCCAGTGTGGCGGCGTTTAGAATACTGTCTCGCGTAGACGCCGTCGCGATACAGCTGACAAATTGTTGAAACCGATGCTAACCATAAATAGAAACAAACAAACATATACGAGGGTTATTCAATCAATATATAATGCAATACATCACATAAATCATTTATTATGAAGAGTTTGCTGCAGAATAGTTAGCAAGTAGTTGATTCATTAGCATGTCAGATTTCATTACACTACAATAAGTAGTTTTACAGATAATTAAAATGTTGCATTATAATAGTATATGCAATGACCCTAATATGTTTTTTTTAATACTTCATATTATTTTATTACATTAAGTTCTGTATACACAAATAGTAACTCCGTTATAGGTTATTTTATTACGTGATTGCTATATCACACGAAAGTGCTGATAATTATCAAATCTAAACATAGCTTTCCTGGATATTGGATAACTTGTTTGCATCATGCATTCTGTAATTTACCGGTCGCTCTTGAAATTGTGTATTTTATCGAGTTTTTATGGATAATTTATTTGCTATTTATAGGTGTTTTACTAAATCTAGTCTAAGTGTTTTATTAAACAAACAGACAAACGTGGAGACATAATTATACATTCTGTTGAGGTAATTTCGTATTAAGTACGACTGTGCGGTTTAAGCTGGGCGGTAGTGTAATGGATAAAGTGTTGGCCTTCACGCCAAGGTTGTGGGTTCGATCCCCTGATCAACCCGATACCTCTCATAAAACAACACTCAGTACTGGTTCTACCCAGGAAGCGAACTCGAAAGCGGTGTATATAAGCTCTGAGCTTTCATCGCAATCGAGCTAAAATAAATTAGTATAAACTAATGTGCAAGCCGACCATCGATTTTCTTTCTTATTTTTATGGTGAATGAAACATTAATAAAGTCTTGACATTCATAGAAAGGCCCAAACCAAAAAAGGGAAACTTACATTTAATTGTGTGTTGATATATTCGGTGCAAAAATATCATTCAAAAGAAGGGTTCGTGTTTCATCCCAAAGAGTTTTTTTTCTGTTCTGCCTGTCGAGGAATGAAAGCGAAAAAGATACACTGATGTGCACTGTTGACAAGGTGAAAAGTAAACTTCGGAATCAATGGATTCATCTCCCAAATTTTAAGCATCGTTTTTTTTTTCTAAAATCACAATTCAAACATGATATTTTTTAAAAATTTATACTAAGTATGCTAATTCAGATAAACTAACGTTTTGATGATGATTTTATAATTTAAACTTTGGTCCATTTTCTGTTCATTTTGGCTATTACAAGAGTATGCTCCCTTGCCAGCAACTAACCATCAGGTGGCAGTTCAGTCGTAAAAATGAAAATGGCAACAGATAACTCGACTGTCATACGAAGAAATCGACCAGGAACCAAATCTCAGGTACATTTTAACCAGCAATGTCCATTTATATATCACATAAGAAAGATTCCATTTAGTTACCGCAGGCTATAAGTGATAATTTCTTAAATAGTTGCTGTTTGATCGATCGAAATATAGTGTCTTGAGTTTTCGTGATAACTTGTTGACCCCGGAAAAATTAAAAATTAGAGACCTGGTGCAAGTCCACCATCTACGTCCAAACTGTTAGCTTTGACCGTGACCAAATGAGCTCATAAATTTAAGAATATAACGGAAAAATAGAAACAAGATGAGTTGTGTGTGAAATGGAGAAAAAAAATATAAAGTATCCCTTGTATACCGCTATATACTTATTACCGCGAGTGCACGTATAATAACAATCTGTGCACGTATAATAACAATCTGGGAAGACATGCGAAAAGCTCCAACTTCCATAAGCGTCATCATTTGTTTGCATTTCATATTGGCAACTGTTTTTTACTCGGCACACTTAAGTAACCTTATAACTGTTAAGTATTGATGCCATTCTTTACATCGCCGTATTAGGTATAACCAGTATATACCTATTACTGCGATATACCAATTACCGCGAAAGGCCCGTATAATTACAATCTGGGAAGACATGCGTAGAGCTCCAACTTCTGTTTGCGTCAGCATTTGTTTGCATTTTGTTTCGGCAACTTGAGTAACCTTATTACTGTTTATTATTGACGCCATTCTTTACATGGTTGAAGAAAATTTTGACTCGCGGTATTAGCAGTGCTCCAAGAATAGGATAGCCCGATGCCCGGGGCTTGTCAAATCTGGATCCGGGCATGTGCCTTTTTCAAAGTTACTTGCCCGTCGGGCTTGTCTTAAAAAATCGGACAAGCTAGTTTTCACAATACACAGGTCTGCAAATATCTCTATTCGAAACGACACAGGTCAAACTGTTGTTTAAAGACCGTAACTAATCAGTATAAACAATTGACCCCTGCGGTGTTTATCATACCACATGCCCGATAATGCGACTTTTGGTAAACCTCTCATGCATATTCATTTATCTATTTTAATTCCTCTGATGTGATTGGTGGATAGCTTTGAATATAAAGTAATCTATTTTTAATAACCGCTCTGATTGGTCGGATACCTACGCCCAAGGTAAACACGTTTCTTACCACCTACCGCAGCAAAGAAAAAAAAAAAAGACGATGACGTAATTCGCGGGTGTTTCTCAAATTCTCCATTATGAAGAGTATAAAATTACCTCCCTTTGCCAAAATGGTAACGATTTCTAAAGTCTGGTAATGTTTTTGCAGATAATTAGCGATCGATCGCGTTATGTAAAATGTCAGCGTTAGGTTTTGGTAATTTTATAAATATTTCGTAGATTTACAATAATTGGAACGGTATGTATATAAATTTTCTTCTGTGAAAACGTTTGAGTTGATATTGAAATTGTGTTTACGGTAAAGAAAAATGTGGGTGGGGTATTATAGTAATAAACATTGCTTTTTGGTTGTGTAGTTTCAGCGTATATTTTCTTGGCATGATTTAAATAAAGTATTGAAAATAACAATTAAGATGAATTATGTGGGTTTTTTTTAATATTTGAAATATAGTTGACTAGTTGCACTTTCTAGATATTTGAAGGCTATCATAGACTGCATTCATTTATCATATTGCCAAGTTCTCTTGGATAGATTGAATAGCTATGTAGGATTGGCATTGCCATTATTGTATGTTGTGACAGCAATAATTAGAAAACAAGAGAAAATTATTTAAAATAATGTTTTAAATATACTCCTGCTCCCACACTGCCACTGAATCGACAGAACAGAAATGATAGTCAATAAAGAACAATTGATTGATTGATTGATTGAATATTTAGCATCTTTTTTATGCTAATAAAGAACAAGGATTAAATACAACATACTGATAGAGACATAGTCAGTACTCCCGAAATTCTCTCACTTCTCCCGGTCTTATTCAAACTCTAAAACTTGTGATTTAGACATGCATAATGTTATTGGGAGCTTACCCTACATAAAATGAATACATTTAAATCTATGTTTACATATTTCATATTATACTGCAAGGTGTATTAGTAATAAAAATCTGGGCATGTGAACCGTTGATCAGGGCAAGTTATTTTTCAGTCAGGGCAAGTAGATTTTTTCAATCTACTTGCCCTGGGCTAGTCCCAAATTTTCTTTTTCTTGGAGCACTGATTAGGTATGACCAGCATAATGATATTAGAGGGTGCGGGGAATATCGGACACCCTAGTGAGTCGAGACTAGGATTTGTGACATTGTGTTATGAAATTTAGATAAACTATTTAATTCTTGCCGACGATTGCCTACTCTACCGAGTCATCAAAAGCCCAGAACACCACACTATCCTCAAACAGGATTTACAACAACTGAACACGTGGGCCTATACTTGGGGTATGCGTTTTAATGCAAAGAAATGCTACTTGATGAGTATGAACAGCAAATCGTCACATTTCTATAAACTAAACCACACTACAACAAGTACCAGAAAACCCCTATCTCTGAGTGACAGTATCTGAAGACCTTAAGTGGAGTGCCCACATCACTAAGATCTCCAAAAAGCTAATTTGACTATTGGCTTCCTTAGAAGGAACCTGAAACGCTGTCTACCATCATGCAGAAAATGTCATTAGTAAGATCAACTCTAGAATACTGTTCCATCATCTGGGATCCTTACCAACAAAAGGATATCCTTACACTAGAGAAAATACAGTGCCAAGCTGTCCACTTTATCTCAAGAGAATACAAGTCAAGATCCAGGTAGCGTCACACGTATGATGTATGTCCTACAATTACCACCCCTTTAAGACCGAAGGAAAGCACAGGGGTTATCCTTTTTCTATAAGGTGGTCAGGGGGCTGGTGCAAGCTATGCAATGTCTTGACTATTTAACCACTGTCCGCAGCAAACTTCAAATTAAAGCCATGAAATTCATAGACTGCAAATCAGACAATATTATTGAAAAACATTCGTTAAATAACAGCAAATGCTTTTAATTTGTGCAGTGCAAAAGCATCTCATTCCAGAACTCTTTCTTTCCAAAGACTATTGTAGACTAGAACTAACTGGAAGCTAGTGTTGTGTGCGTAAATACAGTTAAAGTCTTTAAATCAGCCATCTTTCATTAGGACTAATCAGTGTTTCCCAGACCTTCTTTCTGTTGTGCATATGCCGAGAGCCGAGAGGCTCTACAACTTACTTATCCAGATTCAGAGCACATACCTGTCAACTGTTTTTATAAGTACAGTACTCCACCGCATTTAAAGTTTTGTTGGGTTTACAGCACATTTTTTACACAGTTGATATTCACTACACATATATTATTTGCAGTTATTTTTATTGAAGATACCTGTGCTATATAATTTTACCAATTTCTTTTAATAATAACAATAATTTTCCCAGAGTCAGTTGCCCTGATCCCATCCCCAAAAGTGTGAGCAAAAGCCCTGACACCATATATAACCTGAAATGCATTGGAAATGGCATTAATTATAAAAAAGAGAAAAAATACCTTGATCTTCTTTATCTTGATTGTTTAAAGTCATTAGACATGTGAGCACCACACACATCCAGAAACCAGCCCTTAACAACTGAAGCAAAGATAGCCACCAGAGTAGGACTAAGTGGCTGCATTCCCTTTGGGAATTACCTCAGCTGGAATTGAATTCCAGTTCCTTACAATGTTTTGCGATAGAACCAAACTTAAAACTATCTGTTCTTGCATATAAGAAACAACAAATGAAAATTCATTCATATGTCCTTGCTGGCAGGGCCCAGTGGTATACTCCATTCTTACAGTAACATACAACAGCTTATAGCCTACATCATCAGTCACCAAAGGCATCTATAATCGGGACTACAAATACCATAGCCCGACGTCCAGGACAAGTGGAAAATGGCTACGGACAAGTGACCCTTTTAAAAAATTTTTAGTCGCGGGCAAGTGGCATTTTTCAAAAATTAAGTCCCGGACAAATACCATTTTCAGAAATTAAGTATTTTAATTGATGCGCCACAAATGTGAATCCATTAGTCTTGACCAGTTTGCAACTAACAAAGGCCGGTTATCTTTGATTATCTGCAGGAGGACTGCTACTGCACGCGTTTTGTGTAAACCGAAGCAGCCAATTAAATTTGTCGATATCAAATTTGCCTTGCTGTTAGCCAAAATGTGATTTCGATATGCAGGTAAACAAACAACCTTATTTTGACTGATTGGCAGCAATTTAGACAGTGCTCCAAGAATAGGATAGTCCGATGCCCGGAGCTTGTCAAATCTGGATGCAATAAAAAATTAAAAGTGTTGCATGTTTTTTTTTCAGTTTGGCGAAAATAATATGCCAATTTCTGTTATTTTCAATGGTTATGATTTGCTTGTATTTTGTAATATTTTCTCTACAGAACTGGTGTGACTGGCCAGATGAATTATTTGAGGAGATGGACAGTACATTGGCGGTGCAGCAGTTCATCCAGCAAACGATCAGCAAGGACACAACATGTGTTGAGGAAATACTGACACCACCAGATGGTCAAGATGAAGGGGTCTGGAAATATGAACACCTTAGGTAACATTTCTATATAGTTTAATAGCCGGGCCTGATTAGCTCAGTCAGTAACGCGTCCGACTATCAGGTTAGGGGTCATGAGTTTGAATCCCCACTCGGCAACAGTCTCTGTGATGATTGATATATTACATTGTGTCTCATTATCATCAGTCTCTCACCGCTGATTTGAGAGGAAAAGTTATCCGTTACTTACAGAGATGGGGTGTGCTTGAGTACTGGTTAACCTTTTAGGATCCCAGGAAACAGTGGTTAGGTTAAATGGTCGTCTATTAGCCCTCGATGGCATAAAAATGATGATGAATATTCAATCAATCTATCTAGATTACAATTGTCATTATTTTGAGACAAAATATTGTCTTATAACTTTGTAATAATAATTGAGGTCAATGAAAAGCCTATAAACACTTGTCATTGGTCAGAATATTGTGTATTTGTATGCAAAGTCTGGCTTTAAAAGTTCTTGCTATCAGAAGGACGTTTCATGCATTTTTGATGACATCCCAGCATAGTATAATACAATGATTACATTTTTTTCAAACTTATCTTCATGTGTTACGAGCAACAAATTATTAACCAGTTTCTTTTTTGTTTCTCAGGCAGTTTTGTATGGAACTGAATGGTTTAGCTGTCAAACTGCAGGTAAATATTTTACATTTGTCTTTCTTATATTTTGGATATCTAAAATATATTATATGAATCAGGTGCCAGTAAAACACATTTCAGGGAATACCCTCACCGCTTAGTCATACTTTGGTTTTGTTTATCATGTGGTGAGAAAATAATCTCAATACGATGGTGATGATTAAGGAATTGTTCACCTCATAATTTGGTTACCTTGTTCATGAATGTCATCTATATTTTTTCCAAATAACTTACATTGATAATTTAGGCCCTAAATTACATGCATGCTTCCCCACAGGCCATTTAAGTACAGGGTCATCCCAGTGATTGAATGGCAGAAATGATATGCCCCCAGTGCTAGAAATCTTAAACAATATTTTTCAAAAGCTTATATTCCTTTAACCCTTTGCTCGGTAAGCATTTTCTTGGACACTTCCAAATTGAAAGCATTAATTCACCAAGTATCAGCAATGGGTGAATTATGTTTATATTTACTGACAGAGTGGAAAACAGTGCAGGAAGTGTTCAGATTGCTCGTTACGAGCAAGCTAAACTCTTCCTGCACTGTTTTCTAAGGCCTTCTGTGATTGGTGCGGGAAAATGCGTATCTATGGAGTAAAGGGTTGAATCTTTATTTTTCTTAGCATATAATTTCTTATTTTGATGAAAAATCTTAATTTAATGACTTTTACTAATTTAATATACCAATTTTACAATTATATAAATCTATTTTATTGAGTGCTCTAAACATAACTTGAAAATGTTTTGGAGCAGACCCTTGAATGTGCACGCTCTTACCCCAGCACTTGAATTGCAACTTTAGAGAACACTGTCTTGCACTTATTTACTAGAAAAGAAAGGTTTGAAAAGTAAATTTTTATACAGGTACATTGTATACTTGTATTTTATAAATATATTGTTATTTTTTTAGACACCGCCATTGTTTTTAATATACCTGTACATTCATATATCGCTACAGACTGAATGCAACCCAGAGACATGTACACAGATGACAGCCACAGAACAATGGATATTTCTATGTGCAGCACACAAAACACCTAAAGAGGTATTTAAATGTAAAATATAACACCCAGGAAGTGTAAGTTGGTTGATGAATTTACATTCCCCTAACAGGGCAAGAACTTGTTTTATTACATTTGTAAAAATGAACGTTCCTCTAGATATTTTGAATAAAGAAGTCATTGACTTTTATTTTTTTTTAACAATTTTTAACTTCTCTGAGATAATTATCACCAGTATTTAACTACCTCCTGGATCCAATCTTGAACACACAGATGTTGTCATCTATAGTCATAATGTATACAATTTGTAGACTGACATTGTTATATTAAACAAACATAATTGTGATAAATAAATATGTCTCCCTCTCATTGGGACATATGTTGTTTGTGCTTTTGTCCGTCTGTTACAGAATTTGGTCCGAAGAACTCCTCTGACCTATTTGGACTGAAACTGAAAAACAACTGAAGAATAAACTCTATGTTCATATTTGCTCTGTCTTGTTAAATACTGAACTTGAAGGAGAAATCATGTGATACATTGCATAATATGTAAAAAAAAAATTTCACTATTTTTTTAATAGTTTTAAATGTTAGAACTAGAATATAAGAATCTTACATGGGTTTGAGGTTCAGATAGAAAATTCCGTCTGGAGGGATAACTGTTTTAGTGGGAATGAGGCTCTCAGTGAAAACAGTCATCCCAAGGGACGGAATTTTCTATCTGAACTGAAAAGGCTATGAATGATTCTTTTTCTTACATATCAAACATATTGAATAGTTTGTTTAGCTTAATTCATCATTATAGACTTTACAATGAAAGCTTTTAAGACATTTAATTATATGATTTACGTCATATATTTTATACATTACGTCATCTAAAATGGTACCAACTTCACAGCGCGAGAACTTTATCTCGGGGGACCCTAGGGTGAGATAGAAATATCTAACCCAGGTAAAAATGCAGATATCCTTATCTGGTGTGCAAGAATGAAGTATATCAGGTGTGTGTTTTTTCTGTGATTGTAGTGTCCGGCTATAGACTATACGAGACACACATTGGATGGTGCTGCCTGTTTACTGAACAGTAACAAATACTTCCCAAGCAGGTAACGTACAGTAAAACATCTCCCATTTAGTCTTACCATTTGCAACTCAATTATTTAAATTGTTGATCTTGATTGTTAGTAACTTGCTGAAAAAAATTGATGTTCATTTAAAATATTAAAACAAAATTTACCTACCTACCCACCCCTAAATGGTGTGAGTCCGAAGTGGCAACCAAGCAATTTTTTAAGGTATGCCTCATAATTTTATGATTGGGCATCATAGAATAACTCATTAAGGAGTTGATATGTAATCCACCAGAGGTGGGGTGGGGGTCATTTTACAAGTGTTTAACATGTTTGTTGTTAGTGGAGACACTTTCAGATGATTATTATTAAAGAAAATACATGTATATTTTTTTAGGTATTTTTATTTGGCTCATGAAAGTTTTTATGATGGTGTAAATGGAGCGCTAAATGAATTTTGTGACTTATTTCATAGTTTTAAATCTTGCGCTTTAGAACTTTGGGGGGAAAAGGGCCTCTGGTTTCTTTGCTTTTCTCTCTGACACATTAATGGCTTTATGTGATTCATTTAGAGTGACTCTATATACAGGCTCTGCAGCTGGAATCGAAGCTGTTGCAAAAAAAAATAAAGTTAATATTTACTCAAACCACGTTAAATTCTTTGAAGACAAAATCAGGGACATCTTCGCTAAAATCTTAATGAAATGTTCGGCTGGTTAAGCTTAAACTAATAAATGAATCAAATCAACTTCAAAAAGAACAACATTACATAACATCACACCTGGAATAAGTCTTTAATTGTATTTTGGTTGGCAACTCCAGTTTGTTAAATTGGAAATTTGCAGCTGCTCCTTTGCTGCAAAATTTAAAAAAAAGAGTAAAATTTATTTATTTAACATCGATTGCATGAAACAAGTGATTGTTATTATTGATTGTGTGAGTTGATGTTGTCATGGCAATTTGCTGTTGGGGGTAGAATGGAGGATCTAGATAAATTATATATCTCTGCTTGGTCAGTTATTCACCCTAATTTGAAGTTGAAAACTGAAGTTTATAACCCAGTTTGCTATATGGAGAATTAAGTCTGCTTTTAATCAATTTTTATATTGTCTTTTTAATTAAATAAATTATAATTTTCTGTCTCACTGAAAAGTCATTTTTATTTCATCCTGTGAACATTGAAGTGATTGGTCATTTTTATATCGCCATGTGTACATGAGTGGTCAAGCCAATTTCACTAGTGAAATACTATCATTACTTTACTTAAACTGATCAGTTTTATTTTATATTGAAAATTATGACATTACATATTTACATATTTTTAACAGTGACATTAGTAATAATAATTGCCTTTGAAATCTTTACTATAATTTTTTGAAAAACATTACATAGTTTGTATAGATGTATAAATAGGGCTGTCCTTAAAAAATGTTTGCTGTGCTTCTCAAAATTGTAGCTACCGAAACTTTTTTATTGACTTTCACAGTGTTAAATACCGCCCCCCCCCCCACCCCCACCACCATCGTTGATTTATAGGTGTGTGTTTTTTTTAATGACTGTTAAATCAAAATTTGGCAAATTAAAAAAAAACTACCTACCAACTTACTGGGTCAGAGCACAGCAAACAAATATTTTTAAAGATAGCCTGGCACTGCTATTTAAAAGTCTAGCTTGTGTTTACTAAACAGCTTGTAGACGTAAATTGTCTAGGATCCTTTATTTATAAACTGCACCGTGCTGATGCCGCACATAATAGATAGTTCTTAACTTGCGTTGTTATATTGCTTATTCAGGGTCAGTATAAAAGAATCTTCCGTTGCCAAGCTTGGCTCCGTATGCAGACGAGTGTACCGGATATTTTCACATGCGTATTTCCACCATAGAACTCTCTTTGATGAGTATGAGGTATGTTAGAAACATTCACTGCAAGTATGTTTAAAATTTAACATGAATGATTGATTGATAAAATTGACTGATTGAATATCTAACATTATAACACTCTTTCCTGGGATCCTGAAAGGTTTACCAGCACTGGAGCACACCAATTTCTACAATGAGAGACAAATGAGACACAGTGTTGTATTTCAACCATCACAGAGACTGGCTGGTTGGGGATTCGGTTTCATGACCCCTTCATTGATAGTCTGGCGTGTTACTGACTGAGCTAACAAGGCACGGCTGAACATGAATGATAAGCAAGAGAACAAAAAGATTTAGTAGATATATTATCTCCATATTGTTATTTAAAATTTTAGATAAATTGAATAAACACTTCTCAAATGTAAGGTTACAATATTTATGTTCTGTGAAAAGACAAAGATAAAGTTCTAAGATTTTGGTTTATTATTTATTATCAAAAAGAGTAGCAGATGGGGTCCCTGTGGTCGAATGGTCATATTTGAAAAAAAATGTTAGACAAAATCTTAAATTTTGTAACATCCAAATGGATTTCATGTTTGTGATTTACTGAAGACATGTTTTGTTTTGTTGTTTTTTTCAGAATGAAACCTGCCTATGCAAAAGATTCACAGTATTTGTAACAAAATATAACTTGATGTCCAAAGACAATCTTATTGTACCAATACTAGAGGATCAGCAATCACTGCCTAGTGAAAGTGAGGCATGAGAATTATCTCACATTAGCAGTGTGTATGTGCTTATTATCTAAGCAGCGAAGGGGGATCACTGCTCTGAACACTTAAAATAGTAAAACCTGTGTTACCTCCCCTTAGCAGCTATTACCTAAATTTTTAGTTGTTACTCCTTCCATCACAGCGGAATAAAGAGAATATTTGTCGGTGATGCATACCGTTGCATGTACTATATATATATATTAACGTTATCTTTATCTTTGTATCTTTCGACTTGGCATTATGTATACAATGATAAAGTTACATATTAACAAAATATATATTGAAATTAGATTAACTATTGAATAGTTAATTGTCTGGGCATATCTTGACTGATTGTTTCAAATGTTCATAATACTTGACATAATATAAGATAATTCCTTTAAAATGGTGGAACTTCTATGCACCTGCTATTGAAGGAATGGTAATTAGGGTATTATGTGTTGACCCTGTTCATTCATGTATGTGTTTGTGTTGGTTCATGAGCCAATATGATGGCTTCTGATGAGTAACTTATGAAAGGACCAAGGTTAAACTTTTGCATTTAGTTGAGTTTAAGTTTTGGTGTTTACCTCCAATCTCAATAGTTGCATGGGTGGTGAGTTTTATCCCATGGGAAAGCTTTGTTGTCTTCTGACAACTCTTTGTTACTCTCAATGATAGCTATTCACATACAGTTATTCAATATTCAGAAAAGTAATAAATCATTTCTACAGAACAAAAATGGTTTGTATCATATGTTTTCTTTATACTAAATTTAATTTTCTTCGTTTGAGCTCAGAACATAAGTGAATCACTCTTCGCGTCAAAATGGTTATTGAATATCGGCTTGAGCCCTAGTTTAATAGATATTGAATTTATACAATCAAAGACAGTTTTGCATCGATACAATATGTACCAGATTAAAAGAGAAGTCTTGCACAAGGAGTGTTGTTACATGAAAATTAATGATAATGTATAACAAAGTCCTATAACTTATTATTTAAGTGGGGCGGTAGTACAATGGGTAGAGTTTTGGTCACTCTTGCCAAAGGTCATGGGTTTAATTCCAGGCTGCACTCAAAAGTTTCACAAAAGCAACACTCACTACTGTTTCTAGTACAGGAATCGGTCTCCTATGAGATGCGAACTAGCTTCGCAATCAAGCTGATAAAGCTAGTATAAATGAACATACTAAGTTTAATTTTGTATTATTGTTAATCATCATACGTAGTATTAGTATTATAAGCCTATACCCAATGACAATTCAGCATACAATGTGAAGTAGCTGAAATGAAATTTAATTTAAAAAATAATTATATAGTATATAGAGGATCTTGCATGAGTGCTCATTTATTATTGAATTTATAAAACGAGTATGAAAAATATTTTACGCGAGGCTCTGCCGAGAATTATATCATTTTTGCCTACTCATTTAATGATTTAGATAGTAAATGAACACTAATGTAAGACTCACTTTATCACATAACTAAGAAAAGTAGTACATTTATCGTTTATTTAACATATCGTTTCTACTGGGAACTACAATGAGTTCGGCAAATTTGTTTCTGTTCGTTTTTTGACGTAAAAATTCAAAATAACGGTGCTTTACCCAATTGTGAAACATCGGGTAGTTCCGTGTATCCTCCGTATAATACACCTCGTGTATAGCTCTAGAATACACCAACGCTATTTGCCTGCGTTACAAGTCTGTGTTCATTCCCGTGAAAGTAACACATTATGTATCCATCATTAAGTTGAATATTTGGTGTTATTATATCGATTTTTTTATCTATACACTCAACATGTGTCATGTTTATAGGGAAATTTAAAATATCAGTCTTGATTAACCGATGTATATATTTTAAACATACATGTATATTAGATGACATAAAGGTGCCGCCATTTTATTTTATCATGTGACTGAAAGTAGTTCCAAAATGGCACCTTATTTTGTCAGAGGTCTATTTCGTAGCATAAAGGCCGAGGTGATCAGATTGTATTTTACCATGACAAATTGGCATCATTTATGTATTCGGGGAAGTCCGAACACCGTTCGTTTTTTTTGTATGAGAGGCGAGTTATGCGGAAAACACCGAACGATGAATCAGAATTGATATTACACTAGATTAATAAAAAAAAAATATGTCATGGGTCTATAACACTACACTCCTGCACCTTTAATTGTGTGAATAACTTCAATACATAGACATAAATTTATGGTTGTTCTACTTCATGTTGTTGGGTCAATGAAATTCTATATATATGTGTACTATATTTTGTATTTATTGGAGAGTAGATCAGTAATATGTTCTTAATATTTTGTTTATTCTCATTTATGTCAAACATCCGTGTATTGTATCACACATGTATGAAAAGAATGATAAAGAAAAGACAACATTGTGTCGTGTTTTTTTTCTGGTCACTCAATTTTAAGTCAGAGGAGAGAATTTCAGCAGGTCTTAATACTGGTTGAAAATCGATCTAGTCTAAATAAAATTAGTTTTCTATGACATGTTTGAAAGACTTGTGGGTAAAAAATCCAACAACGCTTTTGTCTTAGACAATAAGAATATCACTAGCTATATACATGCTACAATATTTTAATATTGCAATATGTCAAGAAAAGGGGAATAATTTATGAAATCAAAACGAAAAATTGAGACAAAATAACTTGAGTTATTGCCCTTTATATTAACCATAACGTATCTCTATTGTTAAAAGCCGAGAATATGCATCTATGATTACAGCTATACACTTTTGTGTAAAAAGTGTTAGCAGATAAATCCAAAATAGTTTTTTTTGTACGTTTTTAATATGTTGACAAATAACTACATCAAAAAGTCCTGATGACCAATACTATGTATGAAGGCAAACAAATTAATTGCCCTCTATAATATCATTCACATATTAAAACACGAGCTGTAACTATTTATAATATAAACATATTAAAACACGAGTTATTACCATTTATGATATCACACATATTAAAACAGAGTAATAACCATTTGTAATATCACACAATAAAACAGTAATAACCATTTGTAATATCACACATTAAAACAGTAATAACCATTTGTAATATCACACATATTAAAACAGTAATAACCATTTGTAATATCACACATATTGAAACATGTGTTATTACCATGTATAATATCACACATATATTAAAGCACGAGTTATTACCCTTTATACTATCACACATATTAAAGCACGTGTTATTACCCTTTATACTATCACACATATATTAAAGCACAAGTTTTTACCCTTCATACTATCACACATATATCAAAGCACGAGTTATTACCCTTTATACTATCACACATATTAAAGCACGAGTTATTACCCTTCATACTATCACACATATATCAAAGCACGAGTTATTACCCTTTATACTATCACACATATACTAAAGCACGAGTTATTACCCTTTATAATATCACACATATTAAAACACGAGTTATTACCCTTTATTCTATCACACATATATTAAAACACGAGTTATAACCGTTTATAATATTACACATATATATATTAAAGCACGAGTAATTACCTTTTATAATATCAAACATATATTAAAGCACCAGTAATTACCCTTTATACTATCACACATATATTAAAACAAGAGTTATTACCCTTTATGATATCACACATATATCAAAAAACGAGTTATTACCCTTTATACTATCACACATATATTAAAGCACGAGTTATAACCCTTTATACTATCACACATATATCAAAGCACGAGTTATTACCCTTTATAATATCACACATATATTAAAACACGAGTTATAACCCTTTATAATATCACACATATATTAAAACACGTGTTATTGTCCTTTATTATTACATACGTCTTTAAAATGCGTAAAGAATCTGAAGTAGAGGATGTCAAAAAGTTGATTTATTATGCTTTAGGAAATATTTCGGGGGAAGCACATAGTCGTCGGTTCGTCCCAAAGTCGCCCTGACTATTTCTCAATATCTTTTATTGGGATTTTATGAAATTTGTTAGGATGCATTACTACCAAGCGGATATGTGCATATTGTCTTCGCGTTACGGTTCGGTGATTTTACATGACTTCGATTCCATCCATTACCAAATCCTTGTCGACGCTATTTCTCTACAATTGCCAGTTGGAAATTCATAAAAAAAAATGTTCGGACGCATCACTACCAGGTGGAGACGTGGATATTGTCTTTGTGTGTGAGTGTGATGTTTTTTTCACAGAGTTATGGTCTTTGATCCTGTTTGCCATTACCAAATGCATGGTTTTGCTTATTTTTTGTTTGTCTGCGCTATTTCTCTGCAACCTCTGGTTGGAATTTTATGAAACTTACTCGGATACATCAATACAAAGTGGAAATGCGTTTGTTGGCTTTGTGTGTTGGGTTTGGTGATTTTTAACAGAGTTATGTCCCTTTGATTCAGTCTATTTCCAATCCTTGTCCTCGTTATTTCTCTTACGTCTTGTTGGAAATTTGTACACTTTTCTAGAATGCATCACAATCATGTGGAAAATGGCATATCGTCTCTGTAATTTGTTTCGTTATTTTTTCACAGAGTTGAGGCCCTTTGATTGTGTCCAGTAACATTATTTGTTTGTTTTGATCTTCAAGAGGATGGAAAGAAATTCATGGAGACTTGGAACATGGCTAAAAGTCAACGTGTTGAAGTTATAAAATCGCTCCAAAAGTATCTTCCTTTTACACTCTTTTCGCTTTACAAACAATGCAGCTACTACTCAATCAATCACTTGTTTGGGAAACATCCATTGGTTCCACTGATATCCTGTTTTTAAACAGCATTCATTTTTGCCAGTCTATAAAATTTTAAGAAAGACTCGCACATGTCACTGGTTTCAAATGAAGCGCTCTATTTTTTTTATGCAGATTATTATAAAAATCGTCTGTTTTTCTTATATATTTGGACATTAGCGAATAACAGTTACAATAAATCTTTAACATGAAAATACACGATGTACCCATCCCAAAGGCGTGGTAAACTTGAAAAGAAGGAAAACACATCAAGAAATCAAACATTCTAAAACTTATTGTAAAGCGTATAATAATTTACGACGTGATAATTTATTGCCTTCTGATTGAACCGATGGACCGCGACGACGATAACATTAATCTTCATTTACATTCCACTCTGTTTGTTTTTCGTTCGAGATTTTTTTTCTCACTTTTGACTGTCCTTTAATACCGTGTACATCAATGGCTCTCTGCACCCGGTGAACTGTTATACAGAAGTACAGGCGATGAAAATTTAATGGCATTACTGCATGATGAAAGCGCGCCTGTTTTTTTTTAGTGAAATATTCATTAATATCGTTGGGTACATGATACCCAATTTAAACAGACATAAGCCCTGTAAACTTTTAGATTTAACAAAGTATTTTTTTCCATGGGAATATAAGATCTCACCCAGGTGCAACTAGGATGAAATTTGATATTAGATGTTCTTGATTTTTCTTCCCATAATCCATTTGGACAGAGTTATTTGATAATCTTTTATGTCGTGTTAACATCTATATACTTAAAGTCTTTAAATGCGTTTTCGTCCCAGATCTGTTTCCATTTTTTATCGGTTCATATATATGTCAACTGCAATTAATATTTTATTTGTTTATAGTGATGAATGCAATTTTTTATAAAAAGACTAAGGTAAGAAAGTTTAGTTTTGGTTTATCATTCATGTCATTTCCAGGGGCGTAGCTTGGCTGAAAACGATGTGTAGGCTCTGGGGGTTCCAAGAGCATGCTTTAGGGGCCTGGTTATCCTTAATATTAACCTTGAATTCACTGTTTAATAACCAAATAAATGTGATGTTTTAAGGTTTGTTAACTTCAATAAAAGGAAAAATTAAGTAGCGTAGGGGTCAGATGTTATTGTATTTTTGGCATTTTTATTTTTTCAGTTTCTCAGAAAAAAAGTGTAGGCACGTGCCTACAGTGCCTATAGGAAGCTACGCCACTGATAAGATGTTTTCCATTTGCTCCTACTTTAATCCTTTGCTCATTTCATGTTCTTTTCGTCGAACCCTAACTCATTCTTCCCCTGAACAATCAGAAGTTGAAATAGCCTACCAAGTTGTGTTAAAGCCAGTACCAGCATCAGTGAGTTAACGGCTGGTCCGACCACAGTAGAATTCTTAACAAAGTTCGTTTTTGATACTAGAAATGTAGTTATATGTATCTTTGTGGTTTTTAAACCATATTTCATTATTTTGACTATTTCATTTACTGTTCCACGACAGCGCCTCCCAGTAATAATCAGAACTTGATTGTTGGGAGTAATAAGTAGATGTAGATGCAGAATTGCAAATATAAATACACAACACCGACTAAAAAACAATGCAAATGCTTTGCTTCTCTCTGACGTTTATGGTGACGTGATTTGCAGACTTCGGCTAATTGCCGTTGGCTATCGGGAGTCCGCCGTGGCCAAGTGATCGGAGGCGCCGTCTCAAGGCCGCTTGCCTCTCACCCGCTAACGTTGTAGCCTGGTTCGAGTCACTCTCGTCCCAGAAACGGCAGTTTAAACATATTTTATTCACAAATAGTATACAATTACATTGACAATATAACATATAAGTTAACACATGTGTATACGATTATGAAAGAGATTACAGCTTTTGTGAATCTGTCTCCCATAAAACGGTATGTGGTAAAGTTTCCCAGTTACTTGCGAAAGGACGTTGGTTCTACTCAGATTCATTCTGAGGTTTTCTTCCACCAAAACTATTGATATGCCATGTATAACATGAGCTGTGTTGAAAATGGCGTTAAAAAACTAGAGCTGTGCATTGGCATTTTTTTTCAACTGCGATGCGTATCGCGATTCTTTATTTTCAGAACGATACGTATCACGATACATATTGCCTGTAAAAATAAAAGGCGACGGCATTGCAATATTTAAGTAGCGATGCACTGCGCATCACGGTGCTGATTATTAAACTGTATCTTATGCAACCGCCATGATTGTTTAATAAAGTGTATTTTCAACTTAATAGTAAACTTATTACACTGCATAACTGCGAGAGTATCCATGGTACATAATTTTCTAAAGGCGTCAAATATTATATACTAGTAGGCATATGTGAATTCAATGTTGCAAACTACACACAAAGACTTGTGATGCAGTTTTAGAATATTCGATGCATCTTTTGTAGATTCTTATGCAATAAACACATAAAACACACAGCAGAACGCAACACACATTAAATACACTTTAAAACTATAACACACACCACAATATAACACACATTTAAACTAAAACACATACAACAATATAACACACAATTAAATTGTAACATATACTACAATATATCACACATTAAAACTATAACACACAGTAAAACGTAACACACATTAAAACTTTAACACACAGTACAACGTAACACACATTTAATCTATAACACACACACAGTAAAACAATACATACATTAAAACAATAACACACAGTACAACGTAACACACATTAAAACTATAACACATACTACAACATATCACACATTAAAACTATAACACACAGTACAACATAACACACATTAAAACTAGAACACATACTACAATTTAACACACATTAAATCTATAACACACAGTACAACACAACATACATTAAAACTATAACACACATTAAAACATAACACACATTAATACTATAACACACAGTACATATTAACACACATTAAAACTGTAACACACAGTACAACATAACACACATTAAAAGTGTAACACACAGTACAACATAACACACATTAAAAGTGTAACACAAAGTACAACATAACACACAGTAAAACTGTAACACACAGTAAAACTGACACACAATTAAACTGTAACACACAGTACAATATAACACACATTAAAACTGTAACACACAGTACAACATAACACACATTAAAACTGTAACACACAGTACAATATAACAGACATTAAAATTGTAACACACGGTACAGCATAACACACATTAAAACTTTAACACACAGTACAACATAACACACATTTAAACTGTAACACACTGTACAACATAACACACATTAAAACTATAACACGCAGAACAACGTAACACATATTAAAACTATAACACACGGTACAACATAACACACATTAAAACTATAACACGCAGAACAAAGTAACACATATTAAAACTATAACACACGGTACAACATAACACACATTAAAACTATAACACGCAGAACAACATAATCGGTAACTTAAACTTCAAACACTTCACATAAAACAAATGTGATGTTAGATGGTACAGGATGTTTTCTTTTCTTCTAATGTTATTTTGACCTCTAAGATATAAACACATTGGCCAATCAACGTACTCTGAATTGTGCTCCAATTTTCATTGTTATGTAACCGACCTAATTGAGAAGGCTGGGTCCTTTCTACAGACTGTCTACAGACTTAGTTGAGTTCCGCTCAAAGCACGAATTTATGCCGCAGACGGCAGTGTTGTACTCATGGCGATGACGACAGTATTGTAATCATGCCGCAGAGGACAGTATTGTAATGTAATCATGCCGCAGACGGTAGTATTGCAATCATGCCGCAGACGACAGTATTGTTATCATGCCGCAGACGGCAGTATTGAAAGCAGACGGCAAAGAAAAGCAATGGTTATACTGAGAAAAAAGGCTCAGTCAATATATTTTCCATATTTGATAACATCAGATCCAGTACTGAGTTAATGTTGCTAACTCACCTTGCTCATAACTTAATACCAATCGGAAAATCGCTCGGCCATTTCTGTAAACGTTCGAAATTATAATGGTCGAGCGATGTTCCGATTGGACTTATTACATATCCTAGCGGGGGACTGGTACTTGCAATGATATCCTTTACCTTCCATGCTGATCTTTATTGACTTGATTCTAGTCATGCTCGTGCCAAGGTCAACATCACAGTTTAGGCAGTGTTAACGTTACTTCGAACGTTTATGGAAATGGCCGCGCGATGTTCCGATTGTGTTTAAAAGTAACCATGCGTCCGAGAAGTGTTTAATTTAGTATGTTACACTGAAATAAACGGTATTATACAAAAGAGCCGAAGTCTCCAACCATGAACAACATTGAACGTCCAAAGCAACTTCTCTTTGTGCTGAATAAGAACGAAAAGTATCAAATCGTCTTGTCTGGAATTCATGCGCAATTCATGCATCATTTACAAGCCGACGCACATTGCTATATTAAGTTCAATTGTAGGCTAAAACAGATGCGTATTTTTAATGTTAAGATGAGTGTTTACAGATATGAAGTAAACCCACAATACGATGATTCGTTTTACCTCTAATACGATGTCTGGGTAAACTATACTCTTAAAGGTGACATAAAACAATAGCGGGGCGGTAATGGATATAATGTTTACCGCTCATACTAGAGGTTGCCCGACCCCGAGGCCTCTCATAAAACAGCACTCAGTACTGGTTCTACCCAGGAAGCGGACTCGATAGCGGTTCATATAAGCGAGCTAAAATAAATTAGTATAAACTAAACAATACTATTGACCCAAATTTCCACAGAAAAAGCAACAAGTGCAACAAGCATCGCGTGTGTTAGTACGAGCATACGGACGAACTTCAATCCATATAAAATACCTAGTAAAAAAATTTAACGATGGGTAATGTAAGTAATTTGCACCTTTCTGCTATTTGAGTTAACTCATTTAACAACTACCCATACCTATAATTATTATTAATTTATTAAACTTTTGAAACAATCCACGTGCATGGTGTTCTCAATTTAAACCCTTGACCACAAAAATCGGCAAGTGAAGGCACAACATTTCCCCCCTTCTATTCATGTATACGTCCCCTTTGATAAACAGACAACGTTTTTTTCCCTCTTTTTATGTCTGTGTTCGTCCCCTTTGATAAACAGACAACGTTTTTTTCCCTCTTTTTATGTCTGTGTTCGTCCCCTTTGATAAACAGACACCGTTTTAAAAAGCACGAGCGACTTGCCATATACATTAATAATTAGGTTATAATGCATAAATAAAAGTATAAGAGAATTTATGAAACACTGGCTAATTTTCTGCATCACCAGACGCCCGGCGTATCAAGAACGTCTTATTAATACTATTTCGACCATTCGGTATGAAGTTTGCATGTTTTGTAGAATAACAGTACATAACTTACTCCAGTCTCAGTCTCGGTGGCGTTTTCCCGTAGCCTAAAATCGGTCAAATACGTTTTAAAATTGAACTATTTAAAATATTTAGATGTTTTTACATCGATAGCAAGATGAAAGGCAATGTGACTCTTTGATTCAAAACATTCCACATAATCGATATCGATGAGAATTGCTTTGATTGGAAAACTTGTCACGGAAGGTCAATCGGTACGGAATCTCTTTCACCTTGTATGTTGAAGTTTGAACCGCAGTGGGAACAAAGTGTTACCAGTACATTTGTCGCACGATGTTGGGTAAACTAAAGTAAAGAGGATACACAATTTAAGTTATTTCAAATTTACTTTTTTACTTCGATTGTGAAACAAGTTCTTACAACTAAGGCAAATATCGCTCGAAGTCTTTCTGGGTAGTACAAGTACTATGCATATGTGGAAAAGTTGTCTTGCCCAAGGACACTAACATACCCGTGACGGAGGATCGAACCTACAACCCTCCGATCCTGGATTCGGTGCTCTACCACTAGACCACGCGCAACATTCAAATATATTATTCACAATTCGAAAACGTTCATCTTGAGCATGGTTACTTGTAATCAAAACAAACGCGTTATACTTTTTTTTCAACATATCTATTATATGAATTTACTTTATTCAAGAGGTTGCAAACATGAAAGATATTGGCCTACATGTAATTTACAATTCGAAAACATTTATCTTGTCAGTAAGCAAGTCAAGTTACACGCACGTTACACACGTATTTTTTCAACATATCTATCAAATGATATTGGAATACGTTAAACTGAAAACGCTCTTGTTATAAATGCCATAGACAGACGGATGCTATTTTTTATCGTTCATCACTGAGGCAATATTCAAATGTTTAAATCCAAAGCATGTGTCTAAGATACGCTTTATGTAATTTCAGCAATGTTCAAGTTACAAAGGTGTTTGCGTGGAAATCAAGTAGAATTTTAAGTGTACTGGTGATTAAAGTAAAGGTCTTTGTGTAAACAGCCGGGCCTGATTAGCTCAGTCGGTAACTCGTCTGACTATCAATCAAGAGGTCGTGAGTTCGATCCCCCGCCCGACAACAGTCTCCGTGATGTTTGCGGTACGACATTGTGTCTCATAATCGTTCGTCTGTCACCGCTGATTCAAGTGGGAAAGTTATCAGTTACTTGCGGAGAAGGGATGTGCTCGAGTACTGGTTAATCCCAGGAAACAGTGGTTAAGTTAACAGATTGTCTGTTAGCCCTCGATTGCATAAAAATGACGCAAAATATTCAATAAATCATTTCAGTTGTGTAAACAGCGGTGTGGTGGTTATATACATACGCACCAGATGAGACATGTATACATTTATAACCTACCATTATCGTCCCAACAAACCACACCACTGTACGGCACTCGTAATTTATGTAACGGTTCTTTATCAAATACGGTGTCCCATTTGGGACATCGCGGGCATAATTATTATTATAAGGAATGTAGAAACAAAGATGGTGGGAAGCCGAAACGACGATGGTGAAATGTCACAACTACGATGGTGAAATGTCGAAACAACGATGGTGAAATTCCGAAGCTAGGATGGTGAAATGTCGAAACAACGATGGTGAAATGTCGAAACTAGGATGATGAAATGTCGAAGCTAGGTTTGTGAAATGTCGAAACAACGATGGTGAAATGTCGAAACTACGATGGTGAAATGTTAAAACTACGATGGTAAAATGTCGAAACAACGATGGTGAATTGTTAAAACTACGATGGTGAAATGTCGAAACAACGATGGTGAGATGGTGAAATGTCAAAACTACGATGGTAAAATGTCGAAACAACGATGGTGAATTGTCAAAACTACGATGGTGAAATGTCGAAACTACGATGGTGAAATGTCCACATTTTCGTTGTTTCAACTTTTTGTAATGATGAATATGGCCCCAAACGGGACACCGTAATCAAAGGCGACCAAAAGAGAAACATACTGCAAGTTGTCCAAGGGGACCTCATTTCAGCTACATCACTGTGCGTGTCTGTATATATAGCCTTATTGCATGAATGAAATCAGGTGAAACAGAACACCGTTTATGAAGACGTTGATATTATCGTCACGTATTATACCTGAACAAAGGTGGTGAAACAGTTTCGTTCGAAAGTCCCGACATGCTTTCACATTCTAAATGGTCAATTGAGCTAATATACGTAATATTAATATTGTCATGTTCGCTGTGACGAGTTGACTTAATGAGATCATTTAGCACTGAGAATGCTGTTGTCGCGAGATTTTAATTCCAACCAGGCCATGGCTTCTGCAATGGTTGGTCATGAACTTTGTTCAACTGCAATGAGACGCCCATTTCTGAAAATGTTTGAAAGTAGTTAGTGATTTGCTTGCATGTGTGTCTAGGTTCCAAGATGGGTAGGGTCCTTCGTGGCCGCTTGTTCTAAGGCGCCGTCTCAAGATCACTTACTACTCACCGCTAGGTTGTAACCTGATTCGAGTCAAAACTCATTCCAGAAACGTTATATGAGAAAGTTTCCAGTTACCTGCGGAATGACGTTGGTTCTACTCCCGATAGCCAACTGCAATGACGAATTCTGTAAATTACGTCACCATAATCGTCAGATAGAGGCAAAGCATTTGCATTTTTTTTTCAGTCAGTGATGTGTATTTGTATTTGTAAATCTGCATTTACATCTACATATTACTCCCAACAATCAAGTTCTGATTATTATTAGGAGGCGCTGTCGTGGAACAGCGGTGAAAATAGTAAAAATAATGAAATATGGTTTTAAAACAACAAAGCTATACACGGATTTTGATTTAAAAATAACTACATTTCTAGTATCAAAAACGAGATTTGTTTAGAATTCTACTGTGATCAGACCAGCCGTCAACTCATTGGTACTGGTACTGGCTTTAACACAACTTGATAGTCTATTCCAAGTTCTGATTGTTCAGAGAAAGAACATGAAAATTTAGATTCTTTATTGGGGTTAAATGAGCAGAGAATTAAAGTAGGGGGAAATAGAAAACACCTAACCAGTGGTGTAGCTTCCTATAGGAACTGTAGGCTAGTGCCTACACTTTTTTCTCTGAGAAATCGAAAAAATAAAAATGCCAAAAAGTACAATCACATCTGACCCCTATGCTACTTTATTTTTTCCTTTGTTGAAGTAAACATACCTTAAAATATTATATGATTTGGTTACAAAACAGTGAATTAAAGGTTTATATTATGGATAACGAGGCCCCTAAAATGATCGGAGGAGCATGCCCCGGACCCCCTACAGCTGTGCCTACACATCGTTTTCAGCCAAGCTACACCTCTGACATTAAGTAATTTGTGATAATGGTAGACCTGATATGAGAGCTGTGTTTTGTAATAAAGAGACAACTCCACAACATTATCCCATCCTTTAAGCCAAACGAAACACGAGTGGAACATGACAGTGCAAAATGCCATTTAAGTGAGAATAATGCATTTATAAGTTAACCAGAGAGCAATCATTCCTGCGAACATTTCATAAAAATTGTCAGGAAATATAATTTAAAGTACGTGTACGGTCAATAGCAGGGCCCGATAGCTCAGTCGGTAACACGTCTGACTATCAATCTAGGGATCGTGAGTACGAATCCCCGCCCGGCAACAGTCTCCGCGATGATCTATATACGACATTGTGTCTCATTATCATTCGTCTTCACCACTGATACAAGTGGGAAAGTTATCGGTTACTTGAGGAGATGGGATGTGCTAAAGTACTGGTTTACCTTTCAGGATCCCAGGAGACAGTGGTTAGGTTAACTGGTCGTTTATTAGCCCTAAAACTGACGCTAAATATTCAATCAATCAATCAAAAACGTTCAATACATTTTGCCACCGTCTATACAAATGTACATATTATACGTATCATGAATTATTTTGGTCCAAAGAACGATTTTCGAAATTTCCATAATGTCGACCTTTCCATAGTTACAGCTGAACAGCAAATGGTTGATATAAAAGTACTCAAACTACTGATGGGTTTTAATAAATATTTATTCGCCTTCCTAATCTGACTGATAACATTATAGCGCTTGGTTTATGTTATGCAACTTATTTAAAAATAAAAAACAATGTCCGCAATATACATTTTATTAATTAGTTCGTATCTGCTTGCTTATTGTTCCTTCTCAAGAGAAGGAACACTTATGGTTGACAATTTACACTTGACTGAGCAGATAATGGATACAAGGGTACTGTCAAAGGCATGCCGAACAGTAGGGCGCCGCCATCTTAATCTGATTCCCTGTCCTATTATGGTACCCATTCAAAATTTCGTAGTACGTAGAGGACCAGTCTACCGCTTTCTTGGTCTCATGTATATTCATTACAAATAGCCTCTATGCCAATGTATATTCCTGCGCCTTAAAGTCAATATATTGTAAAAATGCAAGTTTTTAACATCAGACCGACAAGGAACAATTATTCGTATAGAGTATTAACCCCTACATTGAATATTTGATAATATAGAATAGATATTAATATAATGAATAATGACATAGACTCCCGCCAAATAATCACGTAATGAAATAGTCGCTTGTCACGTGATAATTTAGCTCCAAATATATCTGTGCAATATTTGCAAATGCTGAAGTTGAGGTTTGCAAATGCTTCCTTTCATATATTTTGACCTGTCTAGATCTTTTTTCTTGCTTTCCATAAATGCATATGTGTAAAATGTGTGTGTGTGTATATATGCAGGTGCTCGTATGTGTTAATCACAGGACGAAAACATCCGAGGAGGGCCTGGCTCGCTTCTTGAGTTCTTCGCTGAATCCAGAGTTCTTTGCTAGAAAGATTGTTATTGCGATCTATCGTAAGTATGCGTAAGCCTTGTGTTAAGGGAAACATCTATCAAGGGCATATAACCAGCATCGACCATGGGATGCAATGTACGATTGCAGCTATTGCTACGATTGTTTGTAGGTTATATGCAACTGATTTGGGTTTTCCTACACCTCTGAGGTGGGTATCTTCAGACGTTGATCGTGTAATTGTTGAAGGTAGTAGGTTGTACGATTTGTATGTAGGGAATAATGTTCCTCGTTTAGTTAGTCACAATGAGGTGCCTGAAGCTTTTGAAATTTTTGTAAATGTTTTTGCTGTCAATGTTATGACTTATTTATACTATGGAGTAGTAAGTGAGGCAATGTATAGTACAGAAATTTAGTGCACATCACGTTCCTTTGCAACGGACACAAACCTAAGCTTCATAAGCACCAGGTTAACTTTGATACAATTATAAATATTAACTAGTTGAGTTATATAAATTCATGTGTAAAACATCTATTTACATATTTTTTTTAAAAAAATGCACTTTAAGTTACTACACAGACTTTTCGTAATTGCTATATTGGACATCTGTAACATGATTGTTCTAAAATCAGATTTTCTTAAAATACAGAATATTGTATATGAGCTAGAAAGAAACTTTTGCTAGGCAAAATCTTGTATTAGATACATGAAAAATGAAATTCGAGGAAAGAAGTAGTCCCTGTTGTGTATGAACATTTGGGCGGTGATCAACTATTTGCACTGCAAAGATTGATCACGTGGACATAAGCAGAGACATAAAACCCGGCAAATTATAGATCTACCTATTTAAAAAGCGTACGTGTTTTCCCCATCATAGAAAAAATGAAACGGATTATATAGACGCAATATACGAACTCTTTGATCACACATGTCGTAAGTGATTAGTGTGATTCTCAGTCGCCTTGTCATTTTTATGTTATTATCTTATGATATCATATCTTGTAACAATATATAGAGATTTCAATCAATGAAAATTCATGAATTTCAAATCATCAGTGTGTTGACACCCGACACTATATATGTTTAAGAAAACTATTGTACTAAATCTGTTGAAATATGTTATTACTTTGCATGGATGGCTCTTTGGAGATGAATTTCAAAGCTTCTTCTCAACTATAACATTTTTCTTTTAAGTGTAAAACTTCAAAGTGACACCGGCGTTTGATAAACCCAACACTGTATAATATGTGCCCGTCATATACATCACCGCCGACACCAGTATTGTCGTATATTGTATGATTATGTTTCTAGTATATCAGATGAATGGTTTCACATATTCATAGTACAAACAAACATTGCTTTGATATCAGATTCCTGTATCCATTTGCCTGTCACACAGCGTGTTACCTAAACAATCAACTGAACACACGCTCGTCTCAGCGTAAGGCTGGTTGTTTGGAAGCAGGCGAATGTTCGGATGTTAACATGCTGGTCTCTGTAATACAGGATTTGCGACATGGTTCTTCTTACATTTAGGTCATCAACAACAACATCAATAACGAATGTTGTTTGGAAGCAGGATCCTGGCCCAGTGGTAACACACTAGTATCTTTAATAGAGAGTTTGTGATTTCGGTCCTCTTATTCAGGTCTTAGTGTAAGGAAGATTATTTTGAAGAAGATAAATGGCCCAGTGATAACACCCTGGTCTCCATGACGTCTGTCATCTAAGTGTAAGTTAAATTGTTTGGAAGCAGGTAAATGGCCCAGTGATTACACGCTAGTCTCCGTGACGTCTGTCATCTAAGTGTAAGTTAGATTATTTGGAAGCAGGTAAATGGCCCAGTGATAACACACTAGTCTCCATGACGTCTGTCATCTAGGTGTAAGTTAGATTGTTTTGAAGCAGGTAAATGGCCCAGTGATAACACACTAGTCTCCATGACGTCTGTCATCGAGGTGTAAGTTAGATTGATTGGAAGCAGGTAAATGGCCCAGTGATAACACACTAGTCTCCATGACGTCTGTCATCTAGGTGTAAGTTAGATTGTTTTGAAGCAGGTAAATGGCCCAGTGATAACACACTAGTCTCCATGACGTCTGTCATCTAAGTGTAAGTTAGATTGTTTGGAAGCAGGTAAATGGCCCAGTGATAACACACTAGTCTCCATGACGTCTGTCATCTAAGTGTAAGTTAGATTGTTTGGAAGCAGGTAAATGGCCCAGTGATAACACACTAGTCTCCGTGACGTCTGTCATCTAAGTGTAAGTTAGATTGTTTGGAAGCAGGTAAATGGCCCAGTGATAACACCCTGGTCTCCGTGACTTCTGTCCTCTTACATTCATGTCTAAGTGTAAGGTAGATTGTTTTGAAGCAGGTAAATGGCCCAGTGATAACACCCTGGTCTCCGTGACTTCTGTCCTCTTACATTCAGGTCTAAGTGTAAGGTAGATTGTTTTGAAGCAGGTCAATGGCCCAGTGATAACAACTCTGCTCTCTGTGACTTCTGTGCTCTTATATTCAGGTCTAAGTGTAATGAAGATTGTTTTGAAGCAGATAAATGGCCCAGTGATAACACCCTGGTCTCCGTGACTTCTGTCCTCTTACATTTAGGTCTTAGTGTAAGGAAGATTGTTTTGAAGCAGATAACTGGCCCAATGATAACACCCTGGTCTCCGTGACTTCTGTCCTCTTACATTTAGGTCTTAGTGTAAGGAAGATTGTTTTGAAGCAGATAAATGGCCCTGTGATAACACTCTGGTCTCTGTGACTTCTGTCCTCTTACATTCAGGAATTAATGTAAGGAAGATTGTTTTGAAGCAGATAACTGGCCCAATGATAACACCCTGGTCTCCGTGACATCTGTCCTCTTACATTTAGGTCTTAGTGTAAGGAAGATTGTTTTGAAGCAGATAAATGGCCCTGTGATAACACTGTGGTCTCTGTGACTTCTGTCTTCTGACATTCAGGTCTTAGTGTATGGTAGATTATTTTGAAGCAATAAATGGTCCAGTGATAACACCCGGGCCTCCGTGACATCTGTCCCCTTACATTTAGGTCTTAGTGAAAGGTAGATTGTTTTGAAGCAGATAAATGGCCCTGTGATAACACCCGGGCCTCCGTGACTTCTGTCTTCTGACATTCAGGTCCTAATGTAAGGTAGATTATTCTGAAGCAATAAATGGCCCAGTGATAACACCCGGGCCTCCGTGTCGTCTGTCATCTTACATTCAGGTCTTATTGTCAGTTAGATTGTTAAGAAGCAGAAAATGGCCCAGTGATAACATCCCTGGTCTCCGTGACTTCTGTCATCTTAGTGTAAGGAAGAATGTTTTGAAGCTGGTAAATGGCCCAGTGATAACACTCTGGTCTCCGTGACTTCTGTCATCTTACATTCAGGTCTTAGTGTAAGGTAGATTATTTTGAAGCAGATAAATGGCCCAATGATAACACCCTGGTCTCCGTGACTTCTGTCCTCTTACATTCAGGTCTTAGTGTAAGGAAGATTGTTTTGAAGCAGATAAATGGCCCTGTGATAACATTGTGGTCTCCGTGACTTCTGTCCTCTTACATTCAGGAATTAATGTAAGGAAGATTGTTTTGAAGCAGATAACTGGCCCAATGATAACACCCTGGGCTCCGTGACTTCTGTCCTCTTACATTCAGGAATTAATGTAAGGAAGATTGTTTTGAAGCAGATAAATGGCCCTGTGATAACACTGTGGTCTCTGTGACTTCTGTCCTCTTACATTCAGGTTTTAGTGTAAGGAAGATTGTTTTGAAGCAGATAAATGGCCCAATGATAACACCTTGGTCTCCGTGACTTCTGTCCTCTTACATTCAGGAATTAATGTAAGGAAGATTGTTTTGAAGCAGATAACTGGCCCAATGATAACACCCTAGTCTCCGTGACTTCTGTCCTCTTACATTTAGGTCTTAGTGTAAGGTAGATTGTTTTGAAGCAGATAAATGGCCCTGTGATAACACCCTGGTCTCAGTGACATTCAGGTCTAAGCGTAAGGCAGATCGTTTTGAAGCTGGTAAATGGCCAAATGATAACGGGGTACGCTCATACATCCAGTTGTAAGGATTTGGTAAACAAAAGTACGGTGCACGCTCATACATCCAGTGGTAAGGCTTTGGTAAACCAAAGTATGGGACACGCTCATACATCCAGTTGTAAGGCTTTGGTAAACCAAAGTACGGGACACGCTCATACATCCAGTGGTAAGACTTTGGTAAACCAAAGTACGGGACACTCTCATACATCCAGTTGTAAAGCTTTGGTAAACCAAAGTACAGGACACGCTCATACATGCAGTGGTAAGGCTTTGATAAACCAAAGTACGGGACACTCTCATACATCTAGTTGTAAGGCTTTGGTAAACCAAAGTACGGGACACTCTCATACATCCAGTTGTAAGGCTTTGGTAAACCAGAGTACGGGGCACGCTCATACATCAGTGGTAAGGCTTTGGTCAACCAAAGTAACGGACACTCTTATACGTCCAGAGGTAAGGATTTGGTTAACCAAAGTACGGGGCACGCTCATACATGCAGTGGTAAGGCTTTGGTAAACCAAAGTACGGGACACGATCATACATCAAGTGGTAAGGATTTGGTAAACCAAAGTACGGGACACGCTCATGCATCCAGTTGCAAGGCTTTGGTAAACCAAAGTACGGGACACGCTCATACATCCAGTGGTTAGGCTTTTGTAAACCAAAGTACGTGGCACGTTTATACATTCAGTGGTATGGCGTTTTGTGATAATGAGGACTGAGTTAAAAATATTATCAGTGGGTGACCCCACTCTGAAAAAAATATATATTTCAGTCAAATTAATACTGGTTCAGAATCTCTATCAACCATAGAGTTCTACCCCTGCAGCTAACGGGCTATTGTTAATCAAATATTACTCATGCATGACTAGGCATTTGTGAAGTACCTCCATATCGTCTATCTCCACTGTGAGTAACTTCTTGTTTCATAGCTTATGTCATAATGTAATTAGTCAGTAGACTTATATAAGCTCATTAATATCACTTGTCGTTAAAATTAGGTAAATAAATATCCCGTGTGTATGGGATAAGCATGTTCCTAAATAGCGGTTATAGATGTATCGCGTGTCAGGTTGATATTAATTAATTAACTTCAAGGTGATTCAATTCTCATCCGCTTATCTGTCGTGTTGTTTCCGTCGAGATGTGAGTGAGTTCAGTAAAGGTATACGTGGATGTTAATCATCAAAGGTCTGCGGCAAACATTTGTTATGTTTGTATTCATAATGCAACTTAGTTATTTTTTCGATATCTTAACGGGACAGTAGGTTTTGAATGATTTGAGGAGTTAGGGACTTTCTATGTCATGCTTTTTACCACAGACCGGAGATGTAATAATGTTTAGTCAGCCAGAGTCATACTGGAAAGGTACATACTGACTAAAATATAAATATTTTTTTATGAATCAGAGACCAGTTTCACTAACACTCGTTAATTCACTAATACAACAGCTAAACCAGTGCGGCAGAGCAGCTGATAGAGTGTTTGCCGTTCGTGCTGGAGGTTGCGGGCTCGTAATGAAATCATCTTAAAAACAATACTCAGTACTGGATCTACCCAGGAAACGGGTTTGACAGTGATTCATAAAGCTCTGACCACACATCGCAATCAAACTAAAACAAATAAGTAAAAATTAATTCAGTAATAGCAGCTATCTCTAGCTGATAGGCGATCGTTATTGAATGAAGACAATTTACAGTGTGATTCTCATGGGAGTGTTAAAGTAATGCACCGTCCCGTCGAATCGCAGGTGACATAAATGAAATAATGTGACGGCAAAACGATGTGTGTGTATAAATGAGTGAAACGATGTAAATGTCTTACGAACAGTTATGGCCACTAACTATATTTTTTTATGTTTACGAAAGTTATTATGATATTATAGGAATGTTAAATCAGTGACATATCTACAGAGACTCACAGGAGCAGGTTCTTCTCACGAGAGCGCGTAAACACTTATTGTTCTCAATCACGTGACCGTGATCTCCGCGAGCGTGGCGTTGTTTGCACTTGCAACGGTGCAAATAATCTTGGTTTACGTGGCAATCGCTATCTTCTACATATAAATATGTTGTTATGGCAGAATATTTTGATGGGCAGAGATGATATTGTGTTTTTTATGATTTTTATTCCCCCAACTAGTGCTTTATGTTGTAATCGTATCAGTGATTTAGTTACTAATGTTGTTTATATAATACTTCGACCACAGATCCTCAATCTCGCCCCGAATGGAAGAGGTTGTATCTCACTAATCCAACTATTTAATTTAGCATTTATGATGTGGAGCGCGTGGTCCAGTGGTAGAGCACCGAATCCATGATCGGAGGGCCGTGGGTTCGATCCTCCTCCACGGCTATATGTGGTGCCCTTGAGCAAGACACTTTTCCGCATATGCTTAGTACTGGTTCTAACCAGGAAGACTTCGAGCGTGAATTGTCTAAGTTGTAAGAACTTGTTTCACAATCAAAGTAAAATAAATCAGTTTAAAATAAACTAGCACCTATGCTGGGTGTGACAACCAATGAAAAACTGCCATGTTGATGTCATGATAAAGAAAGGCCAACAATAGCCTCGACTTCATAAGGAGAAATATAGCCAGCTGCCCCACCAAAGTGAAGGCCCAACCTAACAAGAAACCGAATCATCTAATGCTAGAGTATGCGTCTTCGGCCTTGGACCCCCGCAACACCACTAACATCAACAAACTAGAGGCAGTCCAAAGTCGCGTGTGGAGATTACAGGACTACAAGCAGCACCAGCAACATGATGGACAAATTCCAGTGTGTGTCCATATCTACAACAGAGAAGAGATTACGCCAAGCGTGTCATTGTCTACAGGATCAGCCACGACCTGATAGACATTCCAGCAGTCGTGAACCTCCCCCTCACTGCACCATAAACCAGACTCGTTCAAAATTGAATCAAGGGCGGAGTCTGTGCAATGCCATTCACGCGTGCGCAGTGATGACGGACTTCCTAATAATTAAGAACGAACTAAATAATTAAATTGTTGTGTAAGCTGTTTTAACAAAAAAGAGCGACACAATTTTGAATAATGAAGCGATTCCATTGGTTGTCAAATGAGGTTAAACACTAAATACTAATAACACTAATTATCAACTGATAGTTTACATATCTGATATAATTATAACAGTTGAAATGAGCAGATTCAACCAAACTAAATATACTTTTGAAATATTTTTTATTGCTGAACTTTCCACGGTGGTTGTCTCTGATGTCGTGTCTGTATGTTTGCAATATGTTTATAACATTACGGCAATTTACGAATAAAAGGGAACTTCTCAATTTAACAAAGTTTATTTCCGCAGTTTTTGTAATCAGGCTATCTATTCAAAATATGTATTTCTAATATAAATGATAATGTGATGGTAGATGCCTTGATAGTGTGTCTATGGTTTGCATTGTAGCTAGGCGCGCTCGCCGTAGTCTAGTCTGAACATTTACGTCTGGTTGTTCACATATAATTATCTACATATGAATATAATACATTGTGACTGTACATCTGAATAGAATAGAATAAGAATAGAATAGAATAGAATAGAATAGAATAGAATAGAATAGAATAGAATAGAATAGAATAGAATAGAATAGAATAATTTGTGATTTCAATTGTCCCACATAATACATACGCCTTCACTGTATCTTCACGATCCAATGGGTTTAAGTCAATAAAATGTCTTATGTAGCCTCATTATTACAATGTTTCTATCCAGTGTAAGTTCTGCCGTGGTATATATGTGTCCTTTGTGTTCTCCTCTCCTGCTATACATACATTTTCGTACTTTTTGGCTTCATGAACAACATTAGTACTGGTACCGAAACCTATGTTGTTTCATTCACAGTTGCGTATCGCGAGATTGCAACGGGTTCTTTAAGGAGGTTTATTGCAAACGCATTCTTGTCACACAACATTTGCAAACATCAAAGTTACATTTCAGAAAGATAAAACGCGCATTTAAAGCGTTGTTCATAAAATATTTAACTACGTTGATGAATACGTTTCGACGAGAATCCAGATTACCAGATAAGCTTTTTCATGGAATAAACCAAAACATGGGTTGACGCAACGTTCTAAAGCATGATAACGTTTCATAATATCTTGTTTTTCAATTTGAACAATTCACGTGTTTACCTTTTAGCATGTACACTGTTGCATGTTCTGTTGTTTTTACCAAGCTCGTCTCTGTGTTGTTTACACATTTTTTCCTTCTCCTTTTTTGTTGTTTACTTTTACTGCGGCATGACGTATCCCATTTCATGTTAGATAACACTTGATCTCAATACCTGATTGTTTTCATGAGTAATATATGCTCCTGTAAGTCACCATTGTTGTTGATGGTCGTTTGATGTTCAGCGGTGTGATACGAATCTGTTAACGCGACACTTGCTAATTGCTAACAATCACGGCACGTTCTTCTGAAGCTGAGTCGATACAGATAATGCAGATTTTCTAAAACAACACCACTAATTGGAAAATTGATGAGGTATTTTATGAGACGTCATATAAGATCATGTACATGTAGGGGTCGTTGTGTGTTCGTAAACTGGGTATCATAGCAGTGTAACTATATTGTTTTTGTGTAAAGCTCTCAATAGTTAAGATTTTCAGACAATTCACAACATATTAGAGAGATATCCTGATGTATCGTGCTATAGTTCATGTGTCACATTGCCCAGTTAAAATTTAGCAGACACCGGGCGGACCAATCTCAGAAAATACCTTCTTAATAACAACCAAAGAAGTGTTCCAAGGCTGTTTTTCTGCCTTGCACATTTTGTATATAACCTCAAAGGCTTATTATTCTATATCAGTTTTATCAAGTTAAACATTTCATTAATTCCGTAAGTAGATGACATCTTCTAATTTCCGTCTTTATTATGTAGTCTTAGACCTCAAAATGATTATGCTCTTAGATAGTGTACACCAGCGTTGCGCTTAACAAAGTAACTTACGATAAAAAAATTATCGTAAACGTAAACCAACACTTATTCAGAGTATTTTTAATATTCCTCAAAATGAACCCAAATTTGCTTAAACCATGAAGAAAAGTATATATTTTCTGATGATATAATCCTTTTAAATGTCGATCAAAAATTTAAACAAACAAGAAGTAATTGTCGAATTGACTGACGACGATTTTTATCGTAAGATTTTTTTGTGAAACCCAACTGTTTCGCAACTTTTATTGTTAGTGTATATCTGCATTTAAGGCTTATCAAACAGATCAGCGTTGTGTCTTAATTGCTATGACAACAGTTTTGATACAGTCTACTTTATGTCCATAGTATCGATACAATACATTCTAGTTTCGGCAGTCAAAGAGTTCGCACGTAATGTAATTATACCGTCTCTAAGAAGTGTATATTTCCCGCTCTTGCTAAGGTTTCAAAAACATTAATATATTCTAAATTCAAGGTGGATAACCATAACCAACTTTATTACAATAAAAACAACTGGAAATACTCCGATTATTTAATGATTTTATAAACTTCGTTACTGGACATCGATACTACATTCATCACGATTACTGGACTTAAACAAGTATTGCGCTGTTCTACGGCTACACGAGTAACTGTTTATAATTCGTACTTTATACGTGCCTTACTGAATATTTTAACATTTGCATGTACAAATAACGAATACAATTTATAAACTTCATAAAGTGTCAATTACTTCGTCCACAAACCACAACAATACAATCACCGTTCCGTTAGAAGATAAGGATATTCAAAACAGTTCTTTTGTTTCATTTCTTTTTGTTTTGAATGGGGTTTAACGCTACTTTCAGCACATGTTATTTATTGCATATCCAGTTTTACTTGGACTGTAGCATGGACCAAGTTCTCCCGATTGCGTCCGTTAACTAGCAATCATCGGGAAAGCCGCATTTGCGCACGTTGATTGGTCAGTTGCTTCAACAGAAAGGTTGATGACGTCACAGTTTAAGTAAGCGTACAACTGCTATGAACTGTGGGTCAGTATGAAATCCCCTGCTTTTTTCATCGGTGGTTAATAGACCTGATTCGGGAGATATCAGGTTTTGGGATAAAGATTAAGTTTTACTTGTTGATGATACTTCAGACTGAGCCATTATCCTCCCGCAAGTAACTGGCAAACTTTCTCACACAAAATTTGTTTGGTTACGATCGCCAACACTGTTCTGCACCTTAGCAGATTCCCTTCAGTCGAGTTTAAATGAAAATAAAATTAAACATGCAATTTAGTAAGACTAAGAATAAACGTGAAATGCGTTAACCAGATAACCCATATCATGTCTAATGGAATGTTGGCACATGTGCAATTAAGTCAGCCATATATAAATGAAAATGTGCTTTTTTCATTGACGAATTTGCGTTTTTCCCAGTTGAAATAAATCCAATTCATAGATTGAATTAGCTTTTTGGGTTAACTTGACAACATCATTCGAAATAGAACAAAGTGGTGTTATAGTGAAATATAAGTTGCAAAATTAAAGAAAACTTCTTTAGGTGTAACCCCACCATTGATTTTTGTTCTTTATTCTATAGTAAATAATACAAATGTGAACGCCTGTCATTCTTAGAGAGACCCAAATGAAAGAAGTGTAACTTACATTTTACTGTTTGACAACTTCTGCACTACCAAAATATGATGAGAAAAGTAGGTGTGTGTCATATAAGAGATTTTTTTTCTACTCAATGTGTACACTGTTGACAAAGTGAAAGTACACTTCCGAAATCATGAATTTATATCCCAATTTCCAATGGTGGTACTATGTCTTTTATAAAAAACTTATTAATAATATAGTAACACATTATTTACAAGTTACTATGAAATATACATATATATTAATGCCTACTACTGAGATACACAAAATGTGGAGCCCAACCCGTGATTATATATGACTATAACTTCCTCCAAGACGCCTGTGATTAATGAGATAAAACTGTATTCCGATATAATGACTAAGCAATGCATTCATATATTATTAGCCGGGCCCGATTAGCTCAGCCGTTAGCGCGTCTGACTATCAATCCAGGGGTCGTGAGTACGAATTCCCGCCCGGTCACAATCTCAGTGATGGTAAATATACGACATTGTGTCTCATTATCATTCGTGTCTCATCGCTGATTCAAGTGAGAAAGTCACCAATTAATGGTGTGTGTTCGAGTACTTGTTTACCTTCCGGATTACAGGAAACAGTGGTTATGTTAACTGATCGTCTGTCAGCCCTCGATGGCAGAAAAATATATTATTGCAATGCCATTGACTATATATTTTAGCTTTCCTGAGGTCAAGCTGTTAAAATGGCGTTACTGGTCATTTATTAACCGGGCTTCAGGATTCACACCATTATTATCTCCATTGACTCCTCCGGACCTACTGATCAAAGAGGTAGAAATTAAACTTTATTTCACTTTTTCTTCTTTTTTCCAAGTCTTTTGTGTTGATGTGATTTACTTTTTCCTACCATGTGTTAAATGATTATTATTTCAGAAATCATCACTGCAAATTTGATGCGTATATCATATTTGTAGGCAATTCTGTGTCATTTTAGTTGTTGGTTTGAACCGCATCGTGGGGAGTTGACATATTATTACTCTGCACATTTACAGGTATCACAAAACCATTGAATTAAGAAAAGAAACTGGTCAAGGTATGTTACTTTTCTTTTAAAATTGCATATATTGAACCAGTGAGGAATTTGATCCAAAAAGCATGCATCAGTATTTGTTTTTTTTTCTTTCACTGTGATATGGACATCAATGTGACAATGAAGCCCTTGCGAAAAGTAATAGTGGTGTGAGATTTTGATGCCAAAGGCATAATCCTGCTTATGTTGTCAGAATCACGCTTGGCAATCTTATAATTATACTCTTTATTGACCTTTGTTTCAAGGATTTACATAATAATTATGAAAGGATTGACAAATCATATAATCACAATAAGCAAGCCATTTAAGTATTAAGTTGAGACATAATAAGTATAGGTATCTGGTTGAGGCAGGACAAGCCGGTAGTTAGTCCATCCTTCTTCTAACAGAGAGAATAGAAATTATACATATATATGTACATGATTACAGACACTCCTGAACGTCTCACATACCAATTAATTTTGTACTGTTCTGCATATAGAGACATGCAGTTCTGGAACACTGGTAACATAACCAATGATTCTAAAAGTGCCTTATTCCCATAGATAGTCCTCTGTTGGTCCAAATATGCAGGAAAAAAACATGGGGTTGACCAGGCTGCTTTTTCACAATTTCGATGTTTTGATGACACCCCTTCATTTTTGACAATTTTGCCCATTTGTTGCAGTGTATCACTACTCATCTTTAAACTGTTATAACATCATCAAACAGTTCCCAATGTCACCCAAACTTTGCAGAAATCATGAAAATGTTCCAATGTTCCCATATGCACAACGAAATATGACATTTTATGCCTTTTTAACAAAAAAAAATGCCAAACCGCTTTACACAACTCTAATTTCTTTGGCGTAACAATCTTGCTACCGTCATGTAAGGGAGGTAATTGTTCAGTGAGACCTAAAGATAAACATGATGCACAGCATAGTTAAACAGAATGTTTATACAGTTAGCTGGTTAGCTGCGTGTAAGCAATTTGAAACAAACTGAATCGCCATTCTCTAAACGTGCTTGTGTGCACTGATTAAGGACAGTGTCCGTTTTCCTATTAGATTCTGTAGCTGTGTTTAGCTATGCGACTGTGTAATCTCGGACCAAAAATTCTGCGTACTGTTCTGTAAAAATTATTCCTTTGGTCATTTTCAAACTGCAATTCATAAGCATGTGCATATTTGCATCGCAATAGAAACTGAGTGTGAGACATGGCTGATTTTTTGATTACATAATAATTGCATTAACGTCTCCAGTGTTCTGTATTCGGAATTTTTCCCTGATTGGCATATTTGACAAGATGCATTGACATTGAATAGTTTTCAAGAATTTTGACAATATCGGGTACGAAACCTCGTTGTACATGTATTCGATTGTTTCAACAGTTAAAACCTGATAACCTAGCATTAAAGATCTGTTTCTCAAGTACAATATATCCTATTTAGCTACAATGTTACTTTCCCTTGGGAAATGTAATAGTGTTGTGAGATCTTAATGCCAAAGGCATAGACTTGCTTAGGTGTTCATGATTACGCTTTGCAGTCTTGATAACTGTCAAAATGAGCATACGCGACAGGGACTACTTTTTTATGTATTGTATATATAAAGGCGGAAACAAATCAAACAATAGAAATTTATTGTGGACTTTATATTATGTCATTTTTTTTATTTAAAAAAAAATAAATGCTGCATCAAATAGTTAAATATATAGAATAATAGCAATAAAATTGGAAGACGTACGCGTATTTATTAAAGCCTGGCTATCAGTACTTGTGGTGCTTTGATTATCTAGAAAGTACTCTGATTATCTCAGTGGTGGTTATTGTATTTTTAACTTTTACAATTACATTTTTTTTCATAGCAATTTTTGTTTTATGTTTTATGTACGTGAAATGTAAGTGTTCTTATAAATTAATTCAGTATCAGTAAAACATATGGTACAGGGGTAGAACATAGGATCTAAGATCGGGGAGATGGGGGTCAGGATTTGCTCATCCTCAGCAGCTATGTGTAATCCAAGAATGGGGATATTGGGCTCAGGATTTGATCCTCCTCAGCAGCTATGTGTAATCCAAGAATGGGGATATTGGGCTCAGGGTTTGATCCTCCTCAGCAGCTAAGTGTAATCCAAGATCGAGGATATTTGGGTCAGGGTTTGATCGTCCACCGCGGCTATGTGTAATCCAAGAACGGGGATATTGGGCTCAGGGTTTGATCCTCCACCGCAGCTAAGTGTAATCAAAGATCGGGGATATTTGGGTCAGGATTTGATCCTCCTCAGCAGCTATGGGTAATCCAAGATCGGGGATATTGGGCTCAGGATTTGATCCTCCTCAGCAGCTATGTGTAATCCAAGAACGGGGATATTGGGCTCAGGATTTGATCCTCCTCAGCAGCTATGGGTAATCCAAGATCGGTGATATTGGGCTCAGGATTTGATCCTCCTCAGCAGCTATGTGTAATCCAAGAACGGGGATATTGGGCTCAGGATTTGATCCTCCTCAGCAGCTATGTGTAATCCAAGATCGGGGATATTCGGCTCAGGGTTTGGTCTTCTTCCGCCGCTATGTGTGATCCAAGATTGAGGATATTGGACTCAGGGTTTGATCCTCCGCCGTGACTATGTGTGACCCAAGATCGGGGATATTGGGCTCAGGGTTTGATCCTTCGCCGCGGCTATGTGTAATCCAAAATCGGGGATATTAGGCTCAGGGTTTGATCTTCCGCCGCGGCTATGTGTAATCCAAGATCGGGGATATTGGGCTCAGGGTTTGATCCTCCGCCGCGGCTATATTTTGATTTTCTTGCGCATTGCAGTTATTCAGCGGCATTGCGTTTCTAATTTTAGATGCCTGATGAATTTACAAAGATTTAACATATTCATTTTTGATGATTTCAGTAACTTTAAACTTTTAAACATGCTACTTCTGTTTGTATAGTATTTTTTTTAATATATTTTTCTCTTATAGTACTATAAGCTTTACATTCAATGATAAAATGGAGTTCATCTTCCACAACATTTTTGTCACAGTCTGTCTTGTCTCTCTAGTCTATGCTTGCATCTCTTCCCGATTCTATTTTCAAATTTGGAGCGGAAATACGAATCTTAGTTAAACAATATCTGTACCTTTTTGTAGAAATAACATTTAAACAATTTCCGTAACCAAAATGTGTTTTAATATTTTTGTATAACAATAACTTATGATTATATACATAATGTGTTATGTTTCTACAGATTCGCGTCTATAATATTTTCTCATTTTTGTCTAGGGTATAAAATATATCACTTTTTTACTCTCATGTTCCCTTTGATGGTAACAATTACTATTAAACAAATAATGGTTAATGTTTTAAATTTGTCCAGCAGTGGCGACACAACCGGGTCAATGGGCACCATGACGAGCAGGAGACGCCATGGTTACAATGGGTGCATACAAGGCGCGAGCTGGTAATAGCTTCGAAATGAGAGGGTATACGGGTTAAACAGTCGGATATTTGCTTTGTAATTATTTTCCATTAATGACCGCAAATAAAGTAAGGAGCTAACGTGGCGAACGCAGATGGGCTGAAAATATCAGCAAAACCTGTCATCAAGGTCATAAAGACACAACTTAAATTGTTTAACTATTAATTTTGAGTCAATAACTTGTAAATTATAACCTATAATGAAACCACAAACTGTCCATATTTTCTATTAAGCTTTGGTAATTGCGCCCTCTGTCCTTTAATTAAGGCAATGATGGTGAAGTTTTAAAGGGCTGAAATCTAATTTAAAAAATAAAATGAAGTGAATAATACGTTTATACATGTGACATGTATTTTATTTTATAGTTTAAACATATTTATATCATATATACATGTGAAATGGGGTCAGGCCTGACAGTTTCTGACAACAATAGATTTGATTTTCCCCCTACAATTTTTTTCGTCAATGCATGTGCAATTATTAACAAGTTAACATAATACAAAATGTTATATATTTTTAATGGTTATAGAAAGAGAGAGACAGAGAGACAGAGAGACAGAGAGAGAGAGAGCGAGAGAGAGAGAGAGAGCGATAGAGAGAGAGAGAGAGAGAGAGAGAGAGAGAGAGAAGGAAGGAAAGAGACAGAGAGACAGAGAGACAGAGAGACAGAGAGAGAGAGAGAGACAGAGAGACAGAGAGAGAGAGGGGGGGGATACATATACATATTTTCAACACATTGAATAAGTATATAACATATTTTATTACATATAAACGACGGACAACTGAGAAATAATTTTATTTTTCTGCTTTGTAATGATTCATAGTGATTTTTGCCATGGCTTATAGTATAGATTATTTTATGTTATAAAAGTGAATCATAAATGGTAATTTTACTGTATTCAATCATAAAAGAAGAATAAAATGTGACATCTGATCTTCCAGTTCCTTAGATGGGTCTGGTTTCTTAGTGTTCACTAGGTGAAATAATAGAAATATAGAACAATAAGAACTAAGTATTTAAAACATATATCATTTCCCACTGTCAATAAATTTATAATTTTGTTTTCATCTACAAATAAAGAACCAGTGCGTAAAACATCAAGATACATTACTGAGGCTTCTCTGCTAAGAAAAACTACATTGACTCAGAGTACAATGATTGCTTCTTAACTATATTTATTGAATTGAATTATTAACAATGTAATGTCTAGATATCATATCTTACAATGTTTGACTGTTTATGAGTACCTTACCTATGTTTATATATTATGTGTCTATGCCATATTTGTTTAAATATTCTTTGTAATTGGCCATAGGCAATTGTGTATTGTCGTTATACCAATAAAACTGAAACTGACTTATGAAATAATACTTGTATTTCATTGATATCGTTATATGAATTGTGTAGTAATGTTACGGAGGATGAAAGTCATGTTATTTTAGAATGTACTAAGTATGATGATTTAAGACAACTTTTATTTGAAAAAGCCAACTTTTTAACAATGCGAAAGCCTGATAAACAAGTCCCTTTATTTACTCATCCAGCATTGATTCGAGTTTGTGCCAAAACCTGTTTTAAAATATTGCAACGTCGTTTTTTTACCTATGTAAATAATGCTCTCTTTATTTTAATTATTTGCTATGTTTTGTTTTATCTATGAAAATATTGCTTATCAGTTCTCAATTGATCTGATCAAAGGAGATAATCGTTTTTTAAGGTATTTTTAATGAGAGTGCTCTTTTCCTTCTTCAACTTTTTAATTAAAAACTTGGTTTATTGCGTTTTTTAGTATAAATACATAGCTTTGTATTGGTATGCATATTTTATGTCTAAAATGTCTCTTATAATTCTTTTAGAATGGCTTTGTACAAGTTTAAACGTCCATGTATATGTTTGATTATTATGTGATAAGTACATAGATGAGACGAAAATAAAGATACTACTACTACAATACGTGCTCTGTTGTGATTGAAGCTTAACTAATTAAATAAAACGTGCTACAATTAAAAAAAACAATTAATTACTCTTTGAATCATCGGATAAAGTCATCACAATTAATAAAAACTAAAACAAACATCAACGAAACACATCTTTTATTACATTTGTTCTTTTTCTCCTAAGTTGGTGGTCGGTTTGAATTGTACGTTATTTTTCAAATGTAATTTAATTCATTTAAATACATCATGATCAAACGCGAGTCATCCAATAATAAACAAATACTCTTACAAGTGACATTTTTTATTTATTTTTAATTTATTACGAAAATGAAAACACATAAATAATAATTAAAAACACAGTAAAGCAAATTAAGACAATCAATAATTATATGAATACCTTTGACGCGGAGATGAAAGAAAAACATCAGGGGCAACAGGTTGAGTAAGTCATATCTCCGACTCCTGTGTCCTAAGAAGTCAAGTTATAAAGACAAGATGTCGCGACCCTAAGATAGCCCGTATTATAATAACAAGGCAGTCGCGGATAAATACGATTACAACGAAAATACCTGCTATTTCAAGTTTATTATTTATGCGAAAGTATACGAAACAAACGTCATGAACCTTTTTAATTGAGTCCCTTTGATTTTTGTTTTTAATTTACTTAACTATCTGTCTGAAGTTGTGAGTATATTATAAATGTAACTGTCTCCAATGCTTAAATAAATGAGTGCACGTCTTTTAATTAAATATTGTTAAAAAAACATCGTTAAATTTAGAAAAGAAGACCGTTTCAACATCAAACATATTCATTAACTGTTTGCTCGTTTTTTATATGTTTTATTTCGCAGTGACAGTGACGATGGGAATGCAACACTGGCGTATTCATTGTTAATAAATCATCGGTCCACCGTTAAAATATATCAGTGCATCAATAAAAAATTATATATTGCATTGATTATATATTATAACGGTGGACCGCCACGTTTAAAGGTGTATCGATATATTTTAACGGTGCAACGGTACATTTTATCGACGCACCGTTAAAACAAAAAATACCGGTGCACCAATATAATAGCAGTGCATCGGAACCGGTGCTTTTGATCCTGATCGCACACCATATATACAAACAGCACCACGGCTCCGCCATTAAACACCCCACAGGGCTTCATTGTAACATTATTGATCATAACATAGTGAACAAGAGTTGTCAGAAGACAACAAAGCTCGCCCCTGGGTGTCTAAGTCCAAAAATGGCCATTACTGTGCCAAAATGCAATCGAGACTTATGGTTCTTGTCTTTGTGTGGTTCATTGATGATGGTGAACACATGCGAAGTTTCATTCACATCCAATGAGTGGTTGCATAGATATCTTAAACTTAAACGCAAAAGTTTAACCTGGGTGGCTACATACGACGACGATGCCGACGACGACGCCGGGGTCATGGCAATAGCTCTCCCTGAACTTCGTCCCGGCGAGCTAAAAAATAAAAAAAAATAGCATGTTTCTCAGCTCAGTGTCTAATAATACTTTAATGAAAACGTATACAACATATTAATAGTGCTGCAGAATTACATAGATCCATTATTGAGCTCCAAGTCTGTAGTTCACAGTATCAAATGACTCTCTCCTTATGTTGGACTGCAGACCTGAAGCTCAGTAATGGAACTATGTTATTCTGTAACAATAGAATAACAGTAAGTACACTGAGAGACTTTAAAAACGCAACGCTCCAATTGAGCATGTCTGGGATGAGTTGGGTAGACGCATTAACTCTCATCGGCCACCACCGAGAAACGTTTTATGGGCTTTCCCACGCCTTGAGTCAGGGGTGGAGCAACATTTCTCAACACTGTATTGCAAATGTTGTGCTTTCAACGAGGTGGGTATGTGTTGCCTGCATTGCTGTAAATGGTATTTATAAACGCTACTATTTGCAAAGTTGGTGATTAAGGGTTTCGCTGTTTGAAACGTTAATTCTCAGGAAATTGAGAATATTTTCCAATAAAATTCGCACACTTTGTATGGTTATTGCTGTCAATTTTGATTAAAATTGATATATGCCAAACTTGTTTATTTTTACGAAATCCCTTAATGTAAATACGTACATACAGAAGTGGCGAAAGACGTCAAATATATTTGATTTCTATGTTAGTAATATATATAAAGTGCTTTGTGGTAAACAAATGGACTTCAAGGAAAATCTTCAATGTAAGATAAAAATACATTGTTAACAGCAAAAAAAAAACAACATTTATTTTATTTGGTTAATAAGTATTAATTATGAGTCAATGTGTATTCGTATAATTTAATAAAGATGTGTTTCTTCTGATCATTGGAAAAAAATAAAACTAATTGACAAAACACAATTAACAATCATTAATTTTACCACCAAATAGTGGTTGATTGATGAATAATTAACAATAGAAAAACAAATCTTTATTGTTATTTTGTCGTATTGACCTTTTAAGACAACTAATAAATGATATTAATGGTTCATTATTTCCGTTATTTCCAGTAATTATTTGATAAATCATTAGTAATGATTGATAGGCAAAGAAGAGGAATGAAAAAAATCAGCAATTAATTACGAATACACATATTCAGTATAACCATTTTCTGTTTAAAATAAAAGTAGAAGACGTTATGTTAATGATTATGTTTAAAAATCGTTTTTAATGTGTATGATATATCTGTGAATATGCAATTTATAATATAGTTTGATTTCCTTTAAATTTGTTTGTTACTAGAAGTACTTGGTATGAGAGCAGTACACTGTGTGTTTAACCTTCTCCAAAATGTTGAGTTTAAACATGAATTGAATTTATATTAATGACTAGATAGATTTTTTCCGGTTTTGAATACATACACGGACAATTAAAACAACTTGTACATTAAATAAAAGTATTACATACATGGGGCATAGTGAGCCATGACATGCACACCGCCACCAAAGATAACACAAAAAAAAGAATAAACTCTTATTTCCATTGTGGTCCTTTGCGTTGTTACATGTAGCATGACATACAGAGGCAATCAATTAATTAAAATCTTAATTGTCATAGAAAATAATTGCACAGATAACTTATCAAGAATCATGTAGACCATCACATGCAATATCAGTATTAATTGATATAACTTATCGCTTTATATTGTAACAATTTTGGAATGCGTAGAACGAAAATTGAACTATCATATTTTTAAGGTTCTCTTTTCTCCTACCTGGTTTCTAAATGCGTTGGGTTAGGTTTGCGTGGTGAAATGAGTGCACCATGCATGTATTTAGTTATTCTGACTTGGTTGATATCCCAGTGAACTGTATATAAGATTCAACATTATCACGCTTTGTTTTAGAGATATAAAATTTCCATCAATACCGAGTACATTTTTTTTTAAATCGGAATTCCTTGGGAATGTTTTATCTGAGAACTTATTATTTACCTGGCTTTTTTTTACCTGTTTATTTTTCGAAAATAATGTTCTTCTTAATATACTTTACGGCAGTTGTTTTGTTTTATGTGTCGACGTGCCGTAAAACACCATTCATTCATTAGTTTATGCTAATTTATTTTTAACTCGATTGCGAAAAAAGCCGGTTATATGGACCGCTGTCCAGTCCGCTTATTGGCTAGAACTAGTTTACAATAGTACTCCTGTAGTTTGCGAAAATGCAATAAAAACGTTTGCCAACTCAGGGCCGTAATCACACTGAGGCAAACGGAGGCACTTGCCTCCTGTAGAATTTGTCGATTTTTTATTTTTTTCAATTGTAGTTTTGTGGGGGGGGGGGGGGGGGGGGGGGGGGGGTGGGGGGGGGGGGGTCCTCATGCAGTAATATGCAGTTAATTTTACTCATTTAAAAGGCTTAACAAACAAAAATATCTCTCAGATATCGAGAACCTGCAGTATATGCGTTCTAGACCCTAATTGTATATACACGCGGATCCCATTCCATCCCCCCCTCTCCCCCCTAACAAGGTTGAGAATGTGCCTCCTATAGAATTAAACTTTGGCTACCGCCCTGCCACTAATGATGTAAACAGAGGATGTGTGTATATATCGGCAGATCACCATTCATCCAATTATTACCCCAGGAATCCAAACATATAATGCAATCATTTAATAGTGTATTTTCAGAAAGGCTTAATGCATGGCCTATATTTAACTCTTGGAAAAGTGCTTTCACATACAATTTAATGATGTATGCAACTTATGATATAATCGTTTAATTCAGATGCTGGGATATTATAAAACTGTCAAAAGCTAATTTAAATCTATTTCCGTATTCACTTTGTCAGCTATTGATTGCATAGCGCCATCGGTAAGGTTATTCCACCTTGACGAAAGTGATAGAACCCCGACAAAAGAGCCGATGGCAAGTTTGTAATTAGATGCATTTTATACGCTGTCATCTGAATTTCACAGGATGAAATGCTGTCAGTTAATACTCTGTATGTATGTGCGTGTGTGCATGCGAAAATATGTGCATGTTATTTACTCAACTTGTTATGTGTTTATGTAATTTATTATTTAAATGTTATTACAACATTGTAATTTGATGAGAAACTATGTATAGTATAAATCAATAAAATATTCTTTTTCTTCTTTTGCTTCATCTGCTGTGAATTCAACAGTGTATATTATTAACATATTCATTGACTCGGGCAGACCGCAGCTTGTTACACATGTGTCACTGACATGGTGCAGTCAGAAGCACAAATGCTACTCGTCAGCTTAAACCTCGCCATATCATAAAATAAGACCGCGTAAATGAACGATTCGTCAGATATACTACCAGAATAATTCCGTTAACAAACTGGGCCAAGTTGTTCAAAGCTTGGTTAGCTTAACCCTGGGTTATGTGAAATTTTCAAATCATAATATTTTGATATTTACAACTTCTTAGGTTATCATTTTACTGAAAATTAAGAAAATATGCCATTTTATTTATAAAAAAACGTCTTTGAATTGTCACAAAATCATTAAGTAAAGAAAATATTGAAGTGACAAAATTTCACTTAACAGGTGGTTAACCTAACAGCTTTGAGCAACTGGGTCAGTTCGCTAACGAATCATTTGGAACATTTACTGAAAGACAATACCTTACATAGAAGTTTATTAACATGTCAATGATTAAATACCTACATATATATACCTATATATATATATATATATATATATATATATATATATACCTTTTTATTTATATTCATTCATGTCTCATCATATGACCAACAATATAGAATAAAGTACATATACATAAAATAGCATTTGCCATTCTAAAAAGAATTATAAGAGACAATATATATCACAACTCATAAAATATTTCTAATTCATAATTTTTTTTTTTAATCACGTTAATCATTACAATTTATTTACATTATATTTCAATAAAAGTTGAAAACCCATTGCTAATCTTGACTTGGGTCTTAAAGGTACTTAAGACAAAATTAATTAAAATTTGTCAAGCAGTAGAGGCATTAATGCGCATTTTAGGAAATGTTTCAAAAGCCCAATCCTCATTTTAAATTAGATTTGTAATGAACTGATTAGCAATGAGCTTTCACACTGTAATAAAATATAGACAGTAATTTTTATACCTTTTAATCTTCACGTGTTTATCAAACACATGTGAAACACGACGGGAAGTGGTTGTTGTGTTATTGTTTTGATCAAATAATGTTATGACGTATTTATCCGTCGTCCGTAAAACCGGATTTGCCATAGATAACCTGAAGTGTTTCATTTATTTAATATTTCTGATAATAATATAAATAAAAAATAATATTGATGACGTAATGTTGTTATTAGTTCCCTCAAAACAAATAAAATGTACGACTATGTTATTATATGTAGCATATAGTATTGTTTGTTTTAAATGTACTAGTCGACACTGTATATAGCATACTATGGAGTAAACCAAAGCATCAGCTGCTGAGAGAACAAACAGACGATAACAGAAATTGTTTTAGAAATTAAAATTTTCAGCCAAGCTGAAAGTTTTTTAGAACAGATAGTTTAATATGTAAGCAAATACACGCATGCACGACTTTCGTTCGTGCATGAATATAAGCACGAGTGTGTGTTTTTGCACTGTAATGACTGAAATGCTTCTATTATAAAATGCATTCAAATCTTTATTTCTTTTAAATCCCGTTATTTGAACTCTCTAGAGTTCAATTTTTTATAAGATATGTTCAACAGCAGTTTTATACATAGAACAGAATTTGAAAAGAATTAACGCTCATTAGGAGATTGAGTAGTTTTATCAGATATAATTTAAAAAGTTAATATCCAATAGTAGTTTTATACATGGGACATATTTTAAAAAGTTTTATCCATATGACAGAATGCACAGTTAGTGTTCCAAAGTAAATTTAATCACTGGGCATAATTAAAAAAGATAAAACTGTTAAGTAGTTTTTAGCTCTACTGGCGAAAGGCCAGCAGGGCTTATGTCATGGTAAATTGTCCGTCGTCCGTCGTCCTTTAACCTTTTTCTTGCAGACGCGATACTACCTTCATATTTCATTGAATCTTAACCAAACTTGCACAGCAGTTATATAACCATAAGAACTCGGAGGAGTTCTTGCACCAGTGTCATTTGACCACAAATGCCCCCGCCACAGGGCATATAAGCACATTTTAAGCAAAATTTTAAAAGAACATTTTCTCTGAAAGTTCAAGGCCTATACCTTTGATTTGTTACATGTAGCATTGCATGAAGGTCCTGTGAATCATCTGTTGCCAGTAAAGCGTTCAGGTCCTCTTCGGCCTCTTGTTTTCATTGAATTTAATAAAAAAAGCTAACATTGTATTTTTATAATACACAAGTTAACATTCTGTAGTAGCATATAACTATAAAGTATTTATACATGGACATTCTTGCAATGTCACGACGGTATTAGCTAATATTGATTAAATGAAGTGTTCATTTACAAACAGGTCCTTCGTGGCCGAGTGGTTTAAGGTGTTGTCGTCTATTGATTACTTTCGTCTCGCCACTGGGGTCGTCTCACCGCTGGGGTTGTCTCACCGCCGAGGTCTTGGGTTCGAACCCGGCCGGATCTAATAACTTCATGTGAGACACGTTGCCAGTTACTTGTTGGAGGACGGTAGTTCTGCTCAGATTCATTCTGGGGTCTTCCTCCAACAATACAACAGGATTTGCCATATAAGCCGCGTGCTTGGAAACGGTCTCTATTAAACCCTATTCATTTATAACCGTAAACAAACAAAACGTTTTATTTATAAATAGCGACACGTTCCGAATCGATCTTTTAATACCATACACGTTTAATTTATATATTTTCGTTTTCATTCATTCTGTCAACATAATGTTTTTAAAGAAAACTGATTGTCTAACGATGTAGAGGCTGCGTTTAGCTAACATATTCCGTTTTCTTTTTACAGGCATTTATAACAAAAAAAAAATAAAGAAAAGAGATATCATTGTTTGTCTTTGTTACATTTAAAGTATTTTGTTTATTGGTGATGAACTCAAAACTATGTGACTGATTAAAATACAACAATTACATAATTGGTTTGAAATGATGATTTTAAGAAGATATGCGACAACTGAGTTGTTTTTTTCGATAATTGGGTTTATTTAATCTGTCAAATGTCCTGTCTTTCGTCTAACCGCTGCAATCATAGCCTAAGACGTCCAGGCATATACATTTGAAAAGATTTTTTACGCAGCACTCTAGTTGTAAACCAGTTTGTCAGTAAAAGTTTTACATAATCAGAATTCGTAATTTATTAACGGTTATTAAATATTTCATTGTGTTGTTAAATTTTTTTTATCTGATTTTATATGTATATTGTGAAAAGATTCCAAAAATTGTAAATTCCGTTATTGTGAATTTAATTATCTCATTTTATAATATTAAATATAAATGAATTCACTGTTTAACTATGATACAACGGGTTTATAAATCTGTCCTTTATATAGCATGTGAGTAGTCATGAATTCTTAACTGGATCCTACTCATATAAAGCTATCAGTTCATGTATGTAAATTGTACGTCCAGTCCAGATGTTTTGCATGTAAATCCATAGTATATAAGCCAAATTTATTGGTTTGTCAGAGGCCTTGATATTGTGTCTATGGTTTGTATTGTAGCTAGGCGCGCTCGCCGTATGGTCTGTACATTTATGTCTTGGTTTTTCACACATTCTCTCTCTCTCTCTCTCTCTCTCTCTCTCTCTCTCTCTCTCTCTCTCTCTCTCTCTCTCTCTATCCATCATCACATACGTTATCCTCTTCAATAGTCAACATCAATATTTATACCTTTTTGTAATTTTATTCAGAACGTTAGATAAAACTACACCTACACAGTAAACTATGGATGTATTTTAATACAAAAAAAAAATATAAAAAAAATATGTCAAACCATACACTATGTAGTGAACCGTGCGAAATGTATTGATACATTGTATAAACATAACCACAAACACATTTTAATTTTGCACGAACGCTCGGGTTACATCTCCAATGAAGCATACACGGCCTAATGACTTAATGGATTTTATGAATGAAAACCCTTTAAACTCCGGGTAACAGATTTTCCCGCATTTCAAACTTGTAAAAGGTTACCGAGTACCCAATAAAAGAAATACTACAAATGATATTTTTTTCTCACGACACGTTATAATCGATCAATTGCAAGACGTTTGAATGGCAAGAAATCGGAGCAAATCTTTTTTTTAACCGATAAAAACACGATAAACAAACAAAATTGTTTGATTCGCGTAGCAGTAAAATACGTGTGTGCCGGGTCGAGGAGTACAGTCACGTTGTAAATGACAATATTAAGATGCTCGCGTTATGAAGTCCGCCTGTTATGAAACAGATACTAGTATGTTAAATAATGAATTTAGCCATTTTGATTGGTTAAAACCAGTTCTCGTGGAGCGCGTGGCCCATTGGTAGAGTACCGAACCCATGATCGGAAGATCCTCCGCCACGGCTATGTGTGTCCTTGAGCAAGACACTTTTCCACATATACTTAGTACTGATTCTACCCAGGAAGACTTCGAGGTTGTAAGAACTTGAAACACAATCGAAGTAAAATAAATATGTTTTAACTAAAACATTTCGTTTGCGAATTTTGAAACGGTGAATAAAAGAACATTTACATATTTGAAACCGCGTTACGTTCAATATTCATCTTTTATTCACTTCACGTCTTAACAACTGTTTGAGTATAATATTCATTTTTTACACAAACTGTTAACATATATTTCTTGAGTGTGTAGTTCAATATTTACATGTTTGTATCATGTATTGTGGGCCAGAGGCTTTTTATGACAATGAACAGTGTAAAGTGTATTTTGTATAATATATACTCGTATATAATAATTTTTTGTTTAATATATAAGCATTAACAATTCCATGCTGTGGAGATCAATCACCGTATAGAAATGATCATTTTGTGAAAGATATACTGTGGGTACAAATCACTTCAGTAATTTATTTCAACTTTTTTATTTAAAAAAGTTTATGTCAATCTGGATAGTTTCGAATCACACGCATTTTTTAATGAGCAAAAAACAGAATATTTTTGATAATTTATTATCATAGTTGTTTTACATATATAAACTGTTTACTGTTCCGCCTGTCTACTTTGTATGTGGTCATGTTATATTTAAAACATTCTGTCTACTGTTTTACACTAAGTTTTTTTGTTGTTTTTTTCTAGATTGCATTTTGTCCATCTAAACGTCTCGCACACCAATTCAATTTGGACTGTTCTGCATATAGATAAACATGCTTCTGCATCCCTTAGCACATAACCTATGGTTCTAAACGTGTCTTCTTCCCAGAGATAGTCGTCTGTTGGTCCAAATATGCAGAACAAAAAATGAGTCTAGCCAGATTAGTTGTTTTACAGTTTTGATTATTTGATGACACTCCGTCGTTTTTTTACAATTCTATCCATTTGTTGCAGTGTATATCACTACGCATTTTCGAACTGTTATATCTTCATCCACCAACTTGCAAAACTCATGAAAATGTTTTTTCATCTTTATAAAGCTGGGCCCGATTAGCTCAGTCGGTTACGCATCTGACTATCAATCCAGGGGTCGTGAGTTCAAATCCCCCGTCCGGCAACAGTCTCATTGATGATTGATATGCGACATTGTGTCTCCTTATCATTCGTCTCTCACCGCTGATTCAAGAGGGAAAGTTATCAGTTACTTGCAGTAATGGGATGTGCTCGAGTACTGGTTAATCCCAGGAAACAGTCGTTAGGTTAACTGATCGTCTGTTAGCCCTCGATGATATAAAAATGACGCTAAATATTCAATAAATCAATCAATCAATCAATCAATCAATTACTCAATCAATCAATCAATCAATCAATCATCTTTACAAAGAAATATGACCATGTTAACTACTTTCAAAAAAAATCCCAACCAATTTACACAGTTCTTATATCTCGAGCACACTCTTGGGAGGTAATTAGTAGGTTTTCACTATCGTATATCATCCTCTTATCTGTGTGTGAGTTACAGTTAAAAATAAGCTATATTCGAAAAGTACGCGCAGACAAAATCTTAAGAATAGAAATTGAAAAACAATAATGTTCCAATGGACTTATTCAAAATGACACCATGAACTTGATCAAAATGGCCGCATCACCACTTCCCACGTACGCGTATGTTCAATCCTATGTAAGGTACTGGAATTGGGATCAAACGCATTGAATGTTCAGATAAACAAGTGTTTCCGAACACCAGGTCGGAGAAGTGTGGATGTTTTACAGACGCTTAACCGAGACACGCTTTTCGTAAAACAGTTTAATACAACCAGTAGCGCGTAAGTCATAACAGTTTAAATATCAGTAATATATCAAAATTTTATAAAATTATATTTATTACAGACTAATCAAAAGCAATCCCACGCCATGATTTAATAAATGTTTTTGATTACAGAAGAAGAAACCCTGTTATTAGTTATAATGTATCCATTATTGCCCATCTACAAAAGTAAGTATTTGCCCGGTTGTTCTTTATTTGCCATCTTACTAAAATACGAAATAAATAAAGCAATTAGACCCGCAGGCGCGCCTTTAATAGCATTTGATAGCACTGAGGCACCGAAACTAGATTAACGCTACATAAAACATTAATGAATGAATAAATATCCTTTTATTCATATCATTATTAAATATAAAATTTCATAAAACATTTAGTTCAAAATTGTATTTGTGTACCGCTCCGCAGTATTTTTCTTATTAATGAAAAAATTCTATATTGCTCGAAAAAATGTTATTGAAATAGAATTCGTATTAAAATTACAATGTTTACCTTTGAAAATATAGGAGTCGCATGGGTTGAACGTAAATGTATCATTAAAAGCCAGAAAAAAAAACTATTTTTAAAGCATTTGACTTTTGGTTCATCCGGTACGGTATTCTACATTTGAATGAAAATAGTGCCCCTAGTTTATTCAAAAATAAAGCGAACTTTCTTATTTCAATACAGTGATTCGTTTACATCGCTTGCTGTTGCCAGCTGATCGTGTTTTTAGTACATTCTTATAGCTTGAAAAAAAATATGAATGAAATTATGCAAATGCTAATCGATGTATCTAATTACTCTATCAAAGCGCCAGATAGTCAAGCTTTGCGTAGGGCATTGTGTTCATTGTTTTTTTCTTCAAATATAGACACACCCATGATGTAAAGACTATTAACATTTCGAAATACTAGTATGATAAACAGAAAAAAACCCAGAGCATTGGCTAACTCCCACATTGTAACACAATGCAGTTATACATAAATCGAGTGCAGAAATCTAATATGCTTTTAAATTTACGAGTAAACTTATATATATCAATAAAAACGTCAAAGTAAAAAAAAATATATTCAATGAACAGCACCAAACACATCCCGATGACTGATCACGAAAAACAATATAAAGGACATTGGTCCGGTTGCATTACCCCATGTTACGTTACTTAAACGCTCTGAGCAGGTTTTAATAAACATATCAAGATGAGATTCCCATCATTTCAAACATTTCAATTTCACTTATTACACATTGAATGAAGGGATCAGTAAGAATATTGATAAAAAATTTACAAACGTGAACTTAACGGGGGAAAAAAAGTATTCTAGACCATATACAGTCAAACCTGTATTAACGTTCACCTCTATTAAGCAGCCACTCATCTTAGGCAGCCATATTCGCTGTTTGCCATTCTGTTGTTTTTTTCCAGAGCAATTTTACCTGTATTAAGCAACAACCTGTCTTAAAAGGCCACTTTTGTTCATTCCATTGACTGGCTGCTTAAGACAGGTTTGACTGTATATATATATAAATGTATTTTGGTGTACTGTTTTATCTCGTATGTATATTCTTTTGACTGCATATCCAATAACCAATCATTTAAGAAATGTCTAATTGTAACATATCCACACATGTAAAATATTGAATGAAAGAATTAATGAGAACATTACAAATATGAACTTTTTGGGAAAAGTGGTTTCAGCATCATACATATGTAAATGCATTTTATTTGTTGTTGTGTATGGGTATATTTCATTCTGAAAACCATAAAATCATTTAAGATATGTCTTATTGTAAAACCTTCATAGATATACACAATGATATGGCCATTGTATTGAATGGTTGAGGTCATTACAAACATAAAATACTTTAAGTATACTACGTTATACATAACTGGACAATAAGAGATGACACCGTGTGCACAGATGGTTGTTACGCAACTATTTATCAAAGTTCCTCTAATCGTTCTTAGGACCTGTTACCGCTGTTTTGTTTGTATTACAGCTGTGTTAATGTTAACTTCAAAGTCCACCTCTGTGACAGCTAGAAGTCAATTTCATTGATCATTCTCTTCTCAAGGCGATGACAAGATGTTTGAGATGTGATTATAAAGGACCGACATTTGATCCCAGGTAAACCTAGAATGTAAAAACACGCACATCAAACAGTCAGATGTTAGCGACGTCGGGTGTGCATTGCAAACCAGATTGGCAACTCACCTAATGTTCGCTATTTTATCTAGTTGATCCCATAGATCGTCGTTAGCCCCAATTATATATCCATCTATTTGCAAAAGGCATTTCTTTGGACAGTAAATATGAAAATATGAGTGTATACAATAACAAAGCTTAAAAGCATACAAAAGATATGGAAATGTTTTAAAAAACAATATCTTAATCTTTAACACGTTCTGTTTATGGGAACCTAATATATATATATATATATTTATATAAGTATATATATATATATATATTTATGGAGATAATTATTTGTGAATAACCAAGACATAAATGTACAGACCAGACTAAGGCAAGTGCGCCTAGCTACAATGCAAACCATAAATACAATATCAAGGCCTCTGCAAAACCATTAAATTTGGTGTCGACCATGACTTATATACTATGTAATTACATGCAACACATCTGGATAGGGTGGACAAATATACATACATGAACTGATAGCTTTATATGAATAGGATCCAGTTAAGGATTCATGACTACTCACATGCTATATAAAGGACAGATTTATAAACTCGTTGGATCATATAAGTACAGTGATGTCATATATACTTAATTTCATAAAGGGAGATAATTAAATTCACAACAACGGAATTTACGATTTTTGGGATCTTTTTCAGATGCTCATTCACAATGCATGATATATATATAGAGATAATTATTTGTGAATAACCAAGACATAAATGCACAAACCAGACTGCGGTGAGTGCGCCTAGCTACAATGCAAACCATAGATACAATATCAAGGCCTCTGCCAAACCAATAAACTTGGTGTCGACCATGACTTATATACTATGTAATTACATGCAACACATCTGGACAAGGTGGACAAATTTACATACATGAACTGATAGCTTTATATGAGTAGGATATTCATGGAGATATTCATTTCTGAACACATACTAAATCTACAGACCAGACTACGGTTGGCTAACTACAATGCAAACAAATGACACACGACTACAGAATCAGCTGGAAGTTTACTCGTTTCATCTAAATTCATATCTATCAGTCAGCAAATAGCTTTACAGCTGGTGTTTTATATTTGTACATCCGACACAAAATTAAGTTTCTTGTATCTTGTATCTCAAGAACGTTCGGCATCTACAGTTAATTTTGTATTTTTATATCATATATCATTAATGCATCAGTTACATATCAATATGTCCCATTTATCAATTTAATAAGCGCTGATCTTTTTGTATAGATAGTTTTTACTTTTTAACGAAAAGCTAGTGTTCAACAACTTTGCGTTGGTAACATGATCTATATGAAAACCTATGGACTGTACTGTATTACAAGTTTGTTAAAATAATTCGTTTTCAGGCTTTTTACTACTATCTAGAGTAAAATTGTGATTGGCATGATGTATTGTATGTATTTAAGATAATATTGTATATTTGTTCTGTGCTGTAAAAAATAAAATACATAATATATGTATATGGAAAGAATATGAAATATAACAATTTATTACAAAAAAACATGATCAAGTCCATCGCATGGCAGTGAGATCTGAACACGATAATTGGTCTGTTGCTTAAGAGAAAGTCACTGTTTCGTAAGTAATAGTAGAACGCATTTTTCATTCAGACTTTAAAAAACCTTGGGGACGTTTCAATAACGTTCGAAAGTTTACAAACGTCTTACTGTAAAATTTGAAGTTAAGAAAAAAGACCGGAAATTTATTTAGCGTGTCGCTTACTTATTTTACGAAATGTAAGCCTTATTATTAAAAGTATTCTTTCTCAAATTTGCTACGCAACTGAAACGTTCCTAGATGTCACAACTTGTTCCTACGAAATTCTAAGAACTTACGAAAGTTAGTGAAACGGGTCCCGCATTCAGAACGTATCTCAGACATAAACTCGTTAAAGTACACACTGTATAGAATAGGCGACAGACGTATATACAGAACACGTGCCAACAGAGTCACCGCCTTGCTCTGTAGCAAAACCTCTACTGGGGAGCTTATATCTGGTTAACGAGGACCTTCAACATCACTCTTACCCCTGTCGCCACATCATAAAACGGGACCGTACAATGAGAGCTGTCACCCGCTCTCGGGTGTTCTCTTACAGCTACAGCGGCATGCGCTTAAACCATCACATAACAAATCAAGGGTCTGGTCAATAATATTTTCACTTACTTTTTTTTTCTTTTTTTATTCAGTTTCAGACTCCAAAATGGAGTCCCATTTGTTTTCCCCGTCTCATGATGTATGCGGGGTCGAGGAGGAACAACCCCTCATACAGCTTACAATAAGTGCACGTATAAAAGAGAAATAATATCTACGATTGAAATTGTATGCTTTCACTTATTTTAATTAATACTTTGATAGTACCTCGTATCTTTTAAAATAAGTTACATTACGTATAATAAAATTCTCATATCGACATCATGTCCTCAAACTTGGCATAGTTTTTATCTTCCTTCATACATAACACACTTTGTGCTGATAAGATAAGCCGATCAGCACATTTCTAATTCCTGTCCAATCGTTATACAAAGAAAAAACAGAGATTAGTTTCTAATTAAATTTACACCATTTTATAATGGGTGCGTGTATTCTACCCAATACACGTTATCCTCAATTTGGAATTTGTTACAATACCTAACACGTATGTTATTTCTTTTTTAAGATAGTAAAAATATATTGTGGACATTGTCATTTTTTTAAAAAAAATGTTGCATACAATAAACGCTAAAATACAACCAATCAAATTAGCATGGCGTGTGAATAGTTATTAAAGATCGGCTCTCAGTACTTTTAAGTACTTTGATTTAATGACGGTTATATACTACTTGCACTAAAAATGGGTCCTATGTAATTTGGTTCGAAATATTTTTAAAATGAAATGAGCAGATACATTTCTACTATGGAAAAAAATACTTTAAAAACCTTTCTGTATGTGTGGACTGGATGGCATTTTACAACGAACATATAATGTATGGTGGTGTGACGTTAACAACAAAATTACTAGAATTGTTTAATTTAATGTTTAACAATTTATATGTCCAAACTTTCTTGAAAGAAGGTCTGATAAGTAACCTTACATAAAGGAGGTCGTTAGAGGAAGAATGATCGTAACAATTACCGTGATATAATTTTGTCATCTTCAATTCTCAAATTATTTGAACTCATTCTATTAAAACGTTTATAAAACCGCATAATAACTCCGATTCATGGTTTGCAAGGTGGTTTCGAAGAGAGATGGGGTGCACAATGGCCTCATTTTTGTTACGGGAGTGTAGTTTATACTGTAAACAAAATGGCAGTGAACAATACAGGTGCTTCCTTGATTCCTTGCTTAAGCTAAATATTCCACACAAACTATGGTCAATCGTTGCTGAAATGCACGAAGGCATGCTTAGTCGCGTATTTAATAAGGGGTTTACATCAGACTGGTTCCCTTTAATGTTGGGAACCAGACAAGGAGTGGTGTAATCTTAGTTTCTATATCTCATTTACATAAACGACCCCTTTGTGACGGTGGTGTTGGTTTTAAAAAAGGCAGCAATAACTGTTGTTAGACGTTGCGGTTACGACTGGAACAACAGCCTGGTGTAAACGTAATGATGGCTTTTACAGTACTAAACGTAATAATGACTTTGTCAAAATAACCCTTGGTGCAAGCAACAACTTGATGCAAACTGTCTTAAAAGACAATATAGACCGCTTTTCTGGAATTGTTTTTTATGCCTGTATTGGATGGGGCTCAAATATGCATCTACGTAAATCATACTATTTGAAGGATAGTATTGCTTAACACAATGACTTTTTAACCAATACTGTCTCTTACATGTCTTTACGTATATATTTTACATATGCATGTATACTAAACATCTATTTGATATATAATATACGAGTACGTATGTAAGAGCAGTTATGTTAAATATCTGAATAATGTTCCTATGTTAATTATAATTAGTATGTTGTATTAGTTTATAAATGTATGATGTATTAATATCTATGTAAAAGTATATTAACATTTTTCTTGCTGTAACAGAGTGAATAATTGTATAATATTGTCTTTGTGGATATTGTAAATTTGTATTGACGTGTTGTTGTATTCATGTTGAACTCTCCTATATGGTGGAAATAAAGAAGATATATGTTCTATTCAGTATCTTTAATATGGCAGAACATGTAATGTTTTCTCATGCATTTCTCATGTGTTTGTAGCTCAACCATGACATTTATACATGTGTGCATGAGTATGCATATGTAGATGTGTACATTTAAACTTGTGTGCATAAGTATGTATTCGTAGATGTGTGCATTTAAACTTGCGTGCATGAGTATGTTTTCGTAGATGTGTACATTTAAACTTGTGTGCATAAGTATGTTTTCGTAGATGTGTGCATTTAAACTTGTGTGCATGAGTATGTTTTCGTAGATGTGTACATTTAAACTTGTGTGCACAAGTATGTATTCGTAGATGTGTGCATTTAAACTTGTGTACATACGTACGTATTCGTAGATGTGTACATTTAAACTTGTTTGCATACGTATGTTTTCGTAGATGTGTGCATTTAAACTTGTGTGCATACGTATGTATTTGTAGATGTGTACATTTAAACTTGAATGCATAAGTATGTATTCGTAGATGTGTGCATTTAAACTTGTGTACATACGTACGTATTCGTAGATGTGTACATTTAAACTTGTTTGCATACGTATGTATTCGTAGATTTGTGCATTTAAACTTGTGTGCATACGTATGTTTTCGTAAATGTGTGCATTTAAACTTGTGTGCATGAGTATGTATTCGAAGATGTGAGCATTTGAACTTGTGTGCATACGTATGTTTTTGTAGATGTGTGCATTTAAACTTGTGTGCATACGTATGTATTCGTAGATGTGTACATTTAAACTTGTGTGCATGAGTATGTACTCGTAGATGTGTGCATTTAAACTTGTGTACATACGTATGTATTCGTAGATGTGTACATTTAAAATTGTGTGCATAAGTATTTATTCGTAGATGTGTACATTTAAACTTGTGTGCATACGTATGTTTTCGTAGATGTGAGCGTTTAAACTTTTGTGCATACGTATGTATTCGTAGATGTGTAAATTTAAACTTGTGTGCATAAGTATGTTTTCGTAGATGTGTGCATTTCAACTTGTTTACATACGTATGTATTCGTAGATGTGTACATTAAAACTTGTTTGCATACGTATGTTTTCGTAGATGTGTGCATTTAAACTTGTGTGCATACGTATGTATTCGTAGATGATTGCGTTTTAACTTGTGTGCATGAGTATGTATTCGTAGATGTGTGCATTTAAACTTGTGTGCATAAGTATGTATTCGTAGATGTGTACACTAAACTTGTGTGCATACGTATGTATTCGTAGATGTGTACATTTAAACTTGTGTGCATACGTATGTATTCATAGATGTGTACATTTAAACTTGTGTGCATAAGTATGTATTCGTAGATGTGTACATTTAAACTTGTGTGCATAAGTATATATTCGTAGATTTTTGGTCAAAATGAGACACGGTAGAGAAAAGCATTAAACGTTTCCCAAATATGTAATAAGTTGCTGTCCCATAGGCCACGTGACTCCCCGTTACTATTTATGGCAATGTTTATATCTATGTGAAAGACAAATGATTAAACCATCAAATGCTTGAATACTGTGATGAATGCATTTTCTCGAAATTAATTAAATAAATCAGCTATTGTTTTAGACTTAAAATTATTGTTGCTGTTGTTGTTGTTTTTTGTTCGCTACATGAGCTCGTTTTATGTCGTCTTTCCAAGCTTGCTTGGAAAATAATGCAATGCGACACAATGCAATGCGACACAATGTAATGCAATGCAACACAATGCAATGCGACACAATGTAATGCAATGCAACACAATGTAATGCAATGCAACACAATGCAATGCAACACAATGTAATGCAATGCAATACACGAAACGGCAAACGCAAACATAAACACAAGCACTAAATGTTACAATACAATACAATACAATTCAATACAACACAACACAACACAATACAACACAGGAGTAATGACCTCTTTACATTTAAGGCTTTTCCGACTACGGTTAGTACGTTTGACAGACTGGTCCACCGCTGGGTCATAAATCTTCTAGTGTTGGAAACGCTTCACGGTGTTGGTCATTCATAAAACACGATCAATCAGGCGCTTATACACTATACCTTAAACTATAATCTGCATTTATTTATCGTATTAAGCGATTATACCGCTGCAATGACATTGTATTATATGTGTTTAGCCATTCTTTCATCTCGCCGACATAAAAATAGACCACAGTAAACGATATGCTTCTCGCTCCATCAAGTGGAAGTGGTTACGTATGTGCAGTATGTGGAATTACAAAATTATTTAACAGTCAGTACTTACATTTTACCTCTACATTAATTTCATTTAAAAAAAATACGAGGATTAGTTGAAACATATAACATCTATATATCACAAATTAGCAAATGGGCCGGGATATCAGTTCCAATTAAAGCTGTTTCCGACAGAGTTTTTATGTTAGTACAACAAGGGCCATGTTTGACATGGTTAGTCCTCACGCCGAAGCAAATTCTTGCACTGTCCACTTCCTGTTAATGCTCTCTAGCATTGTATGCAGTTTCAAAACATTCACTTTAAAACTGTTCAAGGTATGCTCCACACAAGGGAAAATAACAAAGGGAAAAATAATTCTGCGAAGACAGAAGAAAGAGTAATGGTTCCTTCACACTGTACTTCCTCTCACTGTCCTCTATTATTGTGTGAAATATCAACTAAATCTCTTGAACATTTTTTGAGTTATGTTCCGGACTAGCATAATAAAATAAAAATGGAATACAAATGTAAAGACAGAATAAAGAGTTATGGTTCTTGTATACTGTACCTACTCCCAATGTCATACAATTGTGTGAAATATCAACTAAATCCCTTGAACACTGTTTTAGTTATGTTCCGGACAAGCATAATAAATTATAATAAAGGGAGATAATTAAACATTAAGCAAGGTAGAGCTATAGTTCTAGGACAGTGCGCATCTTCTCAATGTCCTCTATCGATGTGTGAAATATGAACCAAATCCTTTGTACAGTTCTTGAGTAATCTTTTTGACAAGTGTACTTGGAGTTATGCTCCCGACAAAAGTATAAATTTAATAAAGGGAGATAATTAAAAAAGTAAACAATGTAGAGTTATGTCTCTTGTATACTGCACTTCCTCTCAATGTCCTCTGTTATTGTGTGAAGATCCACAAAATCCCTTGCATACTGTTGGAGTTATGCTCCGAACAAGTAAGTTTAAATTATAATTAAAACAGTATTGAAGGTAGAGTTATGGTTCGTGTACACTGCACTTCCTCTCAAATTCTCTGTCATTGTGGAAAAATCAACAAAATGGCTTGAATAGTTTTGTAGTTATGCTCTGGACAAAAGTGTTACGGACGGACGGACGCACGGAGATCATTACCATATTCCCTTTCGCCTTAGGCGCGGGGATAAATATTGATAAATATGAATATACAATACATGTGACATTTTTTTAATATGTAAGAATTATTTGATGTAAGTAGCCAAGTAGTAAATATCATGTATAAGATCTTACCTATTAATTAATAACGATTCTTTTTAATTCATCTTTCATACTTGTAAATTGATTATATAAAAAACTAAACACTTCTCTATATCAAATTTCACCCTTTGAGAAATCTTTCATATTAGCAGGATGAATGGACCTTTTACTTTCTCTCTCCAACCTCAAAAATATGAAACGCTTATTCATTTTAACACGCATGAAGATAAATGGTAAATTTATATTTATGCATATAATATTTTTCCGTTTCAACTTTCATTATATCACGCTGTCGTATCGGTACTCAAATAACAGGTTGTAGAATTGCAGAAACTGACATAAGTATGATGTCAGTCGATCCACCCACGTATCCCTGAATATCCGCGTATCTTCAACCACAAAAGCCATCAACACCAACATTATATAAACTTGATCAGAAGTCTGAAATCCTTACCACAACCTCCCACATTTGATAGACCAAAGAACGGACCTACCTTTCCAGCTTGGGTCTGTCACATGAGAATGTTGATTGATCCGGAAGTTGAATGAAAGCATACGTAAATGCGTACCTACCTACCTACCTACCTACCTACCTACCTACCTACCTACCTACCTACCTACCTACCTACCTACCTACCTACCTACCTACCTACCTACCTACCTACCTACCTACCTACCTACCTACCTACCTACCTATATATACCTGTACCTACATATATCTACAAGTACCTATCTACCTGCCGACATACCTACATATGTCCCTACCTACCTATCTATCTACCTATGCAGCCACCAACCTACTCACCTGCCTGCCTGAGCATCCATCCACCCACCTATCCACCTACCAACCTACCCACGTACCCACCTATCCACCTACCAACCTACCCACCCACCCACCTATCCACCTAGAATTTTTTTTACATTATCATTGAGGTTTAACACCATTTTCAAAACATTTCAGGTTATATATACTGAATATCCAGTTTTTACTTGTGGTGGTAAACCTCAGGATGAAAAAGAGTATAACAACATTCATTCCGCAAGTTACTGGTAAACTTTCTCACATGAAGTTTTTGGACCTACGGGACTCGAACCTACGATCTTAGCGGTGAGAGGTAAGTGATCTTGAGACGGCACCTTAAATCACTCGATGACGGAGGACCCTAAAACGTGAAATGAACACAATTTAGAAAGAAATGGGGTATTCACTACTCGTTGTGAAAACGTATAAAGAATTGTTCTTTTAAACTGACGCCTATAAAGTCCCACAAGGAGAAAAATGAAAAGTGAGCATATAATAGCAATAGGTTTGCCATTATCCAATTGACCCACGGTGTCTAGAAACAGCACTTATCTGAAGGACCAACTTGGCGTAAGACATGTGCAACTAGGTAAACTCAGTATTTCGATGATAAAAAAATCTTAATCTGCTCGCAGGGGTGTTCAAAGCATTAGTATTTTAAACTTTCGTCACATACAAACTGTTCGTATTGGCATCTGAAGTATTTCATTAAGTTTTTAACTAAAACCTTCAATATTATTTGACACATTTAAATGGGTGGGTCAAATATGTTCTGTGCTCACATCACGGGTTACTTAATATATGGACGGAAGAAGGTAAGTCTAACGCGAGTCAATAATCAAAGCATGAATTAATTTAATGAATGAATGAATGGATGGATGGATGGATGGATGGATGGATGGATGGATGGATGGATGGATGGATGGATGGATGGATGGATGGATGGATGGATGGATGGATGGATGGATGTTCTAACAAAGGGGTATTTAAGTGACTTCTGTTCGCCCTGCTGATTATCTGTGTGGCTAACTGTGGCTAATTGTGGCTAATTATTAGCCACATAAAGGCATTTGTTTTAGGCACATCATTATTTTTAAATGTTTTTCAACCGTCCAAAAAATTACTCACCCCAAACCTTAGACACTTAAAAATCCATTCATGTGTGTGGACGGTCTAGTGGATGGTATTTTTTTTTTTATAAAAAGCACAAACATTTTCTACATATTAATATCCTGGTGACCACAACTTAAAGATCTAACCCTACTCACAATAAACAAGAAATGAAATTTGGTTTAAAAGAATAAAAGAAAAGGCAATAAAAATGATAACTCCACACTGGCACTCTGTACAGACAATAAGAATTTTTGGGGGGTATTATCTAACCCCGCAACGACACTGTACGACCAACAAGAATGGTGGGGGTAATATTTAACCACACAATACAGACAATTACAACTGAGGGGTAATATCTAATCCCCACAATAACACTCTGTACAGACAATAACAACTGAGGGGTAATATCTAACTCCTTAATGGCACCCTGTACGGACAATAAAAATGGTGGGGTAATATTTAACACCACAATAGCACTCTGTACAGACACTAACAACTGTGGGGTAATATTTAATCCAACAATAACACTCTGTACAGACAATAACAACTGTGAGGTAAAATCTAACCCCTTAATGGCACCCTGTACGGACAATAAAAATGGTGGGGTAATATTTAACACCACAATAGCACTCTGTACAGACACTAAAAACTGTGGGGTAATATCTAACCCCGCAATGGCATCCTGTATGGATAAATAAGAATGGTGGGGGTAATATTTAACACCACAATAACACTCTGTACAGACAATAAGTATTGTGGTGTAATATTTAACCCTAATGATGGCACTCTGTACAGACAACAAGAATTGTGGGATAATATCTAAATCCCCGCAATGGCACTCTGTGCAGACGACAGGAATTGTGGGGTAATATTTAACTCCCACAATGGCACTCTGTACAGACAACAATAATTGTGGGGTGTAATATTTAACTCCCGAAATGACACTCTGTACAGACAAATGGAACTGTGGGGGTAATATCTAACCACGTAATGGCACTCTGTACAGACAATAAAAACTGTGGTGTATATTTAACCCGACAATGTCACTCTGTACAGACAATAAAAACTGTGATGTATATTTAACCCGACAATGTCACTCTGTACAGACAATAAAAACTGTGGTGTATATTTAACCCGACAATGTCACTCTGTACAGACAATAAAAACTGTGGTGTATATTTAACCCGACAATGTCACTCTTTACAGACACTAACAACTGTGGGGTAATATCTAACCCCGCAATGGCACTATTTACAGACACTAACAACTGTGGGGTAATATCTAGCCCCGCAATGGCACTCTTTACAGACACTAACAACTGTGGGGTAATATCTAACCCCGCAATGGCACTATTTACAGACACTAACAACTGCTGGATATTATTTAACCCCACTATGGCATTCTGTACAGACAATAACAACTGTGGGGTAATATCTAACCCCGCAATGGCATTCTGTACAGACACTAACAACTTTGGAGTAATATATATCCCACGCAATGGCACTCTGTACGGCCAATAAGAATTGGGTATGGTGGGGGTAATATGTAACCCGCGCAATGGCACTCTGTACAGACAACAAGAATTGTGGCGTAATATCTAACTCCCGAAATGACACTCTGTTCGGCCAACAAGAATTGTGGTTATGGTGGGGGTAATATCTATTTTAAACCCCACAATAACACTCTGTACAGACAATAACAACTCTGGGGGTAAAATCTAACCCCACAAGGTCATTCTGTACAAACAATTAGAACTGTGGGGTAATATCTCATCGCGCAATAACACTCTGCATGGACAGTAATAATTGTGGAGTTACCATTCAACCCCACAATGTCACTCTGTACAGTCAATTAGAACTGTGGGGTAATATCTAACCCCACAATAACATCCTGTACGGACAATAAGAATTGTGGGGGTACCATTTAACCCCACAATGTCACTCTGTATAGACAATAAGATGTATGGAGTTACCATTCAACCACACAATGACACTCTGTACAGACAATAAGAACCGTGGGGATGAGTCGGTAATATTTAACCACATAATGGCACTCTGTACAGACAATAAGAATCGTGGGGGTGGGGTGGTAATATTTAACCACACAAAGGTACTCTGTACAGACAATAAGAATCGTGGGGTGGGGGTGGTAACATTTAACCACACAATGGCACTCTGTACAGACAATAAGAATCGTGGGGTCGGGTGGTATTATTTAACCACACAATGGCACTCTTTACAGACATTAAGAACCGTGGGGGTGAGTCGGTAATATTTAACCACACAATGGTACTCTGCACAGACAATAAGAATCGTGGGGGTGGGGTGGTAACATTTAACCACACAATGGCACTCTGTACAGAAAATAACTATATTATGTGCGTCTCCCACGGACGGGCGATATGTTGAATAATTATTATTATTTGTATATGTCGGGATGTCTCTGGTCATGGCTTATGTATAAAAAAAACTCTAATCTGAAAGATAATTGTGTATATAGCAGCAATATATGATTGATACCGACAACTAAAGAAAGTAAGTAGCACGAGTTGTAATCGATTGATTGATTGAATATTTAGCGTCATTTTCGTGCCATCGAGGGCTAACAGACGAACAGTTAACCTAACCACTGTTTCCTGGGATCCTGAAAGGTTAACCAGTACTCGAGCACACCCCATCTCCGCAAGTAACTGATAACTTTCCCACTTGAATCAGCGGCGAGAGACAAATGATAATGAGACACAATGTCGTATATCAATTATCACTGAGACAGTTGCCGGGCGGGAATTCGAACTAACGACCCCTGAATGATAGTCAGACGAGCTACCAACTGAGCTAATCGGGCCCGGTAGCACGACTTGTTAACTCGTGTACACATTTATTCACACCACACCTGCTTCTTAAAATGTCTGACAAATACGCATGCTCCCCCCCCCCCAAAGTACCCCCCCCCCCCCCCCCCCCCCAGTAACAAACATGATACTGGAGAAAATTCGACGATATAATAGTCGTTCATAAGTTGAAGCTGAAGTATCACGTAATTTGCATTATCTTCTAGTGAATACTATAAACATGTGTTATCATACAAAATTTGTATATTAACTGCAGCCTTGTTAACTAATGTTATCTTGTCTGTCGTCTTCCTTTGTTGATATGTCATATTTCGGTTAAATCAAAAACTAAATACATCACAATACACCCGTTTATCCACACAGTCCGACCATTACAAAATTATTTTCATTTAGTTTTTACTAATTTATTTTAACTTGATATTGCGAAATAAGCTGAGAGCTCATATGACCCGCACTCAGTCCGATTATGGGAAGAACAATTATAACTGAGTGTATTTTGGAGGTCATCAGGTCGAGCTGGGGCCAAGAGCACCATTTATCGTAAGTGACCAGCACACTATCCACCACACCACCGCTCTGTTTTCATTTGTTTTATCCTATATTTAATCGCACACCTAACGACCCGTTTCATTCATTTATACTTTAAAGTTTATAAGATATGTACACATAATGTAAACGCGTTGTGTTTAATTTCATTTTACCAGGTTAAGGCAGAGTTATCATCGCTTATAATCAAACTTCAAACGAACGCCGACACTGTTTACAATATGTACTGCTTCGATAGTCGATTTTCTCGCTGTCCAATCACATGAGAGTGAGTGACTAGTTTGCTTTGACTGATTGGTTATTTGTGTTTTTGACGTTAATAACTGTATTACAACCGTAATTAAGGCATGTGGTATTATTTTCGTGAACTAACACGTGACAAAAAGCTACTTTTTTTTTTAAAAAAGCAACGAAAGGCATAAATTATTGTTAACACAGGAACTATATATATAGTGGTATTACGGCGACAGTGTCATTAAGGATTAGTCTTTCAGATGGGATGCACGTTCATCAATGAAATTTGAAAAGAATACGCTAGGTTAGCTTATATCACGTTTTAGCGGAATGCGAAATACAAACCAGTGATTTCATATCAAGTTTCGGGTAAATAATTAACCTTAAGCGTAACTTTACGAAATTAATTGATAAGTTTCTTTGAAGTTGATGTAAACAAAGGAGAGAGATAAACCGTTTGTTTGAATATTTCAACAAGACAAGAAATATCTTCATGACACAAAATATTTACTTTTGTGCTTAAACTTTCAGATGGTTTAAAAGCAAAGGGAAGATCGCCTTGTCTATTTTTATCTTTATCTAAAAAACTTAAAAAAAAAACAATAAGTGTTATCGACTGAATAATGTAATAGTCAATAGACGGCTAGGGTTGAACACTAGTGACAACGTTTAAGGTATTAACAAAAATGTGTTAAATTGAAAAGAAAAATGTACATCACATTTTCGTGTTTAAAGCGAAATAAATCCACAAACATGACACGGACGTTAGTGTGGTACCTGTCCTTGGTATTGTCAGAATTGTGCTTGTTTTTACGAACAACAAACGGGTCGTTGCAATATATAGAAAATAGTTCGGAAAGACGTGATAGTTTTGAACAGTATAATACCCGAGAGGAAAAGTGGTCGGATGCAGCGTACAAATACATTCATCAGTTAGACTGTTCCGACAATAATGCCGCGTATTTCACCACAAAGCGAGAGTGCAAGGAACTAGTGTCAATACAGCGTTCTCGTATGAACATATATATAGCATCACCGTCCATGTTTGGATATAAATATAAATCATTTCTTCCCGACGAGCCTTTATCACGGTCGGACAGTCACGACGCCGTCGTTGTCGTGGATCCGTACCCATTGGCAAATTTTGGACATCTTGTTGTAGTGTTTTATGTAGACAATAATATTAATCCAAGTGATTGCTTTCAAAAAGAAGGGCTCAATTTAGGTGAGTTATATAATACGCAGTTTTGTTTACAGGTTCAATTAATTTCGTATATGTCATACACAGTTCTATTTACAGGTTTAATTAATTACGTATATGCCATACACAGTTCTGTTTGCAGTTTACAGATTAAATTAATTCCGTATATACCATACATAGTTTTGTTTACAGGTTCAATTAATGCTGTATTTATCATGCACTGTTCTGTTTTGTGGGTTCAGTTAATTACCTATATATCACACACAGATCTGTTTTACAGGTTCAGTTAATTCCACATTTATTATACACAGTACTGTTTTACAGGTTCAGTTTACAGGTTCAATTAATGCTGTATTAATCATACACATTTCTGTTTTGCGGGTTCAGTTAATTCCGTATTTATCATACACAATTCTGTTTCAATTAATTTCCTACATACCATACGACGTTGTTTTACAGATTCAATTAATTACGTATATATCAAACAAAGTTCTGTTTTACAGGTTCAGTAATTTTTTGAAAATAAATCTACTCATTTACGAGATTTGCACTCTTCTGGAGGGTCGTTGATGATTTTAGATATTTGCGGGGGCGGGCTCTTTCGTGAGGATGTGTGTTTATACGTTTGATAGATCGACTGGTATGTTGTCGTCAATTGCGCAGAAACGAAAACCGGTCTAATATCACCTGTTTCGCCACTATATAGTTCGAAATGACTTTCCTTCTGAAATAAATTTGTCCAAATGTGCAATGCACAATGTTTAAATTTCATTTCCCGAAATATTTTAATATATTGTATGTTCTCTGAAGTCCTCATGCGCGCTTTTAATGCAACGATAACACGCTTTATTCAACTTTGGCATGACCGAAACAAAGTTGTTTTTCCAAAAGTAGCCTGGCATGAGTTGGCCGACAGATTCAAAACGTCATGCATTGAACCAAAAAGTTCTAATCCGTGCATTAAATTAATTGACTAAAATGCAGCTATTATACGCAGCTATTAAAAACAACTATAAAACAAATATTTAAGTGTGGTGAATCTTTTTACGTGTAGGTACAGTACGCATGTGTACATAGGTGTAATGTATACCCACAATATACATCGTATTTTGTTTTTTTCGGCAATCCAGATTATGGTGTATTTAACAGCACGCCTGCCGTTTATTGCTTTTTAGCATGTCCGGTAACACCGTGAACGGTGCCAGTTGTTTACCTCTAACCGAAGACTTTATTGCGATATTTAAGTGAAATAATAGTCAAGACGTTTTGAACGGAAATGTCTATTAATCATTTGTCAGGAACGAACGAACTGAAGCAACTGGTTTTTTTTGGCAATTATTTAGAATAAGACCGACCAGGTGTCCGTACTGAAACAAATGCCCACTCCTTTCCGGTAATAGTCTGTACGCTGCACGGCCTAGCATTACATATGCAGTTTCTTTCAGTCATAGGGCCAGTCCTTTGACAAATAAAGATTAAAGGACTTAACAGCGAAATAAGCGGATTTAACAAAATATTCACCACATTTAATAAATAAAACAATCAAACATCAAAGGGGGGTGAAATGCTGACGGCGCCTACAGGAAAGGTAGTGTATTTGAGCAGATCGGTGGTTAGTTTATAGACGTTTTATGCGCCTAAACTAATTACAAATACATTGTTTGAATTTATAGCGAACCAGGTAGCGAGGCTGCATACTTTTCTAATAACGTTGCTCGTATGTCTCTTCGCTATACCGAGATGCCCTTTTTTGCTATTGGAGACTGAGTCGTAAATTAATATCAACTAGGTATTAGAGGGATACTAAATTTTTATTTATGGCAGACAGGCGAAAGATGTTGAGCCCGATAACACTTTAACACCCGTTTTAAATTTAGTCACGGGTCTTGATTTGGAGAATATACAGAGATATAAAATTATGTTTATAAGAAAAGAATTTAAGGATTTTTTTTAAAAAAAAAAGAGAATACACAGGTGCATCGACTTTGTGATGATAGATATATTTTATATTATAATATAAGTGAGATTAAAGATACTGTATAAATTCCTCAGATATATGAGTTTGTTAAAGTTTGAAGCTGGAAGACGGTAAAGAATTATAAGCTTACCTTCAGTGATTTTTTGTAAAAACATGAACATGCTTATCTAAAGACTCTCTCGGTTAAAGCAAATCATAATACTATATTTAATAGACACATGCAGATGTTCAAAATGTCAATCTGAATATTGTGTGGAAAACTTGTATATTAATTTAGTTTAAATTTATTTGTTGTTAATGTCGTTGTTGTTGTTGTTGTTTATTTTTTTAAGACTGTTCTAAAGCAGCAGTGTGTCATAGCGCTTTTTGTCCGCAGCACGCTTGGCTGCAGCACGTTTTGTCCGCTGCACCTTTTGTCCGCAGCACCTTTTGCCCGCAGCATGTTTTGGCTACAGCACGTTTTGTCCGCAACATCTTTTGCCCGCAGCAAGTTTTATCTGCAGGATCTTTTGTCCTCAGCATTTTTTGTCCGCAGAAACATTAGATATGCGTGACTTTAGACTTAAGTCCACACATGGGCAAACATTTTCATTGTACTAAACCTTCTGCTGAAAAAAGGCGTTATGTGGACAAAGGTTTTCTTTATTCTAATTTGTCTGCGGACAAAAGGTGTCATGCGTGCAAAAGTCAACGAATTTCTATCTTTCTGCGGACGAAAAGCGCGAAGTGGACAAAGAGTGTCAAGCAGCAGAGCATTATCAAAGACGGCAAATTCTCTGTCTGGCTTCACGACAGTTGAAAGATGAATGAACAGTAAACACTGCGATACAAAAATATACGTTTGATGTCGATAGGTTACGCTGCAAAATGACGGCGTTTCTGTTCAGATATTTCTTCAAAGAAAACTCAGTTATCGTTTCTTGGCTGACTGGTCTGAGGTGCTAACGACCATTTACATATTTTAGGTCGTGGATTCAAGCCCAACTCGGTTCAAAAACTTTTAAGTGTGAACGTTTACCAGTTACTTGCGGAAGGACAATGATTCTACCCCGACTAATGTTGAGGTATTCCGCCGCACCAGTAACATTGAATACGCAATACCTGTTATGCATTGAAACTCCTGCTTCAGAGATAGTGTTTAAAGCGAGTATGCTTTCTTGGGTTTTATGATAAAAAAATGTATGCCAGAGAAGATTTTTTCACTCTGAACACTTTGTACGACATATACTTAATGTGTTTAGCAATTTGTTAAACCTCAATGTGAGTCTTAAGAAAATATACTCTTTTATAACCAAATGGACTTGTATATAATTCCTTGATAACCATTCCCGAGTAGCAAATTTCACTTTCGTCTCGTGCCGTTTTACTTAGTCTCGTACTTCTGCGTATAAGCGCCAGAACGTACTTGCTGATGAAAATATTTGAGTACTGGTTCACCTTCCAGAAAAGAACGGTTAGTTTAACCGATCGTCTGTTAGCCCTCGATGGTGGTAAATAGTCAAACATACAATTTGAAACAAAAATATAACCCATCCCAAGGAGTTGGTCAGAACCAACTTGCAGATTTTGACAAATGTTGTAATGCCAGTGTGTGCTAAAGGCATGTTCCATTTATCTCCATTAACAGATTAAATCAACCGAGGCTGACCTTTTTCTTGTCTTGTCCGCGTTCTGTGTTTCCAAGGGGACCCGTGCTTAGATACTGTTTACTTTCGTATGTTTCTGATGTACTTGTACTAAAATTATTTATTTTACATCGATTGTGGAACAAATTCTTACAAATCACACTCGACGTCTTCCTAGGTAGAACCAGTACAAAGCACATATGTGGGTAACGCGTCTTGCTCAAGGACACCACAAATACCCATGGCGGAGGATCGAACACACGACCCCCCCCCCCCCCCCCCCCTCCCCTATCATGGATTCGATGCTCTTCCACTGGACCACTATGTCTCTATCATAATTCTCTATATCATATCATAATGATTTTGTAAGGACCAACATGTAGGAGTTGGGAAAAAAAACGTTTAAAACTGCAGCTCCTGCATTATAAACACGCCATCACGATCTGATTTAAAATGCGCACGTGTTGATAAATTAAACTTCCGCAAACAGGAATCTGGTTCGCAATCTAGCCGTGTGTTTTGATTAATCGGAGGAGGTTTTATTGTATAAAAAATATCAAGTTTACATGCAATGTGCGCGGTAATGGACGATAAATATAAAACTTATTAAACTGTTTTCTGACTTTTATCGTTATCAATATTTACCAGGTTATTTGTTTTTGTGCCATTTGCATAATGCAGAGGGGTTTTAATCTACAATGTTTTGTTGATCCATTTTTTTTTTTATTTTTCAATTATCAATTCTTGTTTTAATATTAAAATATTTTATTGATGGTTTCCGACCGTTCTGACAGGTGAACTCTAATATAGAACATTGCTGAAAAGTCCGTACTAGCGGGCGTTATATTTTGTTGTTTTTGTTTTGTTTTTTTTCTTTATTTTTTTCTAGGGTTTGGTTTAACGCCTTTTTCAGCACATTTTTGGTTATATATGGTTTACCCACTTTTCAAATGAGCGAATAACCTCTTGAACGTATTGTGGCGAAAACCATATAGGACCATACTCGGCGTCTACGGCGTCTCGTCCAATATGGTTTTCACCACAAAACATACTCGTACAATATATTCCCATATTGTACAAAAAAATGTAAAATAACCTTATAATATCGAATAATTAAAATGTAAAACTTTGAATGATACTTAGCCATCGTGTTATATTGTAAATGATCGTTTAAAAAATGGTGATCCGTGAACGGCCAGACCCTTTCTGCATTAATTTTATGTAATCCAATAGGTATCGTGTATTCGGACCGATTCCAGTACAATGGAATGCACTTAATCAAAAAACAAGTGACTTAATTACCTGTTTATAAGGCCATTATAAACTAATTTCTATATTATCATCCAATTTTTTTCTTAAAAACGGGGAGAGCGGGAGGATTTTTTTTTTTTTTTTTATTATTTTTTATTTTTATTTTTATTTTATTTTTTGAAAATAAAAAGGCTCAGGGCAGCATGAAAATTAGGGGGCGGGCTGGGATGATAATCTAGTAATTAATTTAATATGGCCTAATTATGCCTGTGTTAAAACGGATCGTGAAATATATGAGTTACCATTCAGAATACATTCTCACTTACTCTGCTCACGCCTAATATGTGAATGTTTGTGGCACGGTAGGTACTCTAGAATATTTTTTTTTTACGTTTTAATTTGATTCATGCTCAGTTTAGTAGAACATTAAAAAAAATCTCTAGTACGATTAGTGTTTATCCGCTACATGCACATGTGTATACGATATCAATCTTAGTCTAAGGCTGTTCTTTAAAAAATGTTTGTTTGCTGTACTCCTTACCACAAACTCAAATTGCAGCTATCCAAAAAAAGTATGACTTTCAAAGAGTTAAACTATTTTCATCTTTCTGACTATTTTTTTTTCTTCAAAATTAACATTAAATAATCAGAATCTGGCTAAAAAGAATGGCTTATACGTTTAAGGATACACAAAGCTGAGTTGCATCTGTATATAAAGTCAATTAAAAATAGTGGGGTCGTATACAGTCGTAGCTTTATCAAAGTCTGACTGCTGTGTATCAAGAAAAAGAAAAATGCAAGTCTTTATATCGTCGACGCAGTTAAAGATGTCAAATTTATGGGCCGTGTGACTCCTTCTTGTGATTGTCACATTTTATTTTTTTAACACCGTTTGCGTCGCTAATCACCCGTCCACGGTGAAACCACACTTCAAAGGAGTTTACTATGTATTTATTCAGCGAAACCACATGGACAGAGAAGATGATAGACGGCGGGTCCTCTTTAGAGAGCAGAAAATCTCATCGGTCGATTAAACTGCAATCTTTAACGTACTGTCACTCCGTTTTTCACAAATGTTGGCCACAACTGTGTAAACAAACAGAACAACGCTGTTATGTACGTCCTCACCAAACATCAAAGGGTGTCCGTTAAGTGATAAAGCTCGTCTCGTACATAACCATCTATCTCCGTATGATATTAAACCGTTTACTGCAGTTACACAGCTTACTTAAATATACCACAACTTACCACTTCTGTATACTATTTTGATATTCAGAAAATGGTCCTCCGTGGCCGAGGTGGTCCTAGGCGTCGTGGCAATATCACTTACATCACTAAGGGCGTAGGTTCGAGTCGCGCTCGCTCTAAAAACTATAATTGGAAGGTTTGCCAGTTACTTGCGGAAGGACGATGGTTCTACTCAGATTCATTCTGAGGCATTCCTCCGCCAATAAAACTGGATTTGCCATATATGACCTGAAATGTGTTGAACCCTTATACAAAAAAAAATAAAAATAAAACAAAATTAAAGCTTTCATAAACATTCAGAAAAATTAATTTAATAAACTGCATGGATTCTTTCAATGTTGCTGTCGAAAGCCACTTGCTTGGCACTTGGTATTCAAATGTGTCTGTGATATTCATTCTTTAATATAAATTTTGAGCCAGATTTTTTGGATGGTCTCACCCTCAATACCATATTTTTGTGTTTTACCACATTTTTATCTCAATATTTCCTTACTTATTATTTTAATTAAGTAGTCCCATTACTGTGATGTCACTTAATGTAAGCCTTATATTGGTTAAGATATGTAATCTTCATTAGGCATCTCCGTGTCACGCCATCAGTAGCAAGGACCACAATGGAAACAGTAGTCGGTGTGATTCTCCTATTCTTGTTATCTTTGGTATTGAGGTGCATGGTATGACAGAATGCTCATGAATGTTTATTTCATTTTTAACTATACAACATGAATGTACATCTTGGATAGCGAAATAAAATTTAACCCTTTACTTCATATAGACGCCTTTGGATAGCTCTAATATAGAAGGCTTTTGAAATATTGGGTTAATTATGTTTATATTAACTGACAGAGAGGAAAACAGTGCAGGAAGTGTTCAGATTGCTCGTTACTTGACCATTATGGTAAGCCATTATTTAAGCTGTTATTGTTTTTTTATCTGTTTTATTAAAATGAAATACATATCAGTATGTAATCTATTTAAGACCTTAATATCGTTTTCTTTTTTGGAAAGGGGCATTATAGTTTTGGAACAAAAAGTGCTAAATGTATTTTAGTTGCATTACATTTTTTCGACATGTCTGAAAAAAAAAAACAATATCAATTTGTATTTTTTTTTCACAATTCCATATGGTTATGCGTTTAAAGGTGCAATGATAGTTTTGAGGAATCAACAAGAAAAAAGTACAGATGGATCCCTTGAAAGCATAAAAACGGAATCAAATTAAAGTTACAGTTTCGGTTTTAAACGTTCTTTTATAATCTCAGACGAATCTGATGAGTCCTAGAAAACGAAAACAACATTTGAGAAAGTCCTTGATGTGTATAACAGTTGTATGGCTTTCATTGATTTTTTTCTACTACTATATAATATTTTGATACCCCTTGCCTTTAATACCTGTTTGCTAATTAGATTAAATAAACGTTAACAGATTACGGGTTTGATAATCTGTAAATAGTATTTATTATATGCAAAATCATGTGCTACAATAATGGTATTAATAGTGTGTATGCGGTTATTTGCCTACTTTTAATCGGTTTTGGTGCCAATAGTTTGAAATTACGTGTGAAAGCAAAATATCAATTTAAGAAGTCACGTACTAGTCATATATGTGAATACACCTGTGCGTATACTCCTGGCCAAAAACGGTGCTCGCCCTTGGCAGCACAAACTCGAAATCAAATGAAAAAGGACAGTTTCGGTTTTGTTGACAAACTTGTTTTATTTTAAATATATCTGAAGTAGACCTTTTAAGTTGTAATATTATAATAAATTCACATTGTAATTTTGAAACCGACTCATTTCACTATACCATTGAATATTTTACTAGACCGTTGCTTCATATTGAATATTTCGATAGACCGTTGTTTCATACCAAACATTTCACTAAACCGTTGTTTCATATTGAACATTCCACTTAACTGTTGTTTCATATTGAACATTTCACTAAACCGTTGCTTCATATTGAACATTTCACTAGACCATTGTTTCATATTTAACATTTCACTTGACCATTGTTTCATATTGAACATTTCACTAAACCGTTGCTTCATATTAAACATTTTACTAGACCAATGTTTCATATTGAACATTTCACTAGACCAATGTTTCATACTGAACATTTCACTAAACCGTTGTTTCATATTGAACATTTTACTAGACCAATGTTTCATACTGAACATTTCACTAAACTCTTGTTTCATATTGAACATTTCACTAAACCGTTGTTTCATATTGAACATTTCACTAAGCCGTTGCTTCATATTGAACATTTCACTAAACCGTTGTTTCATATTGAACATTTTACTAGACCAATGTTTCATACTGAACATTTCACTAAACCGTTGCTTCATATTGAACATTCCACTTGACCATTGTTTCATATTGAACATTTCACTAAAGCGTTGCTTCATATTGTACATTTTACTAGACCATTGTTTCAAACTGAACATTTCACTAAACCATTGTTTCATATTGAACATTTTACTAGACCAATGTTTCATACTGAACATTTCACTAAACCCTTGTTTCATATTGAACATTTCACTAAACCGTTGTTTCATATTGAACATTTCACTAAGCCGTTGCTTCATATTGAACATTTCACTAAACCGTTGTTTCATACTGAACATTTCACTAAACCGTTGCTTCATATTGTACATTTCACTAAACCGTTGCTTCATATTGAACATTCCACTTGACCATTGTTTCATATCGAACATTTCACTAAAGCGTTGCTTCATATTGTACATATTACTAGACCAATGTTTCATATTGAACATTTCACTAGACCAATGTTTCATACCGAATATTTCACTAAACCGTTGTTTCATATTGAACATTTTACTAGACCAATGTTTCAAACTGAACATTTCACTAGACCAATGTTTCATACTGAACATTTCACTAAACCGTTGCTTCATATTGAACATTTTACTAGACCAATGTTTCATACTGAACATTTCACTAGACCAATGTTTCATACTGAACATTTCACTAAACCGTTGCTTCATATTGAACATTTTACTAGACCAATGTTTCATACTGAACATTTCACTAGACCAATGTTTCATACTGAACATTGCACTAAACCGTTGTTTCATATTGAACATTTCACTAAACCGTTGCTTCATATTGAACATTTCACTAGACCATTGATTAATTTTGAACATTTCATTTGACCATTGCTTCATATTGAACATTTAACTTGACCATTGTTTCATATTGAACATTTCACTGGACCATTGATTGATGGATTGAATGAATATCTATCGTAATTTTTTTATGCCATCGAGGGCTAACAAACGATCAGTTAACCAAACCTCTATTTCCTGGTATTCTGAAATGTTAACCAGTACCCGAGTTTACCCCATCTTCGCAATCACTGATAACTTCCCCACTTAAATCAGCGGTGAGAGACGAATGATTATGAGACATGTAGTATTTTACCTTACATTGTAGTGTAGTATTTTACCTTAAATGTAGTATTTTACCAAGCTAAAAAAATGTCTAAAATTTATTATCACCGAGGTAAGGTAAGAACGTGCAAACCATTACAGAACACCTTGAATATGTTTGAAGTTCTAAATCAATATAAGAGGGCTGATCATTATATTCGTGGTCAAATCTCATAAAATAAAAAGGAAAATGTTAGATATACTTGAAGTTTTCCATGTGTTAAATCTAAATTAACTGCAAATTGTACAATTTGATGGAAATATATAGCAATATAAAATAGTTACATACATTTCAATACAGCTATAATACTTAAATTGTACAAAATAGCAGCGGTGTACTTACTTGCACAAATGCTGATTTTATTAGATTTGTACACGAATTTAGTGATCATCCCTCTTAAATATTTCTACAAAATTTGGATTACTGAGTGATGCTAATCTAATGGTGGTTCCACGAAACTATAGGATTGACGGAAGTCTTGTCTCTGGACAGATTAACTTTCCTTTTATATTTAAAAGTTCTTTCTTTAATCTTTGCCACCCCTTGTAAATTAAAACGAAATTACAAGCAATGTAATCTAATAATCTAATCAAATTGTTAAATGATAACGCATAGACGCAAGTACTTATCCTTGTAATGTGGTATGAACTGTGATTAGCTATGTCTATATAGATAGCAAACTTCGTTTACAGTAAGCCAAGTGTCAAATTTACTTCAAGATATACAGTATATGGTAATCTACTTGGTATTGTACAAACGCTATATCATTTTCTACTTTAGCAAATTTTCTTTATAGCCGGTGTTAATTCATGTTTCCGGCACTGGGCACTGGCTTGATATTCGTGTTGTATGTGTGCGTGTGTGTGTGATGCGTGCGTGCGTGCGTGCGTGCAGTGCGTGTGATACGTTTTACTATCTGACGGCGACTGTTTCTTTTCATTGTAACGTATGCATCTGGAAAAAAATGTATGTTGAGGTACCTGTACTTTGTTCAGTCAAACCTGTCTTCAGCAGCCATTCCATTGAAGAAGAAAAGTGACATTTTAAGACAGGTTGATGTTAAATACAGGTTAATTTGCTCTGAAAGCATATACATGGGAAATAAAAATGTGGCTGCTTAAGACAAGTGACTGCTTAATAGAGGTGACCGCTTTTACAGGTTTGACTGTATATTCGCCCTCAGTGACATAATATGAAGAATATGCTTGCTGTTTCGTGTGTGTTTATTTATCTTTTTCTTCTTTTATCAATACCATTATCATGGCTGATGTCGGATTCGAACCTGGGTCGGTCCATAATAGTTTCTTACAGAAGAACCGTTGTTGTACTAAGATTCATGTCTGAGGCCTTTCTTAATCAATTAAACGAAATATATATATATGCACCTCTTTCTTTTTGTAAATTATTACCTTTTTAACCTGAATTGTGTCTCATAATCACAGCTGATTCAAGTGGGAAAGTTATCAGTTACTTGCAGAGAAGGGATGTGCTCGAGTACTGGTTAATCCCAGGAAACAGTGGTTAGGTTAACTGATCGTCTGTTAGCCCTCGATGGCATAAAAATGACGCTAAATATTCAATCAATTAACTTGAATTATTCTCTTTTTTTTAACAATGTAGACGATCCTTTTTTAAGTTTGATCAAATGCCAAGTGTGTTAACGAATGTATACTATTTAGAAAAATATAACTTTTTAATCGTATGAAATAATTTCATTTATTTATCTTAATTATATAATTCATTCAATATATATGTGTGTGTACTAAGTGTCTGTGTATATGTATTTATATGTATACTTATATGTATATATGGTAGCATATATATGTACATAAGAGTATATACGTTTTATATTATGAATAAAAACTGTTTTAAGTGTCTCATAGGTCCTAAGTACGGTCGGATATGGAAGTTTGATTGTATTTTACACATGAGTTATCGCCCTTGAGTTCGATTTTTACATTTGAAACAAAACACCTGTACGGTATGGTGGTATGTTAATTTCCCACATACCCTATTTGTAAGCTGTAGGTTGTGATTGCTATCACAGGACTATCTATCTGCACCATTGGCCTTTACTTCTTTTTATATAATTTGCGGCATACCGCTCGTTCACGATACGGTGCAAATGGGTGTTATCTCCAACCTCGGGGTTTGATTCATACATCTTTTGCACGCAAACATTTTGTTAATCTTTTGACTCAATTCGCTATCGACAACGATACTGTTTCAAACTGTAAACGTGTGAGGTATTGTTCTCCCATTTACCACAATATAATAGGTTTTGTCACGCAAATCAGTTGATGACCTCAGTGACTACTCACGGACTACCGATAGATATTTTATGATCGGAAACGAATACGCGGTATGAAGTACCAGAAGGTCTTTTAATCCAAAGTAAGCTGCATTGATTATACCGAGCCCGTAAGAATAGACAGAGGGTCCCCGGCACATTTCGCATACATACACCCTATGAAAATTGGGGTTTATCTTAATTCAGTTTAATAATATCAAAATGACCGATCCGCGGGGGGGGGGGGGGGTGGCTCTGATTCATTAGTAGTCCTTCCTCACAGCCGCCATTAAATGATGCCCTCTGTTGATTCTTTGTGTATTAATACTTTTAATCTTTCTTTTCGTTATTTGACATATCTGTGCTGTTTAAGGGGCGGTGTTTGAATGTTAGGTCTTTATATAAATTGTTTAAGTAGAACGTCCCTCTAACGCATTTTACATCATTTCCGTAACGCTAACGTCATAAATATATATATATATATATATATGCTATTTTTATATATATGGTAACAATAAGCAGTAATCCATTTCTCTAATTATAAGAACAACGTTTTATGTATCACGTTGTTTTTTTTCGTTTTAGGTAATCACTTATCATGACGGTAGTAATACGAAATAGTTTCAAATTATATAATCCTTTTTTTTTTGCCGTTTCTTGTAATCAACAATTTATGACGTTAGCGTTACGGAAATGATGTAAAATGCGTTAGAGGGGACGTTCTACTTAAACAATTTATATGTTAACCGTTTTTCCGTTTTAGATAATTACTAATATGCCTATTGGACGTTTGCGTTACGGAAATGATGTAAAATGCGGTAGAGGGAAGGTTTACTTACAACAGTTTTAATGTAAACAGTTTTCTCCGTTTCAGGTAGTCCAGTAGTAACACGTCTATTGGACGTTTGTGACGTTACGGAATCGATGTTAAATGCGTAAGAGGGAAGTTTTCCTTACAACAGTTTATACATAATATAGACATAGACATATTTTATTGACTTAAACTTTACAGTTTATCATCATATTTCGTTTCAGATAATCAACAATTTATGACGTTAGTACTTCGGAAACGGTGTAAAATGCGTTAGAGATATTTTACTTTTCTCATTGAATTACAACGGTTTAATTTATCCGGGATTTTTATTTCAGGTAATCAACAATGCATGACGTAAGCGTTACGGAAGCTATGTAAAATGGAGGATTAGAGAGAAGTTCTACTTTTCTCATTGGAATACAACGGTTTACATTATCTGTTGTATTTTTCATTTCAGGTAATCAACAATGCATGACGTTAGCGTTGCGGAAACGTTGTAAAAATGCGTTAGAGAGACGTTTTAGGAGACGAAATTATGCGCGGAGATGTGAAATTAACTTTTTGCCTACAGTTCACATTAATACGAAAGATAAGTCGTCAGAATCATTCCCTACAGCACGAGAAAATCACCTAGAATGCCGATCCAATTTAGCTGGGTACGGACAGTGTCCGAAATTAAGAAGTGTAGAAGAAACGACCAAGTTGATATGCAACCCAATCCGGGACAATACCCAAAGATGTTCGACAACCCACGAAACTGTACACACGAGTTGTCGAATGTTTGAAATATGTGACCAAGCCGTAATACTCTCTGGAGGTTGGAATAGACAAACAGCCGGGACCAGACATCTGAGAAACGTGGAATTATTCTATTGGATGTTACGAGAGAACGGGTTCAAGAAAAGAAATATCAAAATATTTTTCGCAAACGGTGCTTCTGGTGTTCAAGGTAAAAGCCATTTCTTTTTAATCAGACCTTATTATTTTATTTTCCTAGAGGAAGGCGGTTTTATCTAATTTGCATATTATATTTTTTACAAGAACATTACGTGCTGTATCATATCAAATTAACAATCGTATTGATAAAAACATCTTTAGAATAAACCAACAGCTATAGCATATAGTGTACCGAAATGTTTAGAAACAAAAGAATAAGCAAAATCTGATCTCACCGATCCCCTGGAAATACAAAGAGGCGCAATCAAGAAAACTGGGTCTGTCATTGAGGGGATATAAATCACACAGCACATCTCACACGTATAGTTGTAAGTTCTATTTTCGAAACATGTGTAAATACGTATTTTAATTAAGTTAAAGTGCACGATATAAGTTAAAGGTATAAACAAAGTTATTCGAGTACAAATTCATTTGATTGCTAAAGTTCAAAGTTCATTTGAAAAATGGCGCCAATCACGACTGAGATTTATACCATTCGGGACACCTCGCTTAATTCTCCGTGCGAGCAGTGCCCGAGGAGTTCCGAATGAGATTCATTCGCGACATTATACGTTTTACTCGGCTAAAATCATTTATTCTTGAAGATTCGATTTCAATATATAAAGCGTTTCTTTAAAATATAAAATATGGGGGGGGGGGGGGGGGGGGGGCATTTTGTAGTAGGGTCGTTCCATTGTTTTTTATATAATAAGGCAGAACAACTTTATTCAAATAAGAATATATACGCTTATAAGAAGACTTAGGTCTAGCATTCAAAGGACAGTAACCAACAACAGTTAAGGCCATTATAAATTAATTGCTAGATTATCATCCATTTTTTTCTTAAACACGGGCAGCGCGGGATTATTTTATTTTTTATTTTCATTTTTAAGATTTTTGAAGGTATCTCTGTATTGGAACTATAGGTGACAAATCCTCCACTAGGGCGCTTAACGTCTCGCACAACAATTAATTTTGAACTGTTCTACATATAGAGAAATGCACTTCTGGAACACTGGATACATTACCAATGGTTCTTAAAGTGCCTTGTTCACATAGATAGACCTCTGTTTGTCCAATTATGCAGAAAATAATATGAGGTTGATCAGGTTGCTTTTTCACAATTTCGATGGTTTGATTGCACCCCGTCATTTTTGACAACTCTGCCCATCTGTTGCAGTGTATCGCTTCGCATCTTTAAACTGTTAAAACAGATCCCAATGGCATTAAGACTTGGCAAAAATCATGAAAATGTTCCAATGTTCCCATATGCACAAGAATATATGACATTTTATGCATTTTTAACAAAAACATTGCCCAACCACTTTACACAGCTCTAATTTCTTGGGCGTAAGAATCTTGCTTCCGTCATGTATGGGAGGTAATTCTTAAGTGAAACCTTAAACCTGGTTAACAGATACATATAGTATCGTATCATTGTTTCTTCGTCGTTAAATCATAAAACGAGACGGTATAGAAAAAAGTATCCGCACAGGACATTTCTTACAAATGCCGCTTACCAGCACTCATGAAGAGTGATTGAATCCTTTAAAAGTGTGTTTATTTTAATAGTCAGTGTCAATGTTTGGTCATCACCAGCTAACAGAAGTTGTCCATTACGCGTGATATTAAAATTAATGAAGAATATAATAATCAGGGGTGCGTTTCACAAAAAAATCTTACGACAAAAATCGACGTAAACGTAAACCAACAATTATTCATAATATGTTTAATTTTCATCCAAATGAATACATGCTGGCCCAAATCATGCCGAAATTGGCGGAGAAATTGTCAAATTGACTGATGTCGATTTTTATCGTAATTTATTTTGTGAAACGCAGCCCTGGATAAAGAACCAAGTTCTGTTGGGTAATGTCCAGTTGATTGGTGTTTTTTGTTTTCTCCATAAAGTGTGTAATGTTATTGGCAATGTCTACACTCGTCCCACTATGTTATATACATGTACCTTTCCATAAAGTGTAAAGTGTTATTGGCAATGTCTACACTCGTCCCACTATGTTATATACATGTACCTTTCCATAAAGTGTATAGTGTTATTGGCAATGTCTACACTCGTCCCCCTATGTTATATACATGTACCTGTCTCCGGAAACAGTTCCCAGCCTCGTCTTCATTAGATACAAACTAGTCGATTATTTTCTTCGATTTTGATCAGGATATTTAATATAAGTTTATTTTTTACGGTCATCAAGTCAAGCATCATTAATACTGCAGCTTAGAAACTACTACCATGCAATTAGAAGAAATAAAAACGAAACTTTATTTACGGGCATTCTTTTGTATTAGAGACATTATTTGTGACACGCGAGCGAATATTTCTATGATCAAAGACGCTCTCGAATATATCAAACGCTGAGCTGAGACTCCGTAATGGGCTAGCCAGCCTGATAGCAACTGTAAAGGGATAAAACGTTGTTACTCTCTTTCATGTTCAAATATATTTATAAGGAATTATCAAATCGGCTGGAGACAGAATCAAATTATACTACATTGATAAAAAGAAAAGTTAAAAGTAAAACCTAATTAACGTTTGATTTAGTACTATAAATTTTGAAATATATATCAAAAGAAATATATATCACTAAAAAAGAATGATAAAAAAGAAACAAATGAGAACTAAGTAAAAGTAATGTTGTTTTTATATTAAAATGACTTTGGTTATGGTTACCTATTGTGATAATTGTGATATTGAAAATACGATATTTAATAAAAACCATTAACAAATGTATCATTCTATATAGCCTCTCCCCCCCCCCCCCCTATATAGCCTCTCCCCCCCCCCCCCCGGTTAGCTCACGTGTTAGTGCGTCTGACTAGCAATCTCGGGGTCGTGAGTTCGAATCCCCGCACTGCTACAGTCTCCTTGATTATCGATATACGCCATTGTATCTAATTGTCATTCATCTCTCACCGCTGATACAGGAAGGAAGGAAAGTTATCAGATACTTGCGGAGATGGTCGTGCTTGAGTGCTGGTTAACTTTCCAGGATCCAAAATAATGCATAGGTTAACTGATCGTCTGTTAGCGCATAATGGCATAAAATGGACTCTATATACTTAAAAAGACAACTAAGACAAGGTATGAGGTGTATTATTCTAAGGACACAATTTGCCCTACCGGGTCCTACAGCACAAATAAAACCAATACATGGAACATAACTTACCTTTCACCGATAAGGCGTAGTTTCGAGTCACTTTATGTTAGAAAAATTGGTCACTTAGAGCGAAAGGACGATGGTTCTACTCAGATTCAATCTGAGGTATTCCTCTACCAATAAAGCTTTATATGCCATAGATGTAACCTGATATGTGTCGAAAAAGACGTAAAACCCCAATCAAAAATAATACATGGAGAACTCATTGGCTCAATATCAAGTGAAACACACACACATACTGAAGATGCCACAACAGGACCATAATTCATTAATATGTTTAGTCTGATATTCGCACTCAGACTCAAATTTTTAAAAATCTAACAAATAACACCAATTTAACAAAGACATTACTATCTTTACTCGCAGAAACGAGTAATTTTAATAGTTATTTAACTGAAAATGTCAGAAAATCCAATTCTTACCAATTAATTAATGTTAAGAGAATTTAAAAAAAAAAGAAAAAGATTTCGAGTCTCAATTCAATTCAAACGTTTGATGGACTAAAACCGAGAGGTCACTGTCTTCGAAGTCAGTAACAAAACCCGCCTCTTGGTTATCGGGAGAACCCAGTCTCGCTCTGCTTCCATCGTCACATCGTTAAATGACAAAAGACAAGAACAACTCCATGTTGTGTGACTTCATCACTTGACATCGGCTGTAGGAGTAATACGCCATCCATTTATGACAAGTAATTTTCATTCAAACACGATATAGGAGAATTCTGACGTTAGGATTAAAGTTTAAAGGGAAAAAAGTACATTTATAAACAGGGGATTGTATAATAAAAGACTGATCAATACCTAATTTCATTGTAGCACATTTTCACTCGCTTTCAGTAGCCATTGATAAACCGTCAATCTAAACATGAATTGAATCGTGGGGCGGTTAACATAAATACGGATGAAATCCACTATTTTATCCTAATATGAGAAAAGTCAGACACGGTTGTCCCATGTCAAACGTCAACAACTATATATACGGCTTGTTGATCGGCAAACTTCAAAAACGAACATCAAAGGCGGTATTTCTCGCGGTTCTTTGATCTTAATGAATTTAAAACTACCGTTCTGATTGTTGTTTGTTGATAATTGTAAGATTAATCTGTCAGTTATAGATCCCCTCGGACTAAAGCTTTGAACTGTTGTTTCCACATAGAACTTGAATGTTTTATTATTCCTGTATCAAACAGAGCCGTGTAGATTAATTATCCAATTTAACCATGTCGTAGAGATATATCAATTGGAATAATGACCTGCAAATGGATGTGGTCTTCCATTTCAAAGTCTCTGAGGGCAAGGGATATTGATAGTGTGTTGCAATTCAGTCTCCGTGGCTCAGTATGCCCGCACATTTACATATATAAATAGCTGTTATAATTCCGTCAGGTGTATTGTTTCTAAATTAACACTTCGCAGACATGCTGTTTTATCCATTTAATTTCTGCTTTAAGCGGTGTGTTTTGCTTTATCGACAGTAAAAATAACTTTTATCAGCCTACGTGACAGAAATCATCAAATAGTGAATTATAAAGTTATGTTTGTCGTAAAAAAAAAATATTTTCAAACAGTAGATAAAGATGTATTTATTCAGCTTTTAACGAACAAGTAAAACGTTTTTGAAATATTGAACTGTTTTCAAAATCTATGTTCCCTTTTGAAAAATCTAATAATGTAAAATTAAGATGGAATGTAGTTCAATGTTGTCTTTATAATTATAATTACTTAAATGTAGTAATTAATTGATTGATTAATTGATTGATTGAATATTTAGCGCCATTTTTATGCCGTCGAGGGCTAACAGACAATCAATTAAACTAACCGCTGTTTCCTAGGATCCTGAAAGGTTAACCAATACTCTAGCACACCTCATTTCTGCAAGTAACTGATAACTTTCCTACTTGACTCAGCGATGAGAGACGAGTGATTTTGAAACACAATGTCGTATATTAATCATCACGGAGACTGTTGTCAGGTGGGCATTCTAACTTACAACCCCTGGGTTTGATAGTCAGACGCGTTACCGACTGAGCTAACCAGGTCCGGCTAGTAATTAATAAATGATAACATTTACAATTTGAAATAATCCTACTGTCTATTATATAATGTATATGAGCAGATTATATATGTTTTACATATGTAACAATGTACAACTATGTTTTGTTCAGTTAATTTTGATATAGATCTATGCACAGAAAAAATAAATAAAATGTTAATAACAAAACAAAAATAGCTAAATATTTATACATAGTGTATATATTATACACACAATTAATCGCATTCGTTTCAATAACGGCAACAGTCTCCGCGATGATTGATATACGGCAGTGTGTTTCATTGTCATTCGTTTCTCACCGCTGATTCAAGTGGGAAAGTTATCAGTTACTTGCTGATATGGGGTATGCTCGAGTGCTGGTTAACCTTTCAGGACCCCAGGAAACAGCGGTTAGGTTAACTGATCGTCTGTTAGCCCTCGATGGCATAAAAATAACGCTAAATATGCAATCAATAAATCAACCAATCAATCAATCGTTTCAATATATGTAAAACAAGAGTTTAATCTGATAAAAGTGGCTGTATTAACCAGATATGTCATTGTACACTCCTCCCCTGTGATTACCGTTCTGCGATTTCAATTTCCCCCAAAACAAGATTATACGTCTTTAAGTTCAATTGACAAAATATTATAAGATTTCACGTGTTCTGAATATTTTACGGTTTAAATCAAATTAAGTGGTATTCATTTGCTTACATTAATGAAACATGTTAATCTCATGATGGGTTAAGAATGTCGACGGTGTGTTCAGAGCAGCCCCTTTTCACCGCAATTGACGCGCTTGTACATTCTTTCGTAGTCAGGGGTCAATTTAATAAATTGGACCACCTATGTTTAATACCCAGTTAACAAAACCATTTCATCCTCCGCGGATATCCCATTGTTCAACCGGTACCACTTTGTTCATCTATTGTCATTTTGGACGGTGATTAACATTTACTGTAAAATCGTCGACGAAAGTGCTTAAAAGTCAACTGGTACGACTGTTACAGATATTAAATTGAAGTAGAATGCGGAAAAAGTGAACAATTAAGCTACCAATGCATATGTGAAACGCGATTATAATACAACTTAGTCTCGGCTATCGAGCTTGAAGCTTGCCGGTATTGTGGTTAAGAGAATTTACATCGGTCGGTGTTTAATTGTTCATAATGCCATTAATCAAAACATGTTATATAAAGATACACGTATAACTGTAACCATTTGGAGAAAAAAAAAGTTTAAATTGGAAAACATGTTCTTTCTGATTCAATGGGACTCAACAGAATATGACTTAGGCCAACGTCAATGGGCTTGGAGGATATGACACATACAGTCAATTCTGTCTTAAGCAGTCACGCAATAAACTGACCCTCTGTAGCAGGCTTCAGATTATAGTCTTCTTTTGACTGCGTGTTTTATACTTTAGTTTAAACTTGTTTATTTTACTTCGATTTTGAAACACATTCTTATAACTTATACAAATCACGCTCGGCATCTTCCTGGATAGAACCAGTAATAAGCATATGCGGAAAAGTGTCTTGGTCAAGGACACCATACATAGGCTTGGCAGAGGATCGAACCCCCGACCCTCGGATCATGGGTTCGATCCTGTACCACTGGACAACTTGCTCTTCATATGATTTGTTCTTCCAAAACTGTCCTTTCGTCAGATATAATTTTTAAATATATGTATTATAAACGCGGTACAACACAAGACCACAAGATTTATCTTTCTTTATTTCTAAAAAATATACATTTTACTTCAAATGTGAAAATAAATAAACAAATGACGCAGTATATACACAGGGTTGTGTGTTACATGCATTTACTAACTGGATAGATACTTAAAACAAACTTAAAGTGTGTATGTGACATTGTTTATTATGTAGGTATTGAAAATAAAACAAACTATATAACCAATAAAGGCCGTATCGTTGAAAGGACTCTGTCACCGTAGCAGCACTACCATACACGGAATAAAATATCAATCTGGTCACCTCGGCCTTTATGCTTCGCAATAGACCTCTGACATAATAAGGCGCCATTTTGGAACTACTTTCAATCACATGATAAAATAAAATGACGGCCCCTCACCTTATATACATGTACGTTGAAAATATAAACGTTGGTTAATCAAGACTGATATTTTAAATTTCCTAATAAACATGACCAATGTCGAGTGTATAACTAAAAAAATATAATAACGCCTTATATCCAACTTAATGACGGAAACATAATGTGTTACATTCACGCGAATGAACACAGACTTGTAACACAGGCGAATTCTAGAGCTTTACACGAGGTGTATTGAATACGGAGGATACGGAAATACCCAATGTTTCACGATTGGATAAATATAATATTATACATAGTTATACTGAACGGAGAAGCTAACCCGCCACTTTTATATTTCAATATATTTGTAAAAGTATTGAACAACGTCATCAAAATGTGCTTGCGAAATAAACAAACACTGTGTATTGGTTTTGCATAGCCTTAATGTATTTTCTTATTCAACTTCAAATTTAAAGGAAATTGGTTTGATACTTTTTGAGAAATGACATAAAATATCAGGTTGATAAGGTGCTAGGTTGCAGGTTAGCTGTTCCGTTCAGTTTAGGTATAAAGCGACACTGCACCACCTTGGAACGATTGATAGCAAAACACGATGCTGTGGGGCTTACTACTGGTAGTTATCGACTCCAACCTTACTCTTTGCTAAAGTTTGCTGAAGTTGTTTTGATATGTTCATGATGTTGCTTCAATGTCTGACCAAGTTATTAATGTTTCAAAACGTGCTTATATCTTGGCCAACATTCAATAAATTTACGCATATGATGTCGTCTGAAAATGGAAAAATGTTGTCAAAACTATGATTTCAAAACTTTTATAAGAAGCTGTTGATATAAGAAATAGTACCATTGAATGTACGATTGTTTTGCAAGAATAATATCCAGGTAATGTATTGTTTAATGTGTTATGTAATGTTTGTTATAGTATGTATTGTCTTTGCCATATTTCTTTGAAAAAACTTTGCAAATGGCTAAAGGCAAAATTTGCCTATTGCTTAATAAATTTGAATTGATAATACGGCACGTTGAAATGCCTTTCTATTGTCGGGGGCGCGTTTTTCCATCAAACGTTCATATGATCACGTGAAGACATTTTCTAGGAAAAAAACCATTATGCATTTGTTGAACAGTCTCTTTTAGCGGTAAATAAAAATACTAAAAATATATTTAAAATCGGTTTAATATCTTTTAGATATCACAAAGATGTTAAAGGAAGTTTATCAGGATTTTTCAATATCTTAAAATTTGCTAAACACATTTATCCCAAAATATCATGCCGATATCTTTTTAAAAATGCCGAAATAATAGAGTGAAAAGGGAATTCCTACATCGTGGGCTTCGTATCTAGGTTAGAATTAAATAGATTTCCCGCTTAAAATTGCAACATATAATGTGACGTAGTGAATGTACTTAATACAGGTTTACACGTAGTGTAAATATTTCATCTTAGAAAGAGACGATGCGATCAAGCAGTAGTTAAATGTTGTCTATTTTTAGAATGGGGATTTCGTTTCAAGTTTACCACTCCAATTTAAACATCAATTTGGTCACGTTGTTTTAGTGGATTTCACATACCAAACCATTTGGACTTGATTTATTTATGATAGTAATATGCTTTTTATCGTTTTAATAATTATTTTATTTTTTAAGACATTTTATAGTATTTTCCTGATATACTCCCTTTAAGTTATGCTGAACGTTGTGTCGTATTATTTAAGACATATCTTTGTTATTGTAAATTAACGGAATGTTTGCTTTAGTCTATTCTAAATTTGCATAGATTGTCCTGTTTCCCGTTTCATGTTAAAACCAGTTGTTTTACTTGACAGATCTTCAAAAGTAACACTTTTTAATTTATCACTAAAAAGGATTGGTCTTTTGATATATGCCACTCAAATCGTATTTATAAAAGAAACCAATTGCCTTGTTTATTTTAATGTTCCTTGTGTATGCTTGTTATATGAATATGTGCAAACAAATTGGCTATAAAATACGTTAAACTTGAAACGATTTTGCTGACACATGCTACCAAAACTATAGTTTTTTTTTATCGTATGTATACGTGTTTATTTCAACCACTCAGTTGTTTCAAAGTTTTAAAAATAAACACATTTGTTTTTCAGTACCTGGCGATCATTCCCATCAGGTGTTGCCAGCCGCCATGAAGCTAGCTTTCCGCTACCACATCCAGACGATGTGTCGGACCACACATTGTGTAGACTCCCTGGTACTCTATATGAACAGTCCCACCAAGACGGATGGCACGTCACTTCTGTGGGATGTGAACGGAAACGGCATGGTACGTCACTTCCTGAAATGCTGCTATGCCAAATACATAATATAAATAAAATTGAAGCTGCATTAGCTACGGTTAATATATTAAATTAAAAGCATACACAGGCGCTTAATGTTTCTGCATTATGAGTCAACCTTGAGTTGCAACTTTCTATAACAATTTCAAGTCGATTACTTTTTAGCTCGCCGGGACGAATGTTCAGGAGAGCTATTGCCTTGACCCCGGCGTCTTCGGCGTCGTCTGTAGACACCCAGGTTAAACTTTTGCGTTTAGTTGCGTTTAAGTTTTGGTGTTTGCCTCCAATAGGCGAGCTTTGTTGTCCTCTGACAGATCTTGTTAAATTATTTGTTTAAGGCCATGTTAAATTCATATCAATTAAGTAGACTTATATTGTCTCGCTCAAAGACCTGGCATACCAAGGTAATGACTTTTAAAGTTCTAAGCGATATATGAATATCAATTCAGTTTTGTGCAGCCTTTTACAGATAGTTCATAGTCTTATAATGAAGTCCCGTGTAGTACGTATAGGCTAGACGTTTCTAGGCATGTTCTACACCATGTGACTTCTAATCGGCATAGATGTTGACATACTTTCTCGTTTCTGAAGCGATTTTACTGGCTGGTTATGGAAGTAGGTCAACATTTACTGTTGGTTATGCTATTCTATATTCTACTTAGAAAAATCTGAGCTTTTAACGAAATGTACGGTTGTTTTTTTTCATATCTAGGCTGAAGACGAGGAACAATACACGATAGACGAGCTGAAGTCTGACCTTGCCTTCTGCCAGGCACGGAAAGTGCACATGGTGATAGATCAGAGTTACGCTGGGGAAGTAGCTCACGTGTTCCGGAACTCTGAAGTTCACAAGAACGTGATCGTGTTCGCCAGTGGCAAGGATAACGAATACGCCTTTAATGACGATTATACGATACACTGGGTACAGGCAAACCACAAACGGGATTGTACTCGACAGGTTCATGAGGTAATAAATGAGTTTTTACCCGCCGGGTCCGTTTAGCCCTGTCAGTTAAGCGTCTGACTATCACTCCAAGTATCGTGAGTTCGAATCCCCCGCGGCCCGGCAGCAGTTTCCGTGATAATTAATATACGCTATTGTGCCTCATTATCATTCGTCTCTCACTGCTGATTCAAGTGGGGAAGTTATCAGCATCTTGCGGAGATGTTGTTGTATGGTGTTTAGCGTCGCTTTTAACAATGTTTCAGTTATATTGCGACGGTGTCTATTTGATTCAGTATACTGAGCGCTGTCACACTGGAGTATCATGCCGCAGACATATGGTGTGCTGAAGTACTGGTTAACCTTTCAGGATCCAAGGAAACAGTCCAGGAAACAGTGGTTAGGTAAATTGATCGTATGTTAGCCGTCGATGGCATAAAATGACGCTAAATATTCAATCAATCAATCATGAGGTGATTACACTGAGATACTTTAAAAACGCAAAACTCTAATTGGACATGTATGAGATGAGTTGGGTAGACGCATTAACGCTTTCGGCTACCACCGACAAACGTTAATGAGCTTTCACCGCCTTGGTTCAGGAGTGAAACAACATTTCTTCTCAACACTGTGCTTTCAACGAGACGGGTATCTGTTGCCTGCATTGCTGTAAATGGTAGTTATAACCGCTACTAATTGCAAAGTTGGTGATTTAGGGTATCGATTTTTGAAGCGTTAATTCTCAAAGAATTGATAATATATTCCGATAAAATTTACACACTTTGTGCGGTTTTTGTATGTTTATTGTTGCCAATTTTTATTTAAAATTGATAAATACAAAAATTGTTCATTTTTACAAAATCTGACGTTTGCGTTTTTAAGGTCCCTCAGTGTACTTGGTACTATGAAACTATTATATTTTATTAATGATTTCTCACATTTATCAAATCTTTGTTCAGATTAGATGCTGATATGATAGAATTACATGATGTCAAAAGTGACGCGCTTGTTAAATGATTATTTCGCTTACAGGGATTTCTCTTGGAAGCAGAAAGCCGTTTTTAACATTTTTGTATAATATTAAACTAACTTGCTGTTTTGAAAATGCTGACTTTTAAATGTCCACCTGTCATTAGTTCTAACCTTTTCAAGACGAACCAGAAGAATTGAACTCATATAATTGATAACGCTTTTTAGTTGCAACCAACGTGCGGCAGTGGTAAGACATTTCTTATTTGCTGGTATATTTTTTTTTATTTCAGCACAGTACCAATGAGATTAAAAGTTCGTCACCTGTTATGCGCGAAGGTGAACAGGGTGCCATAAAAGCTACAATATTTGGAGCACCGTGTGACGTCACTCCAGAATTCACAGACCAGGAACTCCGTGACAATTATCTGGGATGTCAGAATCTGAGTACAGCCGAATGGTTAAAGCACGTGGTTAGCGGTGGCGGTAAAAATAAACATAACAAGGGAGACTAGTGTTACAAGTACTGGTATGTGTTCAAAACGCATCCATGTGAGCTATATTAAGCAGACATTACGATTAAGGAGATTACACAGATGTTCGGTTTTTCTTTGAAAATGAATGTTTTTAGTTTCCGTTCTATGTGTTGTCTCACGAAGAAAAACAAAAACTTTTCAAGTCATCGCTGTTGTTTGTGTTGTTGTTTTCTCAAAATGAAAAGAAAAAAACTCAAAGCAATATATAATGGCAATGATGGCTTCATGTTTTAAATAATTTAATAAATGTCGTCAGTATGTGTGCCTTAAGCTATTACTTCGCAAAAGGCAAAACAACATTCATAGCATATAGGTGAAAGAAAATGTTCTTCATTAAAGGCATTTGTACAAACTGGAGTACTGCATTGCACGCGCTTGGCTTAAAGATATTTTGCTTATATCATAAGCAAGGCGTGACGATAGAAAACGTCGTGTAAAGCGTCATTATGTTCGAATTTTACGACAGTGGACCAACTTGGAAATGAGAAGATTTACCATAAACGCTTCGTGGTAATTGATACTTTTCGTTAAAAGGGCATAGTGTTCGTTATTATGAACGTTTCGGTGTTTGGGTAAAACGGTGTGTTATCGTTGATGTGGGTGTCCAGAGAAGTGGTGAAAAGACCCGACGGAGACCTCGACATTGCAAGTTTACATTTTCGGCAAATTCTGTTATATATACGGACTTTCCGATGTTGTTCTGTAGATGGAAAATGCGGACAATTTACGCTTTTTCAATAATTTAATGTATTGTACAGACGTGCGTATTGTAAACTCTTTTTATAAATTAAGGTATCACGTGCTAACTCTTATTATATGTTGATATTATCAGATTAACGTTTTATTTATATATTTATATCAGTTATGTACCTTTAATTTGTTATGAATAATTGTGCGACCCTTGCTTTCATTCCAGTGTCAAATTAAACCTAGTGAATGTTTCACCGGTTTTTGTATGTAAAGAATCCATTTATGTTAACGTAACTAATAGTGTTTCTTACTACAAAGAACAGTGTATGTCGCTTAGAACCTTTGTAAATTTGGTCATATATATGTTTGTGTATACCTTCCAGCAAACATTAGCTTGTAAACTTTTAGATACGTTGTATTGTAAACCTCGGCCGGTGTTCTGAACGCTTCGTATTTAAATCTTAACTTAAGTCAGTATAGTTTGTATTAAAAAGAAATAATGAAAAGGTCAACAGATTATGTTCCTTAATTACTTCATAATGGAGTAGCTTACCGAAAAACTGTGATATATTGATGGATTAGGAGACTGTGCTGCAAATGATGATTGTGCTTCACGGCATCATTTTCTTGTATGTTGTGTACCTAAGTACGAGACGGTCAAGTCCAGATTGTGTTGAAATTAGCTTCATGTACACCTGTATCTCACTTTCTGTTTTATTCATGCTTAGGCTATAATAAATTGATTGCTAGGTTATCATCCCCGCCCGTCCCCTAATTCTTATAACGCTCCGACCCTTTTTAATTTTTTTTTAATTAAAAAACCCAAACATTTTTATAAAAAAAAAGGAAAAAACAAAATCCTCCCGCCCTCCCCGTTTTAAAGAAAACATTGGATAATAATCTAGCAATTGATTTTAATGGCATTAAAGGTGCACACGGTTTTATTGATAAATGTTTATTTAATTCCATGATACGTGTATGTCTAAATGATGCAAGTTTGTTATTCAAGGCTGTACCCAGATCGCTTATTTCGTTACTATATACGATCAAACCTGTCTTAAGCAGCCAGTCAAGGGCAGAAGCAAAAGTGACCTTTTAAGACAGGTTGTTGCTTAATACATGTTAATTTGCAGTGAAAACATGAAAATGGGACATAGCAAATGTGGCTGCTTAAGACAAGTGGCTGCTTAATAGAGGTGACCGCTTACACAGGTTTGACTGTAACTCTAATAAACAGTCTATGCGTGGTGGCCTTGCGCAAGATACCTTTTTCCACACGTGCTTAGTACTGGTTATACCCAGGAAGGTTCAAGCGAGATTTGCCTAAGTTGTAACAACTTGTTTCACAATCAAGGTATAATAAATAAGTTCAAACGAATAAATAGATGACAGTTTCAAAAGTTGTAAAAAATAGTAGTGTGAAAGAATAAAAAAAAATGAAAAAAAGGACTTATTTGTATTTTCAACATTTTAATTTATAGCTTTAAACTGGCATGACACTATTAGTTTTATGACAAAAATCCTTATTATTTCTTAAAAATAAAATTTCAAAAGGGTTACTTTAAAGAGATTAAAGCCATGTATCACCATCTCCATTTGCTGCATGAAAATGACTAAAATTGGTTTTGCAATTGCCGTGTGTTCACTTACTAAGCCAAGTCCCGTGAATGTCTGCCATTTTTTACGTTCTTCGAAATACCATATATATTTCATTCTATTGTTTTGTGATTTCGTTTTGTTAAATATGTGTTTTTGTTGTAAATATGTAGTTTATTGAACGCAATAAAATATTAATAAATTACTTTTGTTTGCTTTCATTTATAAAGGAATTCGCGCATGTAACTGCATGATCGTTTTTTATAAATTGACGATTTTTTTTCTTTAAAAGTCTCTGTAACTGGTACCGTGGAATCATCGGAAGAAGAAGAAGAAGAAGAAGAAGAAGAAGAAGAAGAAGAATATTTTATTGATTTAAACTATACATAGTTTCTCATCAAATTACAATGTTGTAATAACATGTAAATAATTAAACACATAAACGCATAACAAGTTGAGTAAATAGCATGCACACATTTTCACAAACCCGCACGCACGCACGCACGCACACACACACACACACATACACGCTCGCACCCCACCACACGTATTCGTTCTTACTATCGGACCTCTCAGGTTGTAGTTCGTCATACTCCTATGTTGCTGTATAAAAGAACCTTCCCCCACCCTCACCCCACACACACTACAGAAATAATTTAGATATTGTGATATCACTAACCTACCAAGAAACAACACATTAATTTGTTAAAACACGCAACCATTAAGGAAGACCATATCAGCTGATCTGATTACAGAAGATCCTAGATACGCAGTAAATAATGATCGAAATCTCATTTGGGTAAAATCATAAAAAGATAGAAATAGAAAACAGTTTAACAGGACAAACAAAATGACACTGATGTAACCGAGATACTGAATAACAATAAACACCTAATCATTAACGACCCCTTTGTACATACATGTACTTTATACACGTCCAATGACTTGTAAATAACCTTAACCTGAAAGAAAGAGAAGTGAAAAAGATGACGGGATTAGCTGGTGGTCCAATTTACGGAGTTAAATTAAAAGAAAATACACTATTCTGTCGTTGTGCAAGCGGTCCTTATACCGAATATGTTGGTGGCAAGATTATTATTAAACACAAAGATCATTAAACAAAAGGGAATACACACATTTTATTACAGAGATGATCCTAATGCGGTGTTCTAGTGTAGATTTTAAACAAAAGTGCTGATAGACATTTAGACACTGCATAATTATAATTAATGTGACAGTCAGTATGGTTTTCATTTTAATTTCGGAAGCTCTATGCGTCAAGATTTCCGGCCCGTTTTAAAGTTGATGTGTATATTTGACGCATATGGCTCCCGGAAGTTTTATACATCGAGGCTTAACGCATAACGCTCCCCGGAAGCTCTATGAGTCTTCATCTATTGTCTTCATCCACAAGCACAAAATGGATGCCAGTGAAATATCTGTGCTGTATTACGTTGATTGATTGATTGAATATTTAGCGTCATTTTTATGTTATCGATGGCTAACAGACGATCAGTTAACCTAACCACTCTTTCCTGGGATCTTGAAAGGTTAACGAGCACACCCCATCTCTGCAAGTAACTGATGATTTCCCCACTTGAATCAGAGGTGAGAGACGAATGATAATTAGACACAATGTCGTATATCAATCAAAACGGACACTGTTGCCGGGCGGGGATTCGAACTCACGACCCCTGGATTGATAGTCAGACACTTTACCGGCTGACCTATTTGGGCCTTGAAATAAAGGTAATACCACTAGAGTTAAAACATTATATATGTAAATATCTTCACACTCGTACACATGCTTCTTAAACATTTCCAGGTTATTATATGTGCAGAAAAATGACTCGGCTCTGGAAACGACTTATGTATGTGATATTTCAAATCATAATGTATCAAAGAATTAAAGTTGAAAATTTCTCGTCTTTGATCTTTTATTGATACATCATAACAATGGTAACTGTGGATGGGGAGAGCTGTAACTAATGTTGTCATAACTTGTAGTTATATCTATTTGCGTATGTTGTATAAATATGTATTATCACGTGATGTACATTTTCTGTAACCTAAGTAGGTCGAATAGAATATATTTAAACAAGGACTTGTATAGAAGGGGATAGGAAACTTGCATCTCCTGACCAAATGTTGAAATAGCACACGTAGGATTCAAAATTTGCCAATATATTAAGGTTTGAAAGGAAAATTGTCGTAATTTGTCATTATTTTAAAAGCTGCAGTATACACATTTTGTAATCCCAAGTACTTCATTAATTTTAAACACATATTTCTGGGAATGATATTGTTTTGATGAGAATTTCATTCTGCAATGTAAGAATTTTGATTTGTGTTCCTGAGATGAACGGAAGTTAAGATAATTGAAAACGAGATATTGCGAGATTTTGCGTGAATACGCAAGCGTTCACAAAAGTTGCCTTTCCGTCTCTATATAATTTCTTGGTTAAAACTAAGTGCATGATGTGTTCGCGGACTTGAATACATTCAATAAAGCTACTTAACGAAATGCTGCATCTCTAACTGCTTAGTTCATTTCAATAATAAACACGGTTTAACGATACGTTGTGTCAGATAACATGAAATGCAATGCATGTTTGCAGAATAGTATCTTTAAGTAACTATGTTACGATAAAATATTAAACAACCAAGAAATAATTAACACAGCCATTTATGTGTTATTGCCTGTTTGAAGATGGACTGGGTTACCACAAACCGGCACGTTTACATATTTTGTTATCGCTTATTGTTCTGTGATTCTTAACAAGCTGTGAGAACAGGCGTTCGTACCAAGAATAGCTGCATAGTTTGGGTTCTTTTTCGACAGCCATTCATGAATACGGAAAAAAAGAGTTTGAAGAAAAATCCTGTCGGGATTTTATTGAAAGATTGTTGCAAACGACGGTTGAGCTAATACAAATGAAGTGAGTGAGAGAGAGAAAGAGAGAGAGAGAGAGAGAGAGAGAGAGAGAGAGAGAGAGAGAGAGAGAGATCGTGAGTGCATGCGTGTGTGCGAAAGAGAAAACAATACAAATGTAGTAAAAGAGAGATAGTGTGTATGAGACAGACAGACAGACAGACAGACAGACAGACAGACAGACAGACAGACAGACAGACAGACAGACAGACAGACAGACAGACAGACAGCCAGCCAGCCAGCCAGCCAGACAGACAGACAGACAGACAGACAGACAGACAGACAGACAGACAGACAGACAGACAGACAGATGAATGTGTATTTTTATTTGTTCTCTTCTTGTGAGTGAGCCGGAAATTGTCTTTCTTGTTGACGTTATAAACATGTTAACACTTTTGCTGATGAAACGATGTAAAACAAAATTTCATTTATTTTTTTTTGTGATATGTTAATATAATATGCATCCAGCCAGTTGTATTGACGGAGGAAGACGCCCTTCAATGGTAGATATATAGCAAACTTTCTTGCGTGTTTGCTTGTCGTTTTGGTCTTTCCACCATAGTGACACAACTGTAAGGACGCCGACAACGACGCCGTCAATTACATTAAACATATAAAGATCGAAATAAAATCAAAGACATCGTCACAGGACTAGGCATGCATAACTCTGATCAAACCTAAATGACTGGACATTGAAAAAAAAATGCTAGGTTATATATGGTTGTAGTTCGTGACAAATGTGTTGCCCAGTCATCTCATTCTAATTATAATTAGAAGAAGCATGGCGATTCTACTCAAATTCAAGTTCGTGAATCTAAGATCTTCCTTCACCAATAAAACTGATAACCACGAATATCATGTGTTGAAAATGGCGTTAACCCCCATTATAAAATAGCTGATATATAAACTAGCGCTGTTGAGAAAAATCTATTGAGCTTAAATCATTTTTGTCCGAAAGAACTTAAAACAAATTTCCATTGTACGCTTCAACAGTTGCAATATCGTGGGTAAATAAAATTACCTTTAATCAAACACAGAAAACAATATAGAAACACTAATTTTCATTATAATAATTCGTGTTTAAACACCAAAGTAAAAGTTGAACTTTACTTTAATTAAGCCGCAATCGCTTCATCTCTTTGCAGCAAATACAATTTACAAATACTTGCAATTAAAGCGTTACATTCTAATTTACTCTCATCACAGTGGATTCATTCTTTACAGCAATTAGCCTGTTTAAAGAACGCTGTTTGATATTGTGTGGTTTAATTTCGTGTTGAATTATATCAGATGAGAAAATTAAACATTATTAGGTAGTAATAGTTATACAATTAACCTGATAGAAGGGTCCTTTGGAAGTTTATAATGCTTTTTTACTTACCTAGCCAAGATATACAAAGTTTCTTCTGTTTTAAATACAAGAAAGTTTTTTTTTATTAAAGCAAATACGATTTTCAAATTAATCATTTAATGTGTTTATTTTCTTTTTGAATGAATTCTTGCTTAACTTTATTTGCTGTTTTAATATTTGCTCTTCAACTATTGAACGCAGCTGCTACGGGGTCACTGCGTATGGACAAGACTGGTATTGTTTTCCAAATATTATGAAGCTCTGTGATATTTTGTGAGAAATAGGCAAATAACAGGTTTTACTTTATAAATCGTATTTTTCATGGTGTACTATATAATACGCGAGCGTTCACAAAATCTTAATCAGTGTTGCCTTTCATTCTCTATATAATTTCTTGGTTTGCAGAATGACGTCTTTAAGTAAATATGTTACGATAAAATATTAAACAACCCAGAAAACATTAACACAGCCATTTAGGTGTTATTGCCTGTTTGAAGATGAACTAGGTTACCGCAAACCGACACGTTTTCATATTTTGTTATCGCTTATTGTTCTTAACAAGCAGTGAGAAGAGACTTCCGTACCAAGAATAGCTGCATAGTGTGGGTTCATATTCGACTGTCCGGATTTTATTGAAATACTGTTGAAGACGACGGTTGAACTAAAACAAATGTTATGAGAGAGAGAGAGAGAGAGAGAGAGAGAGAGAGAGAGAGAGAAAGAGAGAGCGAGAGGGGGGGGGTGGTCGTGTGCGTGCTTGCATTGAAAAAACTGACCACTCAATGTGCTCAAATGTGGCTAGTGGTTAGAGAGAGAGAGAGGGAGAGAGGGAGGGGGGGGGGGGGCGAGAGTGGAGCGTGCGTACATGCGTGCGTGCGTTGAAGCAACTGACCACTCAATGTGCTCAAATCTGGCTTAACAAAAGTAAAACTCGCCTAACATTAATCTAAATTATTTAGTCGTGCCACATAGTTTTGGCTAGTTTTGGCTAGTTTTCATTTTGTTTCATGTATGCAATATTTAGCTTATTTTACTGTGATGTTTTAGTGTTATTGATTGTTTTTTTGAACATAAAAACTGAATGTGTTTGAAATGGCATTAGAATGCGTATTGCATTAGAATGCATGTTTTATAATTCCCACCGACCGTCTCGTATAAGACATATTTTGTATAAGTAGTTTACGATCAAACCTATGTTTATGTCAAACTGGTCGCAAATGTAACAAAACATTTTTCATATAAGTAGTTTACGATCATACCTATGTCTATGTCATACTGATCGCAAATGTAGCCAGACATATTTCGTATAGGTAGTTGACGATCATACCTTTGTTTATTTCATACTGGTTGCAAGTGTAATAAAACATATTTCGTATGAGTAGCTTACGTTCATTCCTCCGTTTATGCAATGATGGTCGCAAGTGTAACAAGACATATTTCGTATGTGTAGTTTACGATCATTCCTCTGTCCATTTCATACTGGTCGCAAGTGTAACAAGACATATTTGGTATAAGTAGTTTACCATCATTCCTCTGTTTATGTCAAACTGGTCGCAAGTGTAACAAGACATATTCCGTATAAGTAGTTTACGATCATACCTCCGTATATGCCATTATTGTCGCAAATGTAATCTAACATCAGATAATTTTGATGATTACTACGTTTTGGTTTAAAAGTCTTTATTTTTAAATTTCAAAAAATCATTCCACAAAAATATTTGTTAAGAATTCCCCTAAGCTCAGTTGACAAGGTTCAGAAAATCGTTTTCAATTACCTTTTCTAAGGTTGTCGACAAAACAGCACTTTTTACTCATTTTAATGTATTTCAGTTTAATTTGTTGTGCAAGCGCTGTCCATTAAACTTATAACACATTACACACTTAGTCACATCAGATTACAAACGCTTAGAACTTTAAAGAAATGACATAAAAAATGCCTCTCATATGACCAAGCTCAAGGTATATTGACACTTTCAATCCCTGAAAGAATGATCGCGTCTCCGCTTAGAATTCTGGGACGTTCACTTAAACGTTTGGAAGCTTGCTTGCCACAGACGCAATATACAGCAATGGCTGTCGGCGGATACGGGGTTTTAAGCCACTTTAATAAAACTAACGTATAATAGGGGAAATGAATCTGCCTAAAACATACGGCGAGGACTTTAAAAACATAAAACGTAAAATTACAAAGTTTCTTCTTTTTCAACTTTGATAAAATTTGTCAACAATAATCATCTACAAACGTGTTAAACAAATTGTGACAATATTATTGGAAAATATAAACAATTCCGGAGAATAACGTTTCAAAAAGAGGAACACAAAGTATTTAATTTGCAGTTACTAACATTGGGCATCTCTATGATGACAAGTGTGAAGTTTCGTTGATGTGTGACGTGTATAGTTACTGAGATAGGGTCTTGCCAGAAAAAAACCCAGATTTTCTAATAGGTTTAACGCCATTTTCAACACATATCAGGTAATATATGACATATCTAGCATGCAGTTTAATTGGACGAGATAGACCTCAGAATAAATCTGAGTAGAACTACTTCTCCTTTCACAAGTAACTAGGAATCTTTTACTTAGAAATAAATGGGGCATAATTCTGCCTAAAATCAAATCGATGATATTCCAGCCTGGGGTTGCAATGTTGTTGGGGTTTTTTTATTATAGAAAACCAGGCTCTGTCAGGGCTTCCATCAAAATAGTGATACCAGGGATTTGAACCCCATAAGCGGAACTGTATATTCATGAGTCCCTTATGTATTATAAAGATTTAAGAAATGTCTTTTAGGCGTAGGAGCCGGGGCCAATATTCAGGTTCAGCATATACTTTGGAGCCTGGAAGTACATCCTCATACACTCTCTCCTCAGGTTGCCCCCTCTCCCAACAATAATTGAAACGCTCCTACGCCCGTGGATCATACGAAATAGAAACGTGCACAGAAGTGACAACATTCTGGGGGAGTTGGAGTTGGGGATATATAATTTATATTTATAGATATACATTTCAATAGTTAGTGGGAAATGTAGTGAATCATCAATACTTTAAAATCAGATCAATGTTATTCTAACCGATTTATTTTACTGCAACTACCAGCTCTTATAACTCAGGCAAATCTACGTCGAAGTCTCCCTGGGTAGAAACAGTATTTAGCACATGTGAATAAAGGGTTTTGCTCAAAGACACCACACATAGCCCTGACAGGGGACTGAACACCAAGGGTTCCGATGCTCTACCACTAGATCTCGCACTCATGATCAATGCATTTATTAAAATGTCGTTTTGTAAAACTAACCGGAAGGGGTTCACAATTATTGGACGAGAGTCCAAGTATAAGGGTATTCTATCCCACTATCACTTAGATAGGTACATTTAACCCTTTACTTCATATGGACACCTTTGAACACATCTAATGTAGAAGGCTTTTGAAAACAGCGTAGAACCAGTTCTGATCGCTCGTAACGAGCAATCAGAACATGTTCTGAACTGTTTTCTTCTCTATCACAATGAATAAAAATAATAAAATGTATATATTCATGGAAATTGACTATGTGTGACTTTTCAGTTATGAAGAACCCAGGTAAAATGCATATGGAGTAAAGAGTTAACACTATACAAAAATATTCAGCTTCAGTCTTGAATTACCTTACCTAAGACTTGCCGTTTGTTTTCTTTTATTATCCAGACAGGTGTGCGTACATCTGTCTGCACTAAAACGTCGTGTTTCTGGTACTACAAGCGGTGGTGATGGCCAATGTCGGCAAACCTGGAGTTATCCTTCCATTATACCAGGCATCGTGTATACGTAGCACGCACCTGTTTCATAAAAAAATCAGCCAATCTTAAAGTGAGTTGCATGTTTAACATGATATTATCTTGGCAAGAATACTGGTTAATACATGTCACCGCGCCGTTTGTGATTTTTTTTTTAATGGAGTTTTTACACCAAATTTCAACACATTTCAGGTTATATATGGCATATCCAGTTTTACTGGTGGAGGTCGACCTCAGACTGAGCCAGACTGAGTAGGACCACCGTCCTTCTGCAAGTTACTTGAAACTTTCTCACATAAAGTGTTTGGAGCGAGAGGGTCCCGAACCTACGACCTTAGCGCTGAGAGGTAAGTATTCTTGAGACGGCGCCTTAGACCACTCGGCCACGGAAGACCCCCGTTTGTGATATAAAATTTGATCACTCATGGTATCAAGTTAAGATTATAAGAATAAATCAGGAGTATTCATGAGGGATAGAAAACCTTCACCCGAGGGATCAAAATGGCTTGTAAGGGACGGCGCTGCCCACTCAGATTTTTCAGATAATTTTAGATAACGTAACATCTTACAATGCCTGACAAGTAATATTTTAAGGATGAATATAGACGATATTATTAAAAACGGATTAAAGAGAGAAGAGAAGAAGACAAGATAAGACAAGTATAAACATACAGATGAGAAGATGAGAAGCTGTATGCAATATAGTTTTCGTTATTATAGTTTACATGTTTTCCTATTTATTTTTGTGTGCCTAAAGTTTGTTTTTGGTTAATGCAATAAGTTTTTTCTATTTTCTTATTGTTTTTTTTTATAAATATTGGTATGAATGCTTCAATACTGGGAACTGTCTTCGTGTATTTATTCTTAAATATAAAGTATTTAGTATTTAACCCCAACGATATATTTTGATACCAGTATTCATAAATTAGAGAACCGGGCCCGATTAGCTCAGTCGATTACGGGTCTGACTACTATCAAACAAGGGGTCGTGAGTCCGAATCCCCAGTCTCTGTGATGGTTGATATACGACATTGTGTCTCATTATCATTCGTCTCTCACCGCCGATTAAAGTGGGAAAGTTACCAGTTACTTGTGCAGATGGGGTTTGCTCGAGTACAGGTTAATCCCAAGAAACAACGGTTAGGTTAACTCAGTGATCGTCTGTTAGCTCCGATGAATATAAACGATGCTTAATAATCACTCACTCACTCACTCACTCACTCACTCACTCACTCACTCACTCACTCACTCACTCACTCACTCACTCACTCACTCACTCACTCACTCACTCACTCACTCACTCACTCACTCACTCACTCACTCAATCAATCAATCAAACAATCAATCAATCAATCAATCAATCAAACAATCAATCAAACAATCAATTATAAAATAGATATATTTTAGCCAGTCTTCAGCTCAAGCTTAATATAACCTTACCTGCAACTGGTTTGTTTTTATTCCTTAACATAAAGATGTTGGGTTCAAGTCCAGATAGGTCATCAGAGTGTACATCTGTCCTCATCTAAACAACCCATGGGAATTGCAAGTGGCGAAGATGGTAAACCTTGGTAGAACATGTCGCCACCCTTTATGAATCGACAGTAAAAAAACCCGTTTCACACAAAATCAGCCAGTCTTTCATTGAGATGTATTATATATTTGCAGCTTAAAATGTATCTGGTTAATACGCGTCACAGCGACATTTATGATATAACTATACCATACATTGGCATAACGCTGAGATACAAGAATATCATGCATGGACATCAAGTTGGGATATGAGAATATAATACAATGGCATAAGGCTGGGATAGAAGAAAACCAAGCATGGCCATTATAATGAGATATAATAAAATCACATATGGACATTAGGATGATATTAGTTAATATTATGCATGAACATTAAGCTAAGCTATAAGAATATAATGCATGGACATAAGACTGATATATTATGATATCACATATGGACATTAGGCTGTGATATAATAATGTCAAACATTGGCATTAGGCTGAGATAAAAGAATATCATGCATGGACATTAGGCTGAGATATAAGATTAACAGATATGGACATTAGAAACGAGATTTAAGAATATCATGCATGGACATTAGGCTGAGATATAATAAAATCATGCATAGATATTAAGCTGAGATATAAGAATACCATGCATGGACATAAGCTGAGGTATAAAAAATATCATGCATGGACATTAGACTTCGCTATAAGAATATCATGCATGGACATTAGGCATAAATTTTAGAATATCATGCAATGGCATCAGACTGGGATAAAAGAAAACCATGCACGGGCATTAGGATGAGATATAAGAATATCATAAATGGACATTAGGATGAGATATAAGAATATCATACATGGACATTATGCTGAGATATAAGAATATTAAGAATGGATATCAATCTGATATATAATAATATCATAGATGGACATTAGGCTGAGATATAATAATAGCATGCATGAAAAATAAACTGAGATATAAGAATATCACACAAGGACATTAGGCTGAGATATAACAATATCATCAATGGACTTAAGGCAGATTTATAATAATATCATACATGGACATTAGGCTGAGATATATCATATCATGCATGAAAATTAACTGAGATATAAGAATATCACACATGGACATTAGGCTGAGATATAATAACATCATACATGGACATTTGGCTGAGAAATAATAATATCATACGTAGACATTTGGCTGAGAAATAATAATATCGTGCATAAACATTCAGCTGAGATATAACAATATCATCAATTGACTTAAGGCTGATTTATAATAATATCATACATGGACATTAGGCTAATATGATAATATCATACATTTATATTAGGCGGAGATATAAGAATATCATACATGGACATCAGTCTGAGATATAATACTATCATACATGGACATTAGGCAGAGATATAGTTATATCATGCATGAACATTAGGCTGAGATATAAGAATATCATACATGGACATTAAGCTTAGATATAATAATATCACACGTGTATATTAGGCTGAGATATAACAATATTATGCATGGATATTAGGCTGGGATATAAGAATATCACACATGGACATTAGGATGAGATACAAGAATATCATAAATGGACATTAGGCTGAGATATAAGTATATCATGAATGGACATCAGGCTGATATATAATAATATCATATATGGACATTAGGATGAGATGTAATAATATCATACATGGGCATTAGGCTGAGATATAAGAATATCATACATGGACATTATGCTGAGATATAAGAATATCATGCATCGACATCAGGCTGATATATAATAATATCATACATGGACATTCTGCTGAGTTATCAGAATATCATGAATGGATATCAGGCTAGGATATAAGAATACCATGCATGGACATTAGGATGAGATAGAATATTAACATGAATGGACATTACGCTGAGATATAAGAATAGCATATGTGGACATTACGCTGAGATATAATAATATCAAACATGGACATTAGGCTGAGATATGGCAATATCATACATGAACATAAAGCTGAGATATAAGAATATCATGCAATGGCATGAGGCTTGGATGGAAAAAAACATGCATGGACATTGGGATGAGATATAACAATATCATGCATGAACATTAGGCTAAGATATAAGAATATCATGCATGGACATTAGACTGATATATAATAATATCATACATGGACATTAGGCTGAGATATAATAATAACATTAATGGACATTAGGCCGAAATATAATAATAGTATACATGGACATTAGGATGAGATATAATAATACCATCAATGGACATTACTCGGATATATAAGAATATCATGAATGGACATTAGGCTTTTATATAATTATATCATATAAGGACATTACGCTGAGATATAGTAATATCATCCATAAACACTAGGCTGAGATATAAAAATATCATCAATGGACATAATGCTGATATATAATAATATCATGAATGGTCATAAAACTGATATATAATAATTCCATACATGGACATAAGGCTGAGATATAATAATATCATACATGAACATTATGCTGAGATAATGTAATATCATGCATAAATATTAGGCTGAGATATAAGAATATCATAAATGGACATAAGGCTGATTTTTAATAATATCATACATGGATATTAGGCTGATAATACTATCATAAATGGACATTGACTGATATAATAATATCATACATGGACATTAGGCTGATATAATAATATCATACATGGACCTTAGGTTGAGATAGAAATATATCATCAATGGACATTAGACCGAGACATAATAATGTTTTATAATAATTTATTGTGTTGTGTCTGTTTGTTAGTTCGACATCAGAAATAACAAGACACTGGAGTATTGCACACTCTATATAAACTCCCTAACGGTTTACAAATTATGTTGCCATAGCAACCACTATTTTTATCCGACTGAAAAAGTAATAAAATGTTGTGCATGGCCTTCTCAAACTTCAATCCACATGCTAAGTTTCACAAATGTAGCTTCGATACGTTTAGTGTTACCAAAAGATCCAGGTTGTATCTGTACTTTTACCAATGCTGTTGTCATAGAAACCACACTTTTTGTCTGACTCAAAAAAGCCTGCATTGTCTACTTATTGCCCTCTATTTACATGCAACATTCCACAAACCTTGCCTGGATACTTTTCGAGTAATCTTTTCGGATGGACGGACGGATGTTACGGAAAATACAAATGGCATATTCCGTGCAGCATATTTAATTATTTCAAATTTCCAAAACAGTACAGGATATATGTGACAAGTTGATGATGGAAGACCTCAGAATGAACCTGAGTAGAACCACTGTCCTTCTGCAAGTACTTGGCAAAGTGTCTCACATTTTGGCGAGGGTGTAGAGGGAGAGTGAGATTGAAGGGGTGACCTTGGCTTGAATCCAGAACTTCAGTGGTTAGATGCAATTCAGAACATAACAGAACAGAACAGAATACACCTTTTATTTGACTTTAAAACAGTACATTTTATATACATAGTCATGTAAATAAATAGATAATATATAGACATCGGCTTGGACCACATGGGACGAAGATCCAATTCAGGGTTTAAAATAGGCCCGTGTTGGTCCAATGTCGCTTTGTAGAATCTATGAATCCTCTAAAACATGCTACGCCTATTTTATTATTGTTTTGCCATACATGTACTTTATTTTGATTAAGTAAACCACCAGAGTGTTGCAAGTGTGATTGCAAGAATAGGATTACTGCAGCTCCCACAAAACGATGACCATTGCTCTGTTGTTAAACACCGTTTCCTATTAATTACGCAGAATTATCAAACACACATTCAAAACATTGTTGAACTACAACTCAGTTTACGACATGTTTAAATATTCAGTGTAATTCGATGGAAAATGCGTTTATTTACGAACCTTAACTAGATCAATGGTCATTTTTTTATGTACGATAAGGGAAATAACTCGTCCGATACTGCTTATAGTTGACTATTTTGTTAAATAGTTTGTTTGAATATTCATGCCATCGAGGCCAAATAAGTAACTAGTTATTGAAACCAATCTTTCCTTGGATCCTTGAATTTTAACCAGTACTCGGATCTCGAGTCCGCTTACTGGGTGGAATAAGAATTGATTGTATTTTTGTGTTTGAGGCAATCGGATCGAGCTGGGGATTGAACCCGCAACTCCAGGCGAATCAGCGGTATGAAACGTATGGCAATCAATTATAACGCTGACTGTGGCAAGACGGTGATTCGAACTCGCGATTTCTGAATTGATCGGCAGACGCGTTATCGACAGAGTTAACCGGGCCAAGCCCTGATCAACAGTGTGTCCGTTTTTACGTGTTCAGTGTTTCCAAGATGGTGGACGAACAAAACAATAACTTACAGGCTTCTGTTTCACTGGTTATTTTATTTATTATGTAATGCATATCAATGAAATCAAAGTGCAGTTTAACTGGGACCTGACAAAAATTATAATCGCCTGGCTGCTTTGCTTACGTTCAAGTTGGTGAAACAGGGACCGAGTATATGTCTTATTGTCAGACCAAAACCGACAATTTGTAGTGTGGTGTAGTGTGGTACTGAAGAACCAAGTTACAACTCTGAAAGTATGAAAGTTCTAGATTCGTCGTTTGTTGATATTTTTTTGTCATATAAATATGTTTTAAATTGTATGTATATATGGAGCGTAAGTCTGGAATGTGCATTACTGTTGTGGTTATAAAGCGTTCGTAAGACCGTAAAATCCCAGTTCATTCAGTCAGTTCGTTTGTTCGTAGGCCCATTTATTAATTAATTCATTAATTCATTAATTCATTAATTAATTAATTCATTCATTCATTCATTCATTCATTCATTCATTCATTCATTCATTCATTCATTCATTCATTCATTCATTTATTCTTTCATTCATTAATTCATTCAATCAACTGTCCATTTATTCAGTATGTCGTTTGTCATTTGATTCATCCGCCTTCCAACCCGCTTGTTCGTTCATTCATTCTTTCATATTTCCGGAAAGCGCTTGTACGCATCACCATTGCGACAGAACATGCCTTATTTTAATGGCTATTACCACGCGTGACACGGTTTTAATGACGAATATACATGCTTTTGTTCAATTTTATCCACACGTGTAAGAAATATATATACACATGGACATTCGGCAAAGATATAAGAATATCATGCATGGACATTAGGCTGAAATATAAGGATATCATGCATGGACATTAGGCTGTAACATAATAATATCATGCATTGACATTACGCTGAGATATAACAATATTATGCATGGATATTAGGTTGGGATATAAGAATATCATGCATGGTTATTAGGCTAAGATATAAGTATATCTTACATGGAAATTAGGCTATGATATAAGGATTCCATGCATGGACATTAGGCTGTGATATAAGAATATCATGCATTGACATTAGGCTGAGATATAAGTATATCATACATTGAAAGTAGGCTGAGATATAAGAATATCATGAATGGACATCAGGCTGATATATAATCATGTCATATATGGACATTAGGATGAAATGTAATAATATCATACAAATACATTAGGCTGAGATATGGAAATATCATACATGAACATTCAGCTAATATATAAGAATATCATGCAATGGCATAAGACTGGGATAGAAAAAAACCATGCATGGACATTAGTCTGAGATATTAGAATATCATAAATAGACATAAGAATGAGATATAATAATATCTTTAATGGACATTAGGCTGAGATATAATAATATCTTTAAGGACATTAGGCCGAAATATAATAATACCATGCATGTACAGTATGCTGAGATAGAATAATAACATGAATGGACATTACGCTGAGATATAAGTATAGCATACATGGACATTACGCTGAGATATAATAATACCATAAACAGACATTAAGCTGGTATATAAAATATCATGAATGGACGTTACGATTTAGCAATATCATGCATGAGCCTTAGGCTTAGATATAAGAATAGCATGCATGGACATTATAATGAAATTTAATCATATCATAAATGGACATTAGGCTGAGATATAATAATATCATGCATGGACGTTAGGCCGATGTATAATAATAGCATGCATGGACATTAAGCTGTTATATAATATCATACATGGACATTAAGCTAATACAAAATATTTACATGCATGGACATTACACTGAGATATAAGAATAGCATACATGGATATTAAGTTGGGATAAAATAAAACCATTAATAGACATTATTCTGATACATGTATATTATAATATCATACTTGGACATTCGGCTGAGATATAAGAACATCATACAATGGCATCAGGCTGGAATAGAAGAAAACCATGCATGGTCATTAGACTGTGATATAATAATATCATACATGGACATTGAGCTGAGATATAACAATATTATGCATGGATATTATGCTGATATATAATCATGTCATATATGGACATTAGGATGAAATGTAATAATATCATACATGGACATTAGGCTGAGATATGGTCATATCATACATAAACATTCAGCTGAGATATAAGAATATCATGCAATGGTATACGACTGTGATAGAAGAAAGCCATGCATGGACATTAGGATGAGATATAAGAATATAAGAATATCATAAATGGACATTAGGATGAGAAATAATCATAGCATGCATGGACACTAGGCTGAGATAACAATATCATTCATGGACATTAGGCTGAGATATAAATATATCATGCATGGACTTTACGCTGATATATAATAATATCATGCATATACATTAGGCTGAGATATAATAATATCATGCATGGACTTTACGCTGATATATAATAATATCATGCATATACATTAGGCTGAGATATAATAATATCATGCATGGACATTAGGTTGATATATAAGAACATCATGCATGGACATTAGGCTGAGATATAATGAGATCATGCATGGACATTAGGCTGAGATATAATAATATCATGCATGGACATTAGGCTGAGATATAATTATAATATCATGCATGGACTTTACGCTGATATATAATAATATCATGCATATACATTAGGCTGAGATATAATAATATCATGCATGAACATTAGGCTTAGATATAAGAACAGCATGCATGGACATTAGAATGAAATATAATCATATCATAAATGGACATTAGGCTGAGATATAATAATATCATGCATGGACGCTAGGCCGATGTATAATAATAGCATGCATGGACATTAAGCTGTTATATAATATCATACATGGACATTAAGCTAATACAAAATATTAACATGCATGGACATTACGCTGAGATATAAGAATAGCATCCATGGATATTAGGTTGAGATATAATAAAATCATCAAAGGACATTATTCTGAAACATGTACATTATAATATCATACATTGCCATTCGGCTGAGATATATGATTATCATACAATGGCATGAGGCTGGGATAAAAAAAACATGCATGGACATTAGGATGAGATATAAGAATATCATAAATGGACATTAGGATGAGAAATAATAATATCATGCATGGGCATTAGGCTGAGATAACAATATCATTCATGGACATTAGGCTGAGATATGGTAATATCATACATGGACATTACGCTGAGATATAATCATGTCATATATGGACATTAGGATGAAATGTAATAATATCTTACAAATACATTAGGCTGAGATATGGTAATATCATACATGGACATTCAGCTGATATATAAAATATCATGAATCGACGTAATGATGAGATTTAGCAATATCATGCATGAACATTAGGCTTAAATATAAGAATAGCATGCATGGACATTAGAATGAAATATAATCATATCATGAATGGACATTAGGCTGAAATATAATAATATCATCAATGGACATTAGGCTGAGATATAACAATATCATGCATGGACGTTAGGCCGATGTATAATAATATCATGCATGGACGTTAGGACGATGTATAATAATAGCATGCATGGACATTAAGCTGTTATATAATATCATGCATGGACATTAAGCTAATACAAAATATTAACATGCATGGACATTACGCTGAGATATAGGAATAGCATACATGGATATTAGGTTGAGATATAATAATACCATCAATGGACATTATTCTGATATATGTATATTATAATATCATACATAGACATAATGCTGGGATAGAAGAAAACCATGCATGGTCATTAGGATGGGATATAATAATATCACACATGGACATTAAGTTGAGATATAAGAATCTCAAATATGGACATTAGGCAGAGATAAAAGGATATCATGCATGGACATTAGGCTGAGATGTAATATTACCATGCATGGACCTTAGGCTGTGATATAAGAATATCATGCATTGACATTAGGCTGAGATATAACAATATTATGCATGAATATTAGGCTGGGTACATGGAAGTTATGCTGAGATATAAAAATATCATGAATGGACATCAGGCTGATATATAATCATATCATATGTGGACATTAGGATGAAATGTAATTATATCATACATGGACATTAGGCTGGGATATGGTCATATCATACATAAACATTCAGCTGAGATAAGAAAAACATGCAATGGTATAAGACTGGGATAGAAGAAAAACCATGCATGGACATTAGGATGAAATATAAGAATATCATAAATGGACATTAGGATGAGAAATAATAATATCATGCATGGACATTAGACTGAGATAACAATATCATTCATGGACATTAGGCTAAGATATAAGAATATCATGCATGGACTTTACGCTGATATTTAATAATATCATGCATATACATTAGGCTGAGATATAAGAATATCATAAATGGACATTAGGGTGAGAAATAATAATATCATGCATGGACATTAGACTGAGATAACAATATCATTCATGGACATTAGGCTAAGATATAAGAATATCATGCATGGACTTTACGCTGATATTTAATAATATCATGCATATACATTAGGCTGAGATATTAGAATATCATGCATGGACATTAGACTGATATATAAAAATATCATTTATGGACATTAGGCCAAAATATAATAATGTCATGCATGGAAATTAGACCGGGATATAATAATATCATGCATGCACATAATGATGAGATGAATGGACATTAGGCTGATATATAATAATATCATACATGGACAATAGGCTGAGATATAATAATACCATGCATTGACATTAGGCTGAGATAACAATATCATTCATGGACGTTAGGCTGAGATATAAGAATATCATGCATGGACATTAGACTGATATATAAAATATCATTAATGGACATTAGGCCAAAATATAATAATGTCATGCATGCACATTAGGCTGTTTTATAATATCATACATGGACATTAGGCTGAGATAGAATAATAACATGAATGGACATTACGCTGAGATATAAGTATAACACACATGGACATTACGCTGAGATATAATAATACCATGAACAGACATTAGGCTGATATATAAAATATCATGAATCGACGTTAGGATGAGATTAAACAATATCATGCATGAACATTAGGCTAAGATATAAGAATAGCATGCATGGACATTAGAATGAAATGTAATCATATCATCAATGGACATTTGGCTGAGATATAATTATATCATACATAGACATTAGGCTGTTGTATAATATCATACATGGACCTCAAGCTGATACAAAATACTAACATGCATGGACATTACGCTGAGATATAAGAATATCGTACATGGACATTAGGTTGAGATATAATAATACCGTCAATGATTGCAAGAATAGGATTACTGCAGCTCCCACAAAACGATGACCATTGCTCTGTTGTTAAACACCGATTCCTATTAATTACGCAAAATAATCAAACAAACATTCAAAATATTGTTGAATTACAACTCAGTTTACGACATGTTTAAATATTCAGTGTAATTCGATGGAAAATGTGTTTATTTACGAACCTTAACTAGATCAATGGTCATTTTTTTTTATGTACGATAAGGGAAATAACTCTTTCGATACTGCTGATAGTTGGCTATTTGTTAAATAGTTTGTTTGAATATTCATGCCATCGAGGCCAAAAAAGTAACTAGTTATTGAAACCAATCTCTCCTTGGATCCTTGAATTTTAACCAGTACCTGGATCTCGAGTCCGCTTACTGGGTGGAATAAGAATTGATTGTTTTTTGTGTTTGAGGCAATCGGATCGAGCTGGGGATTGAACCCGCAACTCCAGGCGAATCAGCGGTATGAAACGTATGGCAATCAATTCTAACGCTGACTGTGGCAGGACGGTGATTCGAACTCGCGGTTTCAGAATTGATCGGTAGACGCGTTATCGACAGAGCTAACCGGGCTAAGCCCTGGTCAACAGTGTGTCCGTTTTTACGTGTTCAGTTTTCCAAGATGGTGGACGAACAAAACCATAACTTACAGGCTTCTGTTTCACTGGTTATTTTATTAATTATGCAATGCATATCAATGAAATCAAAATGCAGTTTAACTAGGACCTGACAAAAAATCATGATCGCCTGGCTGCTTTGCTTACGTTCAAGTTGGTGAAACAGGGATCGGGTATATGTCTTATTGTC